>CM051268.1:38176004-38621004 GCA_027921565.1 Artemia sinica
CATAATGATCGGTATCTACATTTCTCTTCAAATCACCCTCCTTCTCTGAAAAGAGGTATAGTAATCTCTTTCTATATATAATCTCGTTCTAAAAATCTGTTCACGTAATCAAGTAAATTCTGAATCAAATTATGTCAAAGACATTCTATTCTGCAATGGCTATCCAATAAACCTTATAGAAAATATCATAGATAGACGATTAAAAAAGGTAAATCAAGAAAATAAGGAGCCCGTCCCCTTTGATTTAGTTATTCCAGCAATTGAGAACAAAACTTTCACTGCTTTACCATACATCTCAAAACTTAGGGACAAACTTGTAAAAATAAAAAAAAAACGTAATATCTCTGTTTCTTTCAAAACTGAACAAAAAATTGAGCATTTTTTCAACTCAACGTTTGCATGAACCCAAAATGTCAGTAGATAAGTCCCTGAGATTCGAAATAAAAATGACAACTTTGATTCCGCCTTGGCCCTGCATATCTTTGAAAATCCTACACATTTGGTACTTTTTGAGGAGACAACTTTAATATCTACTGTAAATGAACTACGGCAATCTTTTAAAGAGATAATTGAGATAAAAAAAATATATATAAACAGAAATTTGGCTATAAAGAGAGCCAACGGAGATGTTTCTTTGAGCCCAATTTATAACAACTTAATTTCAAAAGACTCAGTCAATATTTTTGCCCAGTTTAGTTTAAGACAATCGGATTACATACCTAATGAATATCAAAATTGCAGAATGGCAAAGTCTATGGAATTTCTTTTCTTTTTGGTTTATTCAAAGTTGTTCCTTGCATCCTTTAGGTGTGACAACTATACCTAATTTTTTTCTAGTTTTAGTTTGTTCTATAAAAAAAACGGAAAGAATAGGTGTTTTAGAAAACCTTATAAGAAACAAAAAATTTGGGATAGTGAGAGGTATATGCAATATCTTACCTTCACAGTTTCTAGTGAGTGGGTTAAACCTGTGTCCAGATGGACAGTTAGCTTTGTTTTCAGTACACTTAAAGGAACCAATTGAATTTGAGCACATTTCTTTGTCTCGATCGCAGTTATCTGTTCCTTCTTTACATTCGTCAACATCTGAAAAAAAGTTCTTACAAATTTCTCTTTTAACAACAGTATGGATTGCTTGCAAAACTTCAGAAAAATAAATTCGGGAAGAGAGCCTATGATCTAGATTTCAATAGATTTCAATCATTTTAAGATGTAGCGGCCATTTCCTACTTCGTATCAATATATTGAAGGCCACTCTTGTAATTTCACTTTAATTGAAATAAAACTTCCCAAGCACATATTTAAAATTCAATAGAGTAAGTCTAGAAAGAATTACCTAGTCAAAAGTAAGAGAAAATTAAAAACATTACATGATTTCAAAGCCGTACTCAGAGGAGGGCTTAGGGAGGTTTGAATCCTCCCCAAAATGTTTGTCTGACTAGTAAAAACGTAACAAAAATAGATGTAAACAAATTTTATATGTGTTTTTTGAGGTTTTTTGTGTAAACCCCCCCCCCCCGATTTTTTTTTTTAAGTAAAACCCCTTTCGAAAAAAAATCCTGGGTGCGGCCTTGCATGATTTGGTTCCAGAACATAAGTTAAAAATTTAAATATATATTATTCAGGCAACAATATCAACTTGTTTTGCAGTTCACTGGCTGAAGAGACCAATAAAAAGTTCCCTTCAAAGGCTTTAGAGTTATTTCTGTTTGATTTATGATTTCCAGCTATCACTGTGTATTTAAAATGACCAAACTATTTTTTTTTATTTTTTTATTTGGGATTAAAAGATTTCTGAAGTTCTGAATATGGCCAACGTACAGGGCCAATGACCACAAAGATGGTTTCTTCTGGGAACATGTTATTGTTCTCTTGTCTTCTACACGAGATCTAGATCTAGTATTCTTTATTATCTTTTTTATTTTACTTATCTTTATCAATTCAAACACAAAACAAGTGGTGCAAAATCTTTAACTTTAAAAGTTAACCAAAGCTTTCGTTCTTTTTCTGCATTTACAGTTCCTTTCCTATAGTGTTAAAAATAATAAACATATTTCTCTAGCCAGCTTTATGTGGCAATAATGAAACTGCACGCTGAGCTTGAGTGTGGTTGATCCCACGGGGCACCTTGGACGTACTAAATAAAAATGCATTTCCTTCAATTGATTGAACAATTTCACTTTAAAGTTATACGGTTGTATGACTGAAGATAGCAATTAGTTTGTTTTGAGCAAGGAAACTAAAAAACGAAGATATATAGCTAATCTACAGACGTCGTCAATCAATGAAACAGGACTGATTGCTATATTTGACGTATTTACGCTAGTCTTACTACATCAGCAAACTAAAGCAGTCCTTTTTGCCTTAAGAACTGTTAGATAGTTGATCGGGAGTCCCCCCCCAACATTCAGTGAAAAATCATGCACAAAAGTGAAAAAGCGAGCTATGAAAGTATTCATGGTAGTGAACGGACAGTAAAAAGTGACCCTTGTCAATAGTGGCACGAACTAATTTTTTTTCAATATTTTTGTAGTAATAGTGTTATTGAGTTCACGAGTAATCCCCAGCCTTATAAACTATTTGCTCTCTGTTGGGGGAGTTTATTTTGATGCATTATGAAAATTTGTCAGTAAATATTACCTCACCATAAAAAGGAAACTGCAAAACAATAAATATATCAACAGAATTCACTTTAATGTCGGAGGTGCAGCTAGTTTTTAAGCACCCGGGGATCATTGCAGATTTTACCCTTCCCCCTCCCCCACCTACACATCTCTATAGCTTATTTTACAAACACAATTTTTATTAAATTATGCTCATTAAAACACGGTAAACCATTCCAGGAAATTTTACAGTCCCTCATCCGGTTTTGGCCTGTCTCCAAAACTATTTATGACAAAACTTGCGTAGAGCATAGTGCAGTGCGCCGGATAGTTACCAATAACTCGCTCGGTTTGGACCACTCTCCTAAGCCATTAAAAAAAAGTGTTTCACTGTGGGGTTATTAAAATTACAAAAACAAACATTCTTCCATTCCTCTCATGTACATAAATCTGTGTAAAAATGAATAGAACATAATCTCTTTCTAACCTAAGAAAAACTACGCATGACCTTCGTAGTTAAAATCAACTCTTTAACAACCTTAAGTTGACCAATCTAGTAAAATATTTTCAAAAAATAGTTTTTCAACGGAAAGTGAAGAGTATTAAACCCTAAAACAGTCAGAAACAAATTCAAATCGTGATTCAAATGAA
The DNA here is from genome assembly GCA_027921565.1 of Artemia sinica. NCBI lineage: Eukaryota > Metazoa > Arthropoda > Branchiopoda > Anostraca > Artemiidae > Artemia > Artemia sinica. Next base: position 38,179,259 of record CM051268.1, read on the forward strand.
GACAAAGGAAATGACCATTAATGGATGAATGGAACCTCAAAGGAACATACATTAAAAGGAATTATTATATCAAACACAAAATAACAGATGCTACTATGGATAACTAGGTGAAACTTAAAAAGAACAGAAATTAAAATGAATAAAGTCAAGCATGCAACAAAGATAAACAACCACTGAAAATAAAATGCATTTTGAATGTTTTCACTTTAATAGATAAAAAATTATTAAAACTTTAAGGAATAAATATCAGTATATGTATATTAAACTGACAATCCAGGGTCATTTATTTGTTTTTCAGTAAAGTGCAAATTATGTTCTGGTTTTGAGAAGGGGTGTTCCCATTTGAGCGCTTTCCCATTTGAGCGCCACGGAATTTTGTTCCATTTGAGCGCCATGGAATTTTGTTCCCATTTGAGCGCCACGGAGTACCATTTGAGCGCCAAACCCAAAATTGTGATTTTGCGGTGGATGAAGCGTGGTTTGCTGCCACATTGACCTGTAGAAATATTTATTGCCACGAAGACAACGAACAAAACTGAGGATTTTATTGGGTCAATGGTTGTGAAATAACTCTGTACTGAGAGTTAAGAAGCTAAACGTTTGTTAAGCTTGTGAAGAATATAAGTGAAGATTTTACGCACGTTCATAGGGTAAGAACTGATTGCCGCTGAAGAAGGCTTGCTGGTCAAGTCGAAATATTCGGCTCTTTTTTTAGAGTTTATTTCACAACGATCGTTTAGAAATGGAACGAAATCACCCAAAAATCGTGCCAAAAACGGATAATTCAAATTAATATATTGGTAAAAATACAAACAAAAACTGCTAATATCACACATCCGGCGAAATGTTATGTGCGACACCCAAGAGAAGCTCGTCTGCTGTTCGAGTTCCAGCCCTGTACTCCGTCGACAGCTTTTCGAGTCGTTCGTTCAGCCCTGCATACTTCTTGTTCGTCCGATGGATGACATGACCCTGGAGTAGCTGTGTCCTTGCAGAATCGACGACTGCTTGTTCTTCCTTCAGGAAAGAGATAAACTGCCACAAGTTCGGGTGGTAGCGACCGACTCTTCGGTTAAACCGCATGTGCCATGATTCGAGGTCGTTGTTTGTCCTTCGCTGGATGCCGTAGACTGACCAGAAATGAGGAGGACATTGGTCGAACCACTGACGGCTGAAGTAAGTGACAAACGGACGAGCCGAAGGCCAGTACGAACGATGTGAGAAATGATTGGACCAGAATTGATTCTGACGATCGCTGGAGGTAGGAACGCCAGAGCCAGAAGCTTTCGAACGTAGAGGTTGAAGTCTGCATCGGTCATGTACAGCTCACGGACTGAGTGACGCCCCAAGTTTCTGATTACTGCTTGGCAAAAGTGGAAGTAACACCCACGGTGCTTGGCGGCCGGAAAAACTTGCTTCACGGATGTCAGCAGACCGGTCTCAAAATCAGAGACGACGGTCGTCGGGCGAAGTGTCACTCCTTTCATCGCAGCCTGTAGGATCAGCTCGCTGAAGACGTCGTTTGTAAAGCTGTGCAGACTTGCTCTCCATGAGCACGAAGACAGCGGGAAGTTGCTTGTCGCCGAAGAAAACGTGAACGGTGAACAACTGGCCGAATGGGGAAGGAGCTGAGTCGAAGGTGCCGTCCATATACCATTCCGGGCTTCGTTCAAGCAGACTTAACGACTCGTCGGTTGCAAAGCAAATCGCAGCGTTATTTTGAAGCTGAAAGAGGAGGAAGTCTGGTTTGCAGACGTCTCACTGAAAGCCTGGGGCAAGGGCGTCGGTACGGATATAGTATCAGCGGGCAGTGGTGGTATCAGCTTGTTTCGTGATCTGTACATGGACGACTTCACGTGCTTATAGGGTAAGTGAGGCAAAGCACTCAGCCCACTGGCAGCAGCACTTGCGACCTGGCCGTCGTAGATAGCGGGAATCGGACGAGTAGTACGGGCTGACTCGCTTCGAAGGTCCTGACCGGAATTTGTACTGCTGGGTCTGCAGAGGATCAGCGCTGTGGTCGTGCGTACCAACTGAACTGGTGAGCCGTCGCTGGAATCAGTGTGTAACCGCCGAGACATCCTTCTTCATGCATCTCCAGCTCTTCTTTCTTCCTCCAGAAATCGGCTTATCGAATCTGTAGACGAAACCGTCGTGTTCTAGCAGTTGTTTATTCTTGGAGCTCTTCATTGTCAAACTGACTTCCCAGTGGTCCTAGAATATCGAGGGAGGCTTATTCGAATGGAAATTAAAAGTTCTAGTGCCCTTTTTCAGTGACCAAAAATAATAGAGGGCAATTAAGCCCCTCCCAGGCTCATTTTTCCCCAAAGTCACTGGATCAAAATTTAAGATAGCCATTTTGTTCAGCATGTTCGAAAAATACAATAACTACGTCTTTGAGGATGACCCCCACAGTCCCACGGGGACAGTCTGCAAGTTCTGAACTTTGCCCAATGTTTACACATAATATTGGTTATTGGGAAGTATACAGAAGTTTTCAGGGCGAATTTTTTCTGGTAGTTGGGGGGGTGGTCGGTTTTACGTGGGAGGATCTTTCCATGGAGGAAGAGACATTACTATGAAGGGGGTGCCCGGATTTCCCAGAATTATTTAAAAAACAATAAGAAATTAAATAAGAAAAAACAATATTTTCAACTGAAAGTAAGGAGCAACACCAAAACTTAAAACAACAGAATTAATACGTACATGATTGGGTTCGCCTCCTAGTCATTAGGCTACCTCGCTCTTTGCGCTATTTTTTTTTTTATTTTCATCCGAGCTATTTATTCTAACTAACGGCATTTGTGATTAAGGGGTCATTCTAAGAAAACTGGAACAAATTTGAACTTCGGCGTAAAGAGCGAGGTATTGAATAGGGGGCGAACCCCCTAATATACGTAATAAAAATATACGAATATAGAAGTTCGTTATGTAAGTTAAATCGTAAGTTATGTCAGTTATGTCAGTTATGAGTGATCGAAACTATATATATATTATATATATATGTATATATATATATATATTTTATATATATATATATATATATATATATATATATATATATATATATATTATATATATATATATATATATATATATATTATATATATATATATATATAATATATATATATATATATATATATCTATATATATATATATATATATATATATATATAGATATATATATATATATATATTATATATATATATATATATATAATTTTTAAAGTTATTCCACTATGCTTTCCCTCCTTAATGTGCAAAAATATAGTAAAATTAATATTTTCTATGCATTTTGCTATGCATCACTCTTTTTTCAAACAAGTATAACCGTAAATCAAATAAATGCTGACGAAAGCAAGAAACGGGGAAACATATGGAATAATACAATTCGTCTATCTATACGTCTGCACATTATGAGGTGCTGGGGAGGTAAGTATAGCGAAATGACTTTCAAAGTTTGATACTACAATTTTTATATTATAAATAAAAACTGTCTTATTAACATATCTCCTTTTCAATAGCCCCAATTTTAGGCTTATACTATATATATTGCTTTATAGTATTATAAACTAAGTAAATATATATAGTATTTATGTATACCATATATATTTACTACTAAAGGTATATACAGGTACTTATGCATTATGCGGTATCCACCGCTATATACTGTATGAGGAAAACAGACATGAAGACCCGTCGGTAAATTTTTCGCAGTTGATATTATTGACATAAGAATAAAGTAAACATACCACTCGATACCTTTTTTATGCTCTTTCCAATAGAAGATCATTTTTCTGATATGAATTTTACCCCCACCCCTATATATACCAATTCAGGGTATATTTTGCACATTAGGGGGGGGGGGTAAATTTATTTCTGATGTGTAATGGGAGGTAAGTTTTAAAATTTACCCCCACCCCCTAATGTGCAAATATATACCCTGGATTGGTATACATAGGGGTGGGGGTAAATTCATTTCCGACAAAAATGATTATTATATTTGGAAAGAGCCTAAAAAAGGCATCGAGTGGTGTGTTTACTTTATTCGTAAGTCAATAATATGATTTGCGAAAAATTTACCTGATCACCTAGCTATATCACCTAATATTAAATTTTACTTACTTAAATTTCTCTCAGCTCCTTTCCCGTGATGAAAATTTTCAAACTGAAGGAATTTACCCCGGGTGTTTGACAACTTGGCTTTTGTTTTGATTTCAGACCAACAACAATCGAAAGGTTTCATTTTGTTAACTTTTCATGAGGTTTTTGTGTGACGTTCGGAAGCCGGAAGTAAGTTTATATGAAAAAGGTGACAGCTTGTCTTTTATCTTGACCGTGGCGATCAAAAATCAGGGTTAATAATACCATTTATAGGTGAAAGAATTTTGAAGACATTTTCAGAAAGTTTGCTTCAGGGAAGAGCAAGCAACCCCGGAAAACACAAAACAGAACTAAAAAATAAGTAGATATAAGTCTTAGCACTCATTTGGTGATGAGTGACATTTTTTTTATGAAAGTAATTTGTTTTACCTCATAAATTTGGAAAATGTGTCCACTTTATGTCTAAAAATCTGTCCATTTTTTGCCCTATTATGTCCAGGCACATAGAAATATGTCCTTTGGACATAAAATATGTCGAGTTGGCAAACCCTGCTTGTATCACGCTAAGCTGAAAGAAACTAACGAAAAAAACCGGTTCTATAATGAACGGTAAGGGCTATACCGTAGGTAAACGGTTGTGCAATCGCTTACGCAATTAGGTCACCTGACCTTGCATCGTAAATTAGGATTAATGGGCGCTCGAAGTAAATGTTATAAGAGGGTGCAAGATTGTTAGCTCAGTTCAGTTCAATTTCGGACTTGGATAAGAGAAGAGCGATTTTCAACATGAAGAGGAAACGCCAAATATTATCTGGCGCTCAAATGGGACACAACTGAACTAATTAAAATACGGCGCGCAAATGGGAATTTCCCATTTGCGCGCCATGGCGCTCAAATGGGAAAGCGCTCAAATGGGATACACCCTTTGAGAAGGCTTGAGGGTTGTTAGCCCTACTCGTGTTAATTTTTGCTCGTATTGAGTTTTACTCGGTTATTTATTGTAATTTCTGTTCGTTATGGGTTTCGTTTATTTATTGAGGGTGAATTGAGGTAGTTATAAGATTATTTGACTTTATTTCGGCTCATTTTTGTTTAATAGAGCTCTTTATTTTTATTTGAAAAATTTATTTCGTCAAAAAAGTTTTTTTTTTTTTTAATTAATTGGACACAAAAGGATGATACGAATTGCGCAGGAATTCGGATCGACTGCAATAAACGAGGGTATTGTGACGTGTATCCCAAAAAAGTAAAAACCCTCAACCTTGTGATTCTTATCGTCCGATTACAGTTTGTTCGGTTATTGCCAAACTATTGGAAAAGATAAGCCTCTTAAAAATCTCGAATAGGTGTAATCATTGAAATCATCAGTTTAGTTTTCGCACGGGTCTTGGTGTCGGAAATGCGCTTGCAGTTTTCGTGTCTATTTTGGAGAGGCATGAGAGAATGAAGAAATTTTTTATGTTTCTGCAATAGATATTTCTAAGGCATTTGATTCAGTCCTAAACTCCTAAGCTATTTTATGCACTTTTGAGGAGCGGGGTAAACCCATTCATTTGCTCCTCTCTGTAGCAATGATATCAAATTCCTTCTATGCGTCTCCGTGTCAAAAAACTTTATAGCAGCCGAATTTCTGTGCGTCATGGAGTAAAATAGGGCTCAGTATTGAGTCCTGCAAAATTTAACAATGCCATCGGCTATGCAACTTGCAGAATACCGCTTTTTCTTATCGAGTCATCCATTAACGTGAGTCACCTATCGTACGCGGACGACATTCTCCTTCTGTCTAATGATTTACAATCGCTGCAGGTTGCTATGAATGGCCTCTAAGCCGGGCTATTTGACTTTGGACTGTCAATCGCTTTTACTAAAACTGAACCTCGGGCTTACTTTCGAGACCTCGTTTTGGGCAACACGGTCACCAATAATCAATATGTTGAGGGAGAACTTGAGAAAGTCCTCTGGACTTCTCTCTAGAGTTAAAGGCCAATTTGACAGGAAAACGCTTGGTCGGCTGCATAACTCGTTTTTAGCAGCACATGTGTTGTTTTTTACACCCTTTTGGAAAATTTTCTTTGCCTCTGATTAAAATTGATCCCATCGTCGTTCTTTATATTCTGCAAGCATTTTATCAGTATCCCCATTTGGGCCCGTAATAGTTACATTTTTCGACGGTATATGGTTTTTGAGATTTGTCAAAAATTGGATGAACTGTCTCGTAGATTGGTGACCACTGCAATAGAAATGTCGATTGTTCACTGATCTGTCTCCTACAAAGTGCCTTGTGTCGTTTCGAGCTTCACGCCAGAGTTAAGGGCCAGTTTGATAAGGGAACCCTTGGTCGGCTATATAACGCGTTTTTCACACCACATGTGTTGTTTTTAACACCTATTTGAAAAATTGTCTCCGCCTCTTGTAAATAGCAAATCCGACCGTTGTGCTTTAGGCTCTGCATGTATTTTCTCAGTATCCCTATTTGGATTCGTAATAGGTACATTTCCTCACGGTATGATGTATTTTGAGATTTGTCAAATATTGGATGAACTCTCACGTAGATATGCTTACCGTTGCAATAAAATTGCCAACTTTCTACTGCTGTGTTTTCTATCCAGTACCTATCGTTGTAAGTTGTAAGGTCTCACAGTACTTGACCCTTGTTGATTAAAAGGTAAAACAATCCTCCTTTCCCGAAAGCAAATACCATATGTAAACAATGGATAAATTTTATAACTTACGGCCATTCTCCCAAGGGCTGGTGTGGAGGGGGGGTGTCATCCCCCAGAGACATAGTAATTGAACCTTCCAACTATGTTGAACACGGCAGTTATGCCGAAATTTCGATCAGATGTCTTTAGGGAAATAATATACGTTGGAGGGGGGGTCTGGTTACCTTCCAATCACTTCTAACTCTTAAAAAAAACACTAGAAGTTTCAATATCAAATCGAACGGGCCCCTTTCGAATTTTCCACGACAACTCCTTCCATACGATGTGCCTTTGTGAGAAAAAACAATGCATTGTGTCCAGTTTGCTCTTTACTTAGGCAGCGCTATTGTACAGCCTCTTATTATGAAAGATCACAATTAAAGACGGCAAATAAAAAATAGAATCTCGAATAAGCCCATCCAACGAGGTAGAGAAACTTTGCGACAGAAGTTGTCAAAGCTTCAATGAGTACGCTAAATAACACTCGTAGTCACTAAATTTTACAGCAAAAATATTAAGTTAACTTTCATAGCAATGATAGGAGGGCACCTTTATTTAGTTATAGTATTCAACACCCAATGTTCCCTGACCCAACCCTATTCCAGGTAGCTCAATTTCTATGGTTACTTGCTTGTCTGTAACAACACCAGGCTTTTTTCGCCTCACCTAGCATCTGAGTCCCTATGACCTACCTTCACAAGTTCGAGCTTCCACAATGTAACGATGGCCAGGTGGGCAAATTGGGAAGGGTCTGCAAGTAAAACCACCATATGAATTCACACAAAGCGTTGTTTCAGTGTTACAATCGTCCAGGCCTTCTGAGCATTCATCAATGTCTAAAAACACATTTCGTTAATTTTAGTAAGCTGCTGAAAACGAATATATACAGACACAGACACAGACACACAGACAGACACAGACACAGACACAGAGACACACAGACACACAGACACACAGACACACAGACACACAGACACACAGACACACAGACACACAGACACACAGACACACAGACACACAGACACACAGACACACGACACACACACACACAGACACACAGACACACACACACACAGACACACAGACACACACACACACACACACACACACACACACACACACACACACACACACACACACACACACACACACACACACACACACACACACACACACACACACACACACACACACACACACACACACACACACACACACACACACACACACACACACACACACACACACACACACACACACACACACACACACACACACACACACACACACACACACACACACACACACACACACACACACACACACACACACACACACCACACACACACACACACACACACACACACACACCACACACACACACACACACACACCACACACCACACACACACACACACACACACACACACACACACACACACACACACCACACACACACACACCACACACACACACACACACACACACACACACACACACACACACCACACACACACACACACACACACACACACACACACACACACACACACACACACACACACACACACACACACACACACACACACACACACACACACACTCTAAGCTATAACTGTTAGATAAAACTAAACTAAACTATAACTCTAACTAAAACTAAACTACAACTCTAAACTAAAATTAACTAAACTATAGCTATAACTAAAGCTCTAAGTTAAAACCCTAAACTAAAACTCTGAACTCTAAACTAAAACTCCTAACTAAAACTAAACTACAACTCTGAACTAAAACTCTTAACTAAAACTAAACTAAACTGAACTATAACTCTAACTAAAACTCTACGATAAGACACTAAGCTAAAACTCTAACCTCTAAACTAAAAATCTTACCTAAAACTAAACTACAACTCTAACCTAAAACTAAACTATAACTCTAAACTGAAACTTTTAACTAAAACTAAACTAAACTATAACTCTAACTAAAATTCAAAGATATGACTCTAAGCTAAAACTCTTAACTAAAACTAAACTACAACTCTAAGCTAAGGCTCTTAACTAAAACTAAACTAAACTATAATTCTAAATAAAACTTTAAGCTAAGACTCTAAACTAAAACTCTAAACTCTAAACTATAACTCTTAACTAAAACTAAACTACAACTCTAAACAAAAATTAACTAAACTTTAGCTCTAGCTAAAACTCTAAGCTAAAACCCTAAACTAAAACTCTAAACTCTAAACTAAAACTCTTAAGTAAAACTAAACTACAACTCTAAACTAAAACTCTTAGCTAAAACTAAACTAAACTATAACTCTAACTAAAACTCTAAGTTATGACTCTAAGCTAAAACTCTAAACTCTAAACTAAAACTCTTAACTAAAGCTAAACCATAGCTCTTAACTAAAACTCCTAACTAATACTAAACTAATCTAAAAGTGCAACAAAAAACTCTAAGCTAAGACTCTAGGCTAAAACTCTAAACTAAAACTCTTAACTAAAACTAAACTACAAGTCCAAAAAACACTTAACTAAAACTAAAATAAAATATAACTCTAACTAAAACTCTAAGTGCTAAGAGTCTAAGTTGAAACTCTAGACTGTGAACTACAACTAAACTAAACTATAACTCTAACTAAAACTCTAAGCTAAGACTCTAAGCTAAAACTCAAAACTCTAAAACTCTTAACTAAAACTAAACTACAACTCTAAACTAAAACTCTTAACTAATACTAGACTAAACTAAAAGTGCAACGAAAAACTCTAAGCTATGACTCTAGGCTAAAACTCTAAACTAAAACTCTTAACTAAAACTAAACTACAAGTCCAAAAAACACTTAACTAAAACTAAAATAAAATATAACTCTAACTAAAACTCTAAGTATTGAGAGTCTAACTTGAAACTCTAGACTCTGAACTACAACTAAACTAAATTATAACTCTAACTAAAACTGTAAGCTAATACCAACCTAAAACTCTAAACTAAAACTCTTATCTAAAACTAAACAACAACTCTAAACTAAAACTCCTAACTAAAACTAAGCTGAACTATAACTCTAACTAAAACCGTAAGCTAATACCAAACTAAAACTCTAAACTAAAACTCTAAACTAAAACTAAACAACATCTCTAAACTAAAGCTCTAAACTAAACTATAACTCTAACTAAAACTCTAAGCTAAGCCTCTAAACTAAAACTCTAAACTATGACTCTTAGCTAAAACTAAACTAAACTATAACTCTAACTAAAACTAAACTATAACTCTAAACAAAAATTAACTAAACTTTAGCTCTAACTAAAACTCTAAGCTAAAACCCTAAACTAAAACTCCAAACTCTAAACTAAAACTCCTAACTAAAACTAAACTACAACTCTAAACTAAAACTCTTAACTAAAACTAAACTGAACTATAACTCTAAGTAAATCTCTACGATAAGACTCTAAGCTAAAACTCTAACCCCTAAACTAAAACTCTTACCTAAAACTAAACTACAACTTTAAACTAAAACTAAACTATAACTCTAACTAAAGCTCAAAGATATGACTCAAAGCTAAAACTATAAACTAAAACTCTTAACTAAAACTAAACTACACCTCTAAGCTAAAGCTCTTAACTAAAACTAAACTAATCTATAATTCTAACTAAAACTCTAAGTTAAGACTCTAAACTAAAACTCTAAACTCTAAACTATAACTCTTAACTAAAACTAAACTACAACTGTAAACTAAAATTAACTAAACTATAGCTCTAACTAAAACTCTAAGCTAAAACCCTAAACTAAAACTCTAAACTCTAAACTAAAACTCTTAACTAAAACTAAACTACAACTCTAAACTAAAACTCTTAGCTAAAACTAAACTATAACTCTAACTAAAACTCTAAGTTATGACTCTAAGCTAAAACTCTAAACTCTAAAACTCAAAGATATGACTCTAAGCTAAAACTCTTAACTAAAACTAAACTACAACTCTAAGCTAAGGCTCTTAACTAAAACTAAACTAAACTATAATTCTAAATAAAACTCTAAGCTAAGACTCTAAGCTAAAACTCAAAACTCTAAACTATAACTCTTAACTAAAACTAAACTACAACTCTAAACAAAAATTAACTAAACTTTAGCTCTAGCTAAAACTCTAAGCTAAAACCCTAAACTAAAACTCTAAACTAAAACTCTTAACTAAAACTAAACTACAACTCTAAACTAAAACTCTTAGCTAAAACTAAACTATACTATAACTCTAGCTAAAACACTAAGTTATGACTCTAAGCTAAAACTCTAAACTCTAAACTAAAACTCTTAACTAAAACTAAACCATAACTCTTAACTAAAACTCCTAACTAATACTAAACTAATCTAAAAGTGCAACAAAAAACTCTAAGCTAAGACTCTAGGCTAAAACTCTAAACTAAAACTCTTAACTAAAACTAAACTACAAGTCCAAAAAACACTTAACTAAAACTAAAATAAAATATAACTCTAACTAAAACTCTAAGTGCTAAGAGTCTAAGTTGAAACTCTAGACTGTGAACTACAAGTAAACTAAACTATAACTCTAACTAAAACTCTAAGCTAAGACTCTAAGCTAAAACTCAAAACTCTAAAACACTTAACTAAAACTAAACTACAACTCTAAACTAAAACTCTTAGTTAAAACTAAACTAAACTAAAACTCTAACTAAAACTCTAAGATATGCCTCTAAGCTAAAACTCTAAACTCTAAACTAAAACTCTTAACTAAAACTAAACTACAACTCTAAACTGAAACTCTTAACTAAAACTAAACTAATACTATACTAAACTAAAAGCGTAACAAAAACTCTAAGCTAAGACTCTAGTCTAAAACTAAACTAATCTATAACTAACTAAAACTCTAAGCTAAGACTCTAAACTAAAACTCTAAACTCTAAACAGAAACTCTTAACTAAACCTAAACTAAACTATAACTCTAACTAAAACTCTAACCTAAGGCTCTAAACTAAAACTCTAAACTCTAAACTAAAAATCTTAACTAAACAACAACTCTAAAATAAAGCTCTAAACTAAACTATAACTCTAACTAAAACTCTAAGCTAAGACTCTAAACTAAAACTCTAAACTCTAAACTATAACTCTTAGCTAAAACTAAACTATAACTCTAACTAAAACTAAACTACAACTCTAAACTAAAATTAACTAAACTATAGCTCTAACTAAAGCTCTAAGTTAAAACCCTAATCTAAAACTCTAAACTCTAAACTAAAACTCCTAACTAAAACTAAACTACAACTCTGAACCAGAACTCTTAACTAAAACTAAACTAAACTGAACTATAACTCTAAATAATACTCTACGATAAGACACTAAGCTAAAACTCTAACCTCTAAACTAAAACTCTTACCAAAAACTAAACTACAACTCTAACCTAAAACTAAACTATAACTCTAAACTAAAACTTTTAAGTAAAACTAAACTAAGCTATAACTCTAACTAAAACTCAAAGATATGACTCTAAGCTAAAACTCTCAACTAAAACTAAACTACAACTCTAAGCTAAAGCTCTTAACTAAAACTAAACTAAACTATAATTCTAACTAAAAGTTTTAGCTAAGACTCCAAACTAAAACTCTAAACTCTAAACTATAACTCTTAACTGAAACTAAACTACAACTCTAAACAAAAATTAACTAAACTTTAGCTTAACTAAAACTCAAAGCTAAAACCCTAAACTCTAACTCTTAACTAAAAATCATAACTAAAACTAAACTGCAACTCTAAACTAAAACTCTTAGCTAAAACTAAACTAAACTATAACTCTAACTAAAACTCTAAATTATGACTCTAAGCTAAAACTACTTTAACTCTAACTAAAACTCTAAGCTAATACCAAACTAAAACTCTTAACTAAAAATCTTAACTAAAACAAAACAACAACTCTAAACTAAAGCTCTAAACTAAACTATAGCTCTAACTAAAACTCTAAGCTAAGACTCTAAACTAAAACTCTAAACTCTAAACTATAACTCTTAGCTAAAACTAAACTAAACTATAACTCTAACTAAAACTGTAAGCTAATACCAAACTAAAACTCTAAGCTAAAAATCTTAACTAAAACTAAACAACAACTCTAAACTAAAGCTCTAAACTAAACTATAGCTCTAACTAAAACTCTAAGCTAAAACCCTAAACTAAAACTCTAAGCTCCAAACTAAAACTCTTAACTAAAACTAAACTACAACTCTAAACTAAAACTCTTAACTAAAACTAAACTAAACTATAACTCTAACTAAAACTCTAAGATATGACTCTAAACTAAAACTCTAACCTCTAAACAAAAACTTTTACCTAAAACTAAACTACAACTCTGACCTAAAACTAAACTATAACTCTAAACTAAAACTTTTAACTAAAACTAAACTAAACTATAATTCTAACTAAAACACTAAGCTAAGACTCTAAACTAAAACTCTAAACCATAACTCTTAACTAAAACTAAACTAAACTATAACTCTAACTAAAACTCTAAGATATGACTCTAAGCTAAAACTCTAAACTCCAAACTAAAACTCTTAACTAAAACTAAACTACAACTCTATTCTAAAACTAAACTATAACTCTAAACTAAAACTTTTAAATAAAAGTAAACTAAACTATAATTCTAACTAAAACACTAAGCTAAGACTCTAAACTAAAACTCTAAACTCTAAACTAAAACTCTTAACTAAAACTAAACTAAACTATAAGCTCTAACTAAAACTCTAAGATATGACTCTAAGCTAAAACTCTAAGCTCCAAACTAAAACTCTTAACTAAAACTAAACTACAACTCAAAACTAAAACTCTTAACTAAAATTAAACTAAACTATAACTCTAACTAAAACTCTAAGCTAAGACTCTAAGCTAAAACTCAAAACTCTAAAACTCTTAACTAAAACTAAAGTTTTATGGTCTTTATGACCTTTGGATTTCTATTGTCAAAGACTTAGTAACACAAAACATTAATTAAAAAAAACAAACTAAAATAGCTTTCTAAAAGAGGTAACCATTAACAAGCAGTATGTAGAGCTATCCTCCCATTTGCGCAACAAATGGGAGGAGGGGGTTGGGTTTAGTGCAAAGGGGTGGGCGGACAGGCCTGGCTGTGCAAAACCTTCTAGCTAGTGGTCCTGTTTTCACTGATCTTATTCCACAACTAAAAAAACAATAAAACATCGAAACCTATCTATTAATATATAAACCTGTCATATATTTTCTATCTGGAAATCAAGTACGCTGAACAAAATCGCCAAAATAACATCATTTTTGACTATTAAAAAGGGCACTAGCCCTTTGAATTTCTAATCGAATGAACCTTTTTTAAAGTTTCTACGACAACGCCTTCTATAAAAACCTTATATGCCCCCAGGGCTTAACTTAAAACCCTTGCCCTGAGGGTTGTGGGGGATTGTCCTCCTCAAAAATATATTTTCTATCTGGAAATCAACTATGCTGAACGAAATGGCTATCGAAAAATTTTGATTGGATGTGTTTGAGGGAATGATTAGCGTGGGGGGAGGAGGGCTAATTGTCCTCCGATCACTTTTGACTATTAAAAGGGCACTATCCCTTTGAATTTCCAATCGAATGAGCCTTTTTTGAAGTTTCTACGACAACGCCTTCTATAAAAACCTTATAAGCCCCCCGGGCATAACTTAAAACCCTTGCCCTGAAGGTTTTGGGGGATTGTCCTCCTCAAAAACATATTTTCTATCTGGAAATCAACTACGCTGAACAAAATGGCTATCTAAAAGTTTTGATTTGATGTGTTTGGGGGAATGATGGGCGTGGGGGGGGGCTAGTTGCCCTCCAATCACTTTCGACTATTAAAAAGGGCACTATCCCTTTGAATTTCCAATCGAATGAGCCTTTTTGAAGTTTCTATGATAACGCCTTCTTTAAAAACCTTATATTCCCCCAGGGCATAACTTAAAACCCTTGCCCTAAGGGTTTGGGGATTGTCGTCCTCAAAAACATGTTTTCTATGTGAAAATCAACTACGCTGAACAAAATGGCTATCTCAAAATTTTGATTGGATGTATTTAGGGGAATGATGGGCGTGGGGGGGGGCTAGTTCCCCTCCAATCGCTTTTGACTATTAAAAGGGCACTATCCCTTTGAATTTCCAATCGAATGAGCCTTTTTTGAAGTTTCTACGACAACGCCTTCTATAAAAACCTTATATGCCCCCAGGGCATATCTTGAAACCCTTGCCCTGTAGGTTCTGGGGGAGTGTCCTCCTCAAAAACGTATTCTCTATCTGGAAATCAACTACGCTGAACAAAATGGCTATCTCAAAATTTTGATTGGATGTGTTTGGGGAAGTGATGGGCGTGGGGGGGACTAGTTGCACTCCAACCACTTTCGACAATTAAAAAGGGCACTAGCCCTTTAATTTTCAATCGAATGAGCCTGTTTTGAAGTTTCTACGACAACACCTTCTATAAAAAGCTTATATGCCCCCAGGTCATAACTTACACCCTTGCCCCGAGGATTATGGAGGAGTGTCCTCCTCAAAAATATATTTTCTATATGGAAATCAACTACGCTGAACAAAATGGCTATCTCAAAATTTTGATTGGATGTATTTGGGGGAATAATGGGCGTGGGGGGGGGCTAGTTGCCCTCCAATCACTTTCGACTATTAGAAAGGGCACTAGCTTTTTGAGTTTCCAATCGAATGAGCCTTTTTTGAAGTTTCTACGACAACTCCTTCTATAAAAACCTTATATGCCCTCAGGGTATAACTTAAAACCCTTGCCCTGAGGGTTTTGGGGGAGTGTCCTCCCCAAAAATATATTTTCTATCTAGAAATCAACTACGCTGAACAAAATGGCTATCTCAAAATTTTGATTGGATGTGTTTGGGGAAATGATGGGCGTAGGGAGGGGGGGGGCTAGTTGCACTCCTATCACTTTCGACTATTAAAAAGGGCACTAGCCCTTTAATGTCCAATCAAATGAGCCTGTTTTGAAGTTTCTACGACAACGCCTTCTATAAAAATCTTATATGCCCCCAGGGCATAACTTAAAACCCTTGCCCTGACAGTTGTGGGGGAGTTTCTTCCTCAAACACATATTTTCTATCTGGAAATCAACTACGCTGAACAAAATGGCTATCTCAAAATTTTGATTGGATGTTTTTGTGGGAATAATGGGCGTGGGGGGGGCTAGTTGCCGTCCAATCACTTTCGACTATTAAAAAGGGCACTAGCCCTTTGAATTTCCAATCTAATGAGCCTTTTTTTGAAGTTTCTACGACAACGCCTTCTATAAAAAACCTTATATGCCCCCAGGGTATAACTTAAAACCCTTGCCCTGAGGGTTGTGGGGGAGTATCCTCCTCAAAAATGTATTTTCTATCTGGAAATCAACTACGCTGAACAAAGTGGCTATCTCAAAATTTTGATTGGATGTGTTTGGGGAAATGATCGGCGTACGGGGGGGGGGGGGGGCTAGTTACACTCCAATCACTTTCGACTATTAAAAAGGGCACTGGCCCTTTAATTTCCAATCAATTGAGCCTGTTTTGAAGTTTCTACGACAACGCCTTCTATAAGAACTTTATATGCCCCCAGGGCATAACTTAAAACCCTTGCCCTGAGGGTTGTGGGGGAGTGTCCTCCTCAAAAATATATTTTCTATCTGGAAATCAACTACACTGAACAAAACGGCAAATTCAAAATTTTGACTGGATGTGTTTGGGGGAATGATGGGCGTGGGGGGGGGCTAGTTGCCCTCCAATCATTTTTGACTATTAAAAAGGGCACTAGAACTCTCGACTTCCAATCGAATGAGCCCCCTTTGAAGTTTCTACGACGACCCCTTCTGTATAAAGTGCCTCTGGGGAAAAAAAAATAATAATAATAATAAAACATAGGAGCCGTATGGCCTTTACTATAGGCAACGCTACAGCGTTGCCTCTGATATTGAAAATAAATATTAAAATTACAGTAAAATTTTGAACTGATGAGCTTTCAGCAATTAATATGTAGTTTCACTACAAACAAAATTTGGATAATGCCCCCTTCTTTAACTGTAAAAACCTAAAGCCTTCTGCGTCATTGGCGCTTCACTGAAAACGAATTACTCGTATATTACAAATTTATTCTTTTCCAGTTCTTACAGCATTGAAAATGATAATGAAAATTACAGTGAAAAAAAAATCTTGAATTGATGGATCTTTCAACAATTAATATCATTATATATCTAATATTCAATTTGATTTTGCTTATACTTTCCAAGACTGTTCAAGACTCATATAGTTTTCAGTAAGGCGCCAATGACGCTGTAGGTTTTAGGCTTCTGCAGTGAGGCGATACCCAATTTCTTGTTTGTAGTTATTTTTATTCGACTCAAACTTGATTTGCATATTCAAGTTAAGTTTTTAGGGAGTAGGAATTTATTAGGGAGTAGGGCTCATGATGAATAAGGAAGCTGCTAAGTCTTGTTTAGGCTGGGAAGGTATTAATAATAGAATACTAATTGTTCATTTTATGACTAAAAAGTTCAGGGTATCAGTTATAGTAGTATACGCCCCTGTAGAACCGACTGACGCAGATACTAGTGACTCAGATGAATTTTACCTACAGTTACAGGAGCAAATAGACAGGGTCCCAGGTAGAAATATGATGTTATTACTAGGAGATTTTAACGCCCAGGTTGGTAGAAATAGGGATAGATGGTATCCTAGCCTTGGTAATTTTGGTGTAGGAAAAAAAAAACAGTAATGGACACAGACTTTTGCAATTTTGTAGGTATAACAATCTAGTTATAACCAATACGGTGTTTGGTCATAAAATGGCTCATAAGTTAACATGGTATTCGCGTGATGGTAAGACAGCAAACCTTATTGATTATGTTATAGTAAACCGAAGACTGGCAGGATCAATACAAGATACTAGGCTATAAAGGAGTGCCGTTATTGATGTTAAAAGTAAAGATCACCATCTAGTAGTGTCAAGGGTTAATTTAAAGCCAAAATATCGGAAGGGTAACTACCTCCCGGGAAGTTATATTGTTGGTAGACTCCAGGATGAGAATTTGAGAGAACCGATCCAGGAACAGTTGAATACTTAACTTGAGAGTTTAAAATTTGATAATGTGGAAGATGGTTGGAATAATTTTAGAAAAATAATTTGTGAAGTTGCTGAAGGTGTATTAGAGAAGAAAGCTAGAACTACAGCTAAGAATATTAGTGAAAATGATTTATGTTTAATACAAGGAGAAAGGACTTGTACAAGAATTATCGGAGTGATAGATCATATGAAAACAACAGGAATGTAAAGAGAGTGGAGAAAGCGTTAAAATAGGAACTAAGGAGAAGTGAAGTGGAGGCCATGGATAAAATTGTCGAGGATCTGGAAGATGCAGCTAGACGGCATAATAGGAAAATATTGTACTGGCAAGTTTAACAAATTGAGAGGGAGTAGTCAATCCGGACTTGGCCCAGTTAAAGATAGGAATGGGGCAGCAATTAGCGATAAGAAAAAAAACTAAAGAGAGATGGGCCGAACATTTTGAGAATTTGCTTAACCGAGATAGAGTTGCAGGAAAAGATATAGAGGAAAATAAAAAAGTTTGTGATACCTTGGATGTGAAAGAAGATTTGTTTTGTGAGGAGGAATTAGAAACAGCACTAAAAGGGTTAGAAAATAATAAGGCTCCAGGTGCTGATAGGGTGGTAAATGAGTTTCTTAAATATGGTGGCTCTGAGGTTAGAAATAAGTTACTGAAGATTATGAATATGATTTTTGAAAAAGGGGAAGTACCTAACGATTTTAGGAAAACCTTAATTAAGCCACTTTATAAGAAAGGTGATAAAAGTGAGTGTGGTAATTATCGAGGCATTAGTCTGGTCTCTGTAGGAAGTAAATTACATAGTAATATGATACTTTTTAGACTGAGAGATGCCGTAGACAAAGTTTTAAGAGAAAAAAACACTGCGGTTTTAGAAAAGGTAGATGATGTGTTGACCAAATTTTCACTCTTATGCTAATAATTGAGAAGTGCCTGAGTTTTCAAACACCTTTGGTCCTCAGTTTCATAGATTATGAGCAAGTGTTCGATTCCGTTGATAGAAGAGCTTTGGTAAAGGTTTTATCCTTGTATGGTATACCAGACAAATACATTTAAAGTGATTATTGCTATATACGAGAATAACACAGCTGCGGTTAAGGTAGGAAATGAGGTTAGCAGCTGGTTTTGTATTAAATCAGGAGTTAATCAGGGTTATGTGCTATCCCCCTTTATATGGATTATTTTGATGGACTTTGTTTTAAGGAGCACAGGAAAGGCAATGGGAGACCACGGAATCAAACGGGGAGGAAAAAGTCTCCTGGACTTGGATTATGCTGATGATTTAAGCATCCTAGATGAAAGTGTGAGCAAAATGAATGAAGTTTTAGAGGTTTTGCGAGTTCAGGGTGCTTGAATTGGTTTGAAAATTAATGCTAGGAAGACTAAGTCACTAAGGCTAGGAATAAGTGAAGATGAAAAGGTGACGTTGGGTAATGAAAAGATTGATCAAGTGGGCAGTTATACTAACCTTGGTAGTATTACTAGTAAAGATGGTGGGAGCAGTGAAGATGCTAAAAGTAGAATAGCCAAGGCTCAGGGTGTTTTTTCACAGTTAAAAAAAAGTTTGGAAGAATAGGAAGATAAGTCTGTAAACCAAGATTAGAATATTAGAAGCTACAGTGATGACAGTGGTCAAATATGGCTCTAAAGCATGGACGCTCTGAAAAGCGGATGAAGATTTGCTAGATGTTTTCCAGAGAAAATGCTTAAGGATTGTTCTGGGCACCCGGCTGACTGACGGTATTTCAAACAATAGGCTATACGAAAAATGTAGTTCAATACCGCTCTCTAGGGCTATAGCGAAAGAAAGGTTGAGGTGGCTAGGGCATGTTGTGCGGATGAAGGATGACGGATTGCTGAAGATTGTTCTTTTCGGCCAACCGTCTAGGGCTAAACGGAAAGCAGGTCGTCCCCGTCTGGAGTGGGAGGACGTCATAAAGAAAGATTTAAAGGAAATGGGAACTTCCATGGTGGGTGTAAAAAGGGAGGCTTTGAATAGATTGAGGTAAAGGAGGAGCGTGCTTTGCTGTGTTGGCCTCAGGCGGCTTGGTGCTGCGGTGAGTTGTTAGTAGTAGTAGTAGTAATCAAAGACCAAATATTTTGACTTCACAAACGAGAGGCTTTATTAACGGGGGGGGGGGAGGGGGCTTAGCTTGAACCAACTTATAAAAAAAATGTAGGAAAACAAGAAAAACTTAACAAATAAGAGCTATAGAACAACCTGAGTATTGAAACAAAAACTCAAACCTATAAATTGGTGTTAGTTCAAGAAAATTTACGATTGGGAAGAGAAGTTTACTGTTGAACATCCAGAGGGAGATGAAAATTTGGCTTTTTCGTTGATAAAATTGAAAAAAAAAAACACAAAATTACCTCCCCTTAGATTTTGCACAGGTGGAGGGAAAGGAGAGCAATTACTACCACGAACTTTGTTTTTAAAGAGATTTAAACAGGGTATACGTCTTATTTTTTCTTTTTTAATATTTTTTTTAGCAGCTTTTTGCTTCTCAGGATAGTCAATGCCCCCGGGGGCTAGATGTGCAACCCTCCCGAGATTTTAAAAAATACCCTTTTGGGTATTTTTATTGAAACACCTCTCTTCCTTTTGGAAGAGAGGTGTTCAGCTTCATTGGAAAAAAAATGGAGTTGCTCAGATGTTCAGAAATGTTCAGAAAGCCACTGGCATAACTGTTCTTCAGCGGGAGTAATCATATACTAAAAGATGGGCATACTGGAATAGATCGGCAATGAGAGTTATGAGAGATATGATGTTGATATTTAATGAAACGGCTCTTAAGAAATCGTTGGAGTTCAATACTATGGTTCGAAAATATATTTAAGTACATTAAATTATTACATAAGATCAAACAATATAAAATACATAGTTAGAAAATATTTTAAGAGAAATGAGACCTGGTTGGTTCTCAGTGTTACAATAAAACTGTAAATTAATTTCCAACTTAAGTTCTCTCAGTATTCATTAAACACTTTTGCATTGCTTCTTACTATTATTGGTCAATTTTGGGAGAGGCCTGTGCTAACCACTGTGAAGAAACATTGCTCTTTAACAAATGTGAGCCGACATATTTAGGGGGCCCACAGAGGTTGCTTATCCCCCCTTATTTCAGAATGAAATGACACCACTGATCAAACCCCACCTCATGTGTGTTTCAACGATGGGGTTTGGTTTCCACCAAAGTTAGTTCAAAACGCTTAATTTATTCTTAAGAATTAATGCAAAAAATCAGCTTCTCTCGAAAATTCACAGGGTGAGTGATATTATATTTGAAGAACACGTTAAATGCCTTAAAATCGCCAGTCAATTATCCATGGGCCTAGCTAGAGGGGTTGGGCACTGTTTTCCTAAACTACTCATTGTTGTTACCAGATTTTTTCAGGACCGAGTATAAGGCAAGTTTTGATTCAATTTGATGATATTCCTGCCCCTAACCCAGTAGCTGGAGAGCAGTCATTCACAACTAATATAACACTTAGTTTTTGTAAAAACAAAACACGGATTCCCAAGTTTTCGTAAGATTTAAAAGGTCTTACCAAAGCACCTTCCAGTTGTGAACTCTCGTCTGAAGCCATCTGGACAAGGGGGAAGTGGCTTACAGGAATATCCTCCTAATGTATTAACACAATCTTCATAGCCCACTGTGCAATTATGAGTCTCTTCAGCACATTCATTAATGTCTAAAATAAGTATAGTGTTTATAGAAACGACCAAATACACTGTTTATAAAGTGGAAAAAAGATGTATTTCTCTACACTATGGCTTTTTCGAGGACCAAGATAAGATGTTGTTTAACTTGGAATAAATGATATAGGTTCAAAATACTATAAATAGGTTCAAATAGAAGTTTTTCTTATATTTTTATCTTCATTTTCTTTTACAATTTTCTTAATAACCAACAAGTTTGGTATAACAAATTAGTACAAGTAACGGTCAGATAGTTTTCCAAAGTGAAAATTTAAGCTCCAAGGGTTTTAGCAGTAAAACTTTAAGGGGAACCGCAAAGAAAATATACTTTTTCACTTAGTAAACCATAATGAGACAAAAGCCTGTTTAAAATTTCTAAGTATTCTAACTGTAAATAAGTGAAAAAGCATCAGCCCGCACTACCTTTAAACCAAAGAAAACATGTCCTAAGGTGGAACAATCCTTTAGATAAGAAAACTAATCTAAAGAAAATATTCCGCACATTCTAAAGAATATAAAACCAGTAATATATTCAACGTCTAGAATTGTGACGCTGAGCTGTGAGATTGGAAAGGCTTGTTCAGATAAAATAATATTTTTCCTTCGAAGTAAAATTGCAGGTCAATCCAAGCATAGCAAAACAACAATAGCTATAAAGAAATATGTGATTAAGAGCATGGACAACGACCAGGACAGAGACAATACCCCAAAAAAGCAATATACGGACTAAACAGCATTTTTCAAATAATAAGTGTCCATAAAACGTCAAAGCAATGGGAAAAGTCCCATAAAAACAAAACCCGTAGAACAATGAAGTATATTCACGCATCGTACGTGGTCTAGAAGCTTAAATACTTACAGGTTCTGCGGTTTAAACTTAAGGATAAGTTCTACGATTGTCATTTTAGTTCCCCAAACACGCACAAAATAGCACTTATTTTAGAAAAAATAACCAAAAAGTAAGTTATTAGCCATTAGGTTGTGGAACTGATTATTAGAAATGTGGGAATACGTCCGTGTGGGGATACATTGAGAAGGAAAATTATTTTGAGAAGATGAGTATGTGAATATTGGGGGCGTTTCTGTTTGTTACTTTTTGAGAATCTGTATTTTCCTTCTTTCTTTTTGTTCTCCATTTTTGTATCTATAGCCTAAGTGGCCCTAGTTCTAAACATATCAATTCACATCCCATTTTAAAGTAAAATGATATGCCACCGAGTATGCATGGTTAAAATCAATGTTTCACAAGTTCTGCTTTTCATACCAACCAAATATCTGTGCTGCAAGAGATACCACACTCTGATTCCATTTTGCATTGGTACTGTCTTGTATAAAAAAAAAAGAACAAAAAAATTAATGGAACTCAGAGTTCAAGATGAAAGTGCTTCCACACTTGCAGATAAGCAATATTATAGCGTCCTTCCATTTTACTCGGCTCAGAATTTTCGTCCAGGTTGGTTTAGAATGGATAAAAGCCTTGTATAGCATCCATACCTTGAATGAAAAAGAAATAAAAATTAAATAGCTCCGTTTCAATTACATTTACCACTAAGTTGCTGAGTAAATTTTGCAGAGGCTCACGTCATAAATATTTTAGAGGAACGGATCAAATTCTTTGTACCGTCAAAAACATTTGAATTTTTCAAGAGTTATCGGATATTATTTTCCAAGCTTTTATTTATACAAAATGGTCATTCCATCAGCATGAATTCTTCTGAGTTGAGATTATCCAGTTAAAAATCAAATAAAAATAGCAGATTCACGATAGTTCTACTACTAATAATAATAATAACTCACCGCAGCACCAAGCCGCCTGTGGCCAGCACAGCTACGCACGCTCCTCCTCCATCCTAATCTATTTAAAGCCTCTTTACAACCACCCAGGAAGCTCCAATTTCCTTCTTATCTTTCTTTCTGACATCCTCCCACCCCAACCACGGATGAATTGCGTCCCGTTTAGCCCTAGACCGTTTGCCGAAAATTAAAATCTTTGGAAATCTATCATCCTTCATCCGCAGAATGTGCCCTAGCCATTTCAACCTTTCTCTCATTATAGCCTTGGAAAGTGGGATTGAACCACACTTTTCATACAGCCTACTGTTTGAAATACAGTCATTCAGTCGGGTACCCAGAACAATCCGTAAGCAATTTCTCTGGAAAACATCTAGCAAATCTTCATCTGCTTTTCGGAGCGTCCATGGTTCAGAGCCATACTTGACAACTGCCATCACTGTAGCTTCCAGTATTCTAATCTTGGTTTGCACACTTATCTTCCTATTCTTCCAAAATCATTTTAACTGTGTTTCTACTTTTAACATCTTCATTGCTCTCACCGTCTTTACTAATAATACTACCAAGGTAAGTGAAGCTGTCCACCTGGTCGATCATTTCGCTGCCCAACGTCACCTTTTCATCTTCACTTATTCCTGGCCTTAGTGAATTAGTCTTCACAACATTTATTTTCAAACCTATTCTAGCTCCCTGAACTCGCAAAACCTCTAAAAGTTCCTTCGTTCTGCTCACAATTTCATCTAGGACGCTTGAATCACCAGCATAATCTAAGTACAGATGTCTTTTTTCTCCCCATTTTATTCCGTGGTCTCCCATTGTGTTTCCTGTGCTTCTTGAGATAAAATCCATCAAAATGATCCATAACACAACCTTGCTTAACCCCTGATTTAATGCGAAACCAGCTGCTGACCTCATTTTAAACCTTAACAGCAGCAATGTTATTCTCGTACATAGCAGTAGTCATTTAATGTATTTGTCTGGTATACCATATAAAATAGTGCTATTGGATCTAGAATCCAAGAAAGTGTTTAGGAGCAAAATTTAAGATATACTGTGAGAGTCAATAGCTGCTACGAATGACCTTTGCGATCCTCTGTGCACTCTAACCGGATATTTTTACTGTACTAAGAACTGCAAATTTATGTTTGGACAGTATACAAATTTTGCACATAAAATTGTTCTTTTTCCGGTGCAATTTTTAAAACTTGGCAAAAATATATTCCTAATGCAACAAAAAGTACTCTATATAACTAGATCGGTTGATAGAATCTCGTGAATTCTTGCAGAAAATGTAGTTCTCAAATTATCAAGGACACTAAAAGCGAAGTTTGATTCATTAATTTGGGCTAAGTGGAAACTTGTACAGTCATATAGATTTTAAACAATTAGGAAAACTCTGGAACTCAATTTTTAATGCAAAACATGTTCGATACAGGTATGCAGTTTTAATACTTAGTGGGTCTTCAACTTTAAAAATAAAAACCTTTGTGATAAAGGAGCAAAAAGTGAGCGAAAAATTTATCACTATGTGGCTCTACAAAGCTTAGCTTCCCTGATTGCTAACAAATAAATGTTCAAATATGGTAAGTACTTTTTTTGGCAGTGAAAATAGATTCACAAATGACCTATCCCAATTTGAACTTTTATTTGTTCGTCATAAAAAGCCAGTGTCGACTTCAGGACTGCATCCAGGGGGGGGGGGGTTTACTCGGTTTATCCCCCCCCCCCCGAAACTGTGTGCGACTCGTACAAAAGAACCAAAAATGCATGTAAACATATTTCTGCACACAGAAACCTTGATAAGCCCTAATCTATTGCAGTCAATGTTTCATGAGTTGCGCAAGTTGCAATTGTGAAAAGGGTCTTAATGCCAACCATGGGACATATATAAGGCAAATGTTTGCACGGAGAATCCTTGTTAATCCCTAATCTATTGCAGTCAGAGGGTCATGCGTTGTGCAACTTGTAATTGTGTAACAGCCAAAAGAAAGCATGAAAAGGTTACAAGACAGTTGGTTCAGTCAGTTTAGTTTCTGCCTTCGTTAGTTGGAAAGTGTTTTAAAAAATTAAAAGGAAATGCGATATCACATTATCTTTTGCACAAAAGTGAAAAAGGTTAATTATTTCTAATGGTGACGTTGGCGAGTCGTCTGCGGATTGTTCATCTGCCTCTGCGGATGTAAATAAAATGAAAGCGGTTGCTGGTGCTTCTAAACTATATTAACGTTCCAGTCCACTCAAAAGACTCACTTCAAAGCAAACTATTACACAATCTTATTCAACTCCAAACGACATTGGAGGGTTAGTCTACAAACCTTCAGCACTCGAAGCAGCGTCTAAACTTCGTCTGCTTAAGAGCCCTTGGACTTCAGATAATTCTCACACTTTTCCAATATCTGAAAAAGAATATTAAAGTTTCAGTTGGGCTGGCTGATTCTTTGCAGCTCGTTGACCTATTCGCCTTCTGAGGACGTTGCTTTTGTCAATTCTGTCTTCTTTTTTCGTCCGGAAATAGCTGGCAAAGGCAGCCACCAGCGCTTAGGTAACTTTGTCAGCAAACCTTGTAGGAGCTAGAAGGATGCAATTGAATGTTATACAAGTCACCAACAAACACACTTTCACAAAAGATGTACTTGAACCGCAGATAACTTCATTTCTGTTGCGGAAAGAAAGCAGGGTAACATTATCAACCAGATAGACACAGCAAGGGCAGTGCAGGCTCAGAAAAATCGTCAAAAACTAAGACCGATTGTTGAACCGAATGACCGATTGTTGGAATGCAGCAGCTTGCCCATCGGGACACGAACGATTTGGATCCCATTTCGATCGTGGATCCAGAATCGTCTCAAGATGATGGCAATTTCCAAGCTCTTTTGCGAATGAGAGTAAGGCAGGGTGATGAAAGTCTGGCGAAATAGCTTCTTTCTGCAGCAATAAATGCCATGTAGGTTCCTCCAATGATTCAGAATGGTCTTATTGCCACTTTGTAGAGAGATGCTTCAACATTCCATCGTCAAAAAAGTAAAACCAAGTCATTGCTTTTCGTTGCTTACTGGCAAAACGGCGGACGTTTCCAATTTGAAGCAGTTAACTGTTTCCGCCCGCTATACCTCTGCAGTAAATCTTAATCATGATTCTCTTGGTTTTGTCTCAGTTACGGATCTGACTGGACATTGTCTCGTTTCTTCAATTCTACATTTTCTTGAAAGCCTTGGGCTTAACATAAACAAGATGGTTGGCCAGGGATATGATGGTGTGGCAGCGATGAGCGGAAATGCTTTTAAGCATTTCTTCGGAGCCCTATCGCAGACCTGCAATTTCTAAGGTGCATCGCCGTTCTGAACCTAAAATCTGAAAGAAAATATCAGCGAACTCTTGCCGGATTCTCGAAAACAGAACCTAACCACACTCTGTGAAACCAGATGGGTCGAAAGCCATGATTCAGTTATGCGTTCTCTTGGGCTCTACTGGCCAATGCTGCGTTCTCTCGAAACTCTTGAGGAAAATAGCAAAGCAGAAACGTCTGCAAAAGTGTCGCAAATGCTGGACTTCATAAAGCAGTCACAGTTCGTTATCGTTGTTTATCTCCATTTCGTAATTAATTAAAAAAAACTTTTTCACAAAATAATTTTTTCAAAGAAAAGTAAAGAACTCCATTAAACAAAAAATGAGCAAAACTATAATCAAATAATCTACCAAGCTGAAACTACCACAAATCAGCATCGATAAATGAATGAAACCCAAAACGAACAGAAATTACAATAAATAACCGAGTCAAACTCAAAAAAGAGCAGAAATTAACAAAAGTTGGGCTCAAAACCCCTATGCCTTTCCAACGCCAGAACATAATTCGCACTTTACTGAAAAAACATAAATATTTTTATTTTTATAACTTAAATAAATCAAATAATATTAAGTTCAGTATTTGTATATTAAACTGACAATGCACATTCATTGGTATTTTTTGGGGGGGACAAGTGCCCAGGTATGGAGGCAAAAAGATACATTGTGGCAACATCGTTCTTTACTTAGGCAGCGCGATTGCACTGCCTGTGAAAGAACTTTTCTGTCTGACGTTGCCTTTGTGCAAAACTCTTCAGTCGGTTGACTGGGACTTGTCTGCCACTTGTAGACACGTAAACATAGTTCCTTCCAGAACAATGACAATGGGACAATATGCTGCCGTTACCATCGCTCCTATTTTCGACAAAGCTTCAGTATTTTTCAACTACTTTAGGGCTTGAGATGACTTGCTTAAGAACAAGAGGGAGGAAGGAATTCTCAGCTTAACGATCCTGATATGCTTGCTCACTATAGAGCCTCTCTGTTTATTCCTTTTCCAGACCATATCATATTAGAGCTGAAAAAGCGCTTTGAATTCCACCAGAATCTGTCGTCTCAAATCAGCATCCTTGTCCCTTCGAAGATTGTATCTGTTGATCAAAAAACGAACAGAAATAAATTGAAAAAACTTTTTCCACAAAACAATTTTTTCAAAAGAAAATAAAGAGTTTTATGAATTAAAATATGAACAAAAATAAACTCAAATAATCTTCCAAGCATAAATGCCACAAATCACCTTCAATAAATAAGTGAAACTTAAAACGAACAGAAATTACAATAAATAACCGAGTCAAACCAAAAACAAGCAGAGATTAACATAAGTAAGGTTGACAACCCCTGTGCCTTCTCAAGAACAGAACCTAATTTGCACTTTACTGAAAACAAAACAATCGAATTTGCATTGACAGTTGAATATACATATACTGATAATTATACCTTAAAGTTTTAATAGTTTGTAATTTATTCAAGTCAGAAAAGTGAAAACATTTCTTATGTATTTTGTTCTCAGTAAAGTGCGTATTTTGTGCTAGGCTTGAAAAGGCAAGGGGTTGTCAACCCTAATCAGGTTAGTTTTTGCTCATTCTGAGTTTGAATTGGTTATTTATTTCAATTTCTGTTCGTTTTGGATTTCTTGTATCTATTGATGGTGACTTTCGGTAGTTTATCGCTTGGATGATTATTTGACTTTATTTCTGCTATTTTTTGGTTTAAAAGGGCTCTTTAATTTTCTTTGAATAGCTTGTTTTGTGGAAAAAGTTTTTTTTAATCAATTTATCTCAATGCATACGAAGAGGTAGGAAACTTGGACATAAGGATCCTCTTTTTTGGCTTCAAGCAGTTAGTGTGGGGGGAAATACTCTGGTGACAGCCCCAACCATACCATGACAGACCTACTGTGACAGCCCTACCGTGACAGGCTTATCCCGGTGTGCTATTGTAGCTACTGATCCCTCACGTCTTCCCTTCAACATAAGAACGTTTTCTGGAAAAACCTTGCATGCCAAAGTCTGGTCTTTGAGATAAGAACATTCTTGGAAACAAGCCAAAGAATATTTTTGCTGTACCATGAGAGTCCTATGTTGTAAATGTCATATCTGGATGTTATTATCTCAGTTTCGTTTGCCAAATATTTTTTTCAATTATTGAAGTGAGCTTGAACTGACAGGATGTGTAATAAACGCATTTGAAGATGTCTTTTTTTTTACTCTAATTGTATAAAGAACACTGGTTCTTTTGATGGTCAATGACAACTGTTTCGGCACCCAAATTGTAATAGTACCAAAAATTGTAATGACTTCAGCCGGCCAGGTATCCTTTTCGTAATGTAATGACCCCGAACACACTGTTTTCTGTTACCTGGTTTGCGCATGAGTTTGGGCCCCAAAGTTCCCCACAAGGGCTCCATGTCCACCACCAGGCCCCCCAATGCCCCCGACTTTTTGCCCCCCCCCCCCAGTTTTTTGTACAACTTAGATTTTTTTTTGCAACTTGGGGAACTTGCAATATTTTTGAAACTTAGACTTTTTTGGAACTTAAAATTTTTTATATTAGAATTTTTTAAGCACAGGAACGCAGTCACACGCAAACAGATACACAGCCATGCAGGCAAAAATATAAAAAGACAGATAGACAAAAAGACACACAGAAAGAGATAAAAATTGGCTTGTTTTAAGGAAATGTTTGATGTTACATACTAGAAACAATCTTCAATCAAGGAATGTACCCTGAAAAAACATCTTTTATTTTAGAAATTGAAAGGATTATTAACAGGTTCGTATTAGATTTGAAAATGGTATACTGGTAATGAATTTGGCATAGGCAATTGTAATGATTTATTAACAAAATGGTTCTATCAGTTGTAAATAATTTGAAGAGGACCATACGACAGCAGGTTGTTAAATTGATAAACAAAATTGCAGACTTAAGTTACGTATTTGTCATGCAACTGGCTTGTTTTAAAGAAAGTTTTAATATTAATTGCTAGAAAGAAGCTTGAATCAAGGAATGTACTCCTGAATATCCTTCTTTGATTTTGAAATTTGAAGGTATTGTTAACAGGTTCACATTAGAATTGCACATGGTATACTGTTTATGAGGTTGACAAAGGCAATTGAAATGATTTATTAACAAATGGTTTTGTCATTTATATATCATTTGAAGGGGATAATGGCACAGTAGGACATTAAATTGAGAAAAATTGCAGGCTTAAAACAAGGATTTGTCATGCAACTGGCTTGGCATAAGGAAATTTTTAATGTTGCAAGCTAGAAAGAAGCTTGAATCAAGGAATTTACTCTGAAAATCTTTCTTTAATTTTGAAATTTGAAGGTATTATTAACAGTTCATTTAAGAATTGGACACAGTATACTGGAAATGAGGTTGACAAAGGCAATTGAAATGATTTATTAACAAATGGTTTTGTCATTTATATATCATTTGAAGGGGACCATTAGACAGTAGGACGCTAAATTGATAAAAATTAAAGATTCAGAGACAGACAAACAGACGGTCAGACACATCTTTGTGTGTTATTTTGATTGTTATCAACAGTGTGAAAGTCAATTTAAAATGAATACAGCAAAAAAAAATTGTGTAAAATCTGGCTACTTTGGAATTTTTTCAAAGCCTAAGACACATAAGCTTGAACTACTGGATTTTCAAATATTTCATAGATATTTTAAATAGTTATAGATAGTAGCACAACTGAATTTTAAGCTAGGTAACATTGAGTTATCTGCATTCAAGTTAGGTTTGTTTACCCTAAAAGACACATAAGCATGAACTACTGGATTTTCAAATATTTCATAGATATTTTAAATAGTTATAGATAGTAGCACAACTGAATTTTAAGCTAGGTAACATTGAGTTATCTGCATTCAAGTTAGGTTTGTTTAGGTTCACTTAGCGAGAGGGACCGTGCTAAATGAACCTAAACAAACTTAAATTCAATGCAGAAAACTCAATGTTAATGTTACCTAGCTTAAAATTCAGTTATACTGCCATCTCTAACTAAAGTGGAAAAGATGATAGCATTTGAGGTGGTCAAAAGGTGTTACTATCTATGACTGAAAATGAATGGATGGCAGCAGTAGGAGTTTGACCGAATGAAATATTTGAAAACCATATAATTCAAGCTCATGTGTCTCTGGCTTTCAAAAAATACAAAGTAGTAAGACTTTACAATAATTTTTTCGCTCTATTCATTTTAAATTGACTCTCATACTGCTGATTACAAACGAATTAACACACAAAACTATGTCTGACCATCTGTTTGCCTGTCTCTTAATCTGTAATTTTTACCAATTTAACGTACTACTGTCCAAAAACGTACTACTTCAAATGATATGCAACTGACAAAACTCTTTGTTAATAAATCAGTTCAATTGCCTGTGTCAACCTTATTACCAGTTTACCATGTCCAATTTTAATGTGAACCCGTTAATAATACCTTCAAATTTCAAAATCAAAGAAGGATTTTTAGGATGCATTCCTTGATTCAGAATTTTTTCTACCATTGAACATTAAATATTTCCTCTAAACAAGCCAGTTGCAAGACAAATTCTTGATTCATGTCTGTAATTTTTCTCAATTTAACGTCCTACTGTCCCATGGTCCCCTTCAAAGGATATACAACTGATAAAACCATTTGTTAATAAATCATTTCAATTGCCTACGTCAACCTCATTACCAGTATACCATGTCAAATTCTAGTATGAAGCTGTTAATAATACTTTCAAATTTCCAATCAAAGAAGGATTTTCAGCGTACATTTCTTCATTCATGGTTCTTTCGAGCATGTAACATTAAACATTTCCTTAAAACAAGCCAGTTACATGACAAATCCTTGATTCAAGTCTGCAATCTTTCTCAATTTAACGTCCTTCTGCCCTATGGTCCCCTGCAAATGATATAAAACAGAAAAAAACCATTAGTTAATAAATCATTTCAAATGTCTACGTCAGCCTCATTACAACTATACCATATCCAATTTTAATACGAATGTTTTAATAATACCTTCAAATTTCAAAATCAAAAGAAGGATTTTCAGGGTATATTCCTTGATTCAAGCTTATCTCCAGCATGTAACATTAAACATTTTCTTAAAACAAGTCAGTTGCATGACAAATCATTGATTTAAGTCTTTAATTTTTCTCAATTTTACGTCCTACTGTCCAATGGTCCCCTTCAAATGATATACAATTGACAAAACCATTTGATAATAAATCATTTCAAACGCCTATGTCAACCTTATTACCAGTATACTATGTCCAATTCTAATATGAACCTGTTAAAAATACCTTCAAATTTCAAATCAAAGGAGGATTTTCAGCGTACATTCCTTGATTAATGCTTAATTCGAGCATGCAACATTAACTATTTCCTTAAAACAAGCCATTTACATAAAAAATCCTTGATTTAAGTCTGCAATTTTTCTCCATTTAACGTCCTACTGCCCTCTGATCCGCTTCAAATGATATACAACAGATAAAACCACTTGTTAATAAATCATTTTAATTGCATATGTCAACCTCATTACCAGTATATCATGTCCAAATCTATTACGAACCTGTAAATAATACCTTCAAATTTCAAAATCAAAGAAGGATATTCAGGGTGCATTCCTTTATTCAAGCTTCTTTCAAGCATGTAACATTAAACATTTCCTTAAAAGAATCCATTTGCATGATGATTCCTTGATTTAACTCTGCAATTTTTCTAAATTTAATGTCTTACTGTCCTATGGTCCTCTTCAAATGAAACACAACTGATAAAACCATTTGTTAATAAATCATTTCAATTGTATATGTCAACCTCATTACCAGTATACCATTTCCAAATCTAATATGAACCTGTTAATAATCCCTTCAATTTTCAAAATCAAGAAAGGTTTTTCACGGTACATTCCTTGATTCAAGCTTGTTTCTGGCGTGTAACATAAAACATTTTCTTAAACAATCCAGTTGCATGATGAATCCTTAATTTAAGTCTGGAATTTTTCTCAATGTAACATCCTACTGTCCTATGGTCCCCTTCAAATGATATACAACTGACAAGATCATTTGTTAATAAATCATTTCAATTGTATATGTCAACCTCATTACCAGTATACCATTTCCAAATCTAATATGAACCTGTTAATAATCCGTTCAGTTTTCAAAATCAAGGAAGATTTTTCAGTGTACATTCCTTGGTCTAAGCTTGTGTCTAGCATGTAATATCAACATTTTCTTAAAACAATTCAACTGCAAGACAAATCCTTTTTTAAATCTGTAATTTTTTCCTATTTAAAAACCTATTGTCATATGGGCTCCCTAAAAAAAATATTCACTTGACAGAACGATTTGCTAATAACCTGTTAAATTCACGTATATATAAATTTAATCGCATATCTCAACCTCATTACTAGTATACCATGCCTAATTCTAATATGAATATGCTAACACTACCTTCAAACTCCAAAATCGAAGGTTTCTTGGGGTACATCAAGCTTCTATCTAGCATGCAACATTAAATATCTCCATAAACAAAGCCAGTTGCACAACAAATATCCATGATTTAAGTCTCTATTTTTCCTCATTTTAACATCCCACTGTCCTATGGCCCCCTTCAAATGATATACAACTGACGAAACCATTTGTTAATAAATCCTTTCAATAATAAATCCATACGTCAACCTCATTATCAATATACCATGTCCAAATCTAATATGACCCTTTAATAATTCCTTCAACTTTCAAAATCAATGAAGGTATATTAAGGTACATTCCTGGATTCAAGCTTTTTTCTAGCATGTAACACCAAACATTTCCTTAAAATAAGCCAATTTTAATCTATCTCTGTGTGCCTTTTTGTTTGTCTGTCTGTGTTGTCTTTTTGCCTGCGTGTATGTGTGTTTGTTTGTATTTGACTGTGCTCCTATGTGTCAAGCAAAATTTAAGTTAAAAAATATTTTAAGTTCAAAAAATTCTTAGTTAAGAAAATCTAAATTCCAAATGAGGTGGAGGGGGGCAAAAGGCTGGTTGGGGGCATTGGGGGGTCTGATGAAGGACCTGGGGCTCTGGAGGGGAATATGTGGGCCCAAACTAATGCGCAAACCTGGTAACAAAAAATCAGCGTGTTCGGGACCATTGAATTACAAAAAGGGTACCTGGCCAGCTGTAATTTTTTCAAGCCTCAAGTGAATCAACTTAGTTAAAGGAAGATTTAAAATAAATGTCTAAGTAAATAGATATTTAGAGATATTTACAGCAAAAAAGTCATAGGGCCAACGTATCACATAAAATATTCCTCAAAACAATATTTCAACAACGCATACAAAATAAAATTAAAAAAAAAACTTAGACACATACAGGAATATTTTATGCAATCGCCCCCTTTCTTTCCCTGTAAAAAATATTCTCTGTGTTCCATTCCCAATTAAAACATTTTTTGATGTATTTAATTGTCCGAAAATAATTCAAACGCATTACTGAAACAAACTACTCACTTGACCCCACCTTTCTTGAATATAAATTTTTCCTTGAATCCAGTAGTTCATGACAAAGGACCATAAAGGGAAACAGATTCCCGCCAACTTCTCCACACATGGGGCATGTTAGGGACCCTCCGTCACTTTTGCTTTCTGTAAATATTTTATTTTTTCTCCAACTGCTAAAAATTACCCTTCCCTGGCATATACCACATAATTTCATCGCTATTCAAACCCGCTTCAAAAAAAAATGTCATAGCCCCAGATCTTCTTCCATTTTCGGTAAAGACCGAAGGGCCTCGACGTTGTGACATGACACTGCTATTTCTGAATAGAAATGGGAGTCTGAATAGATATCAACCGTTTATTCTGTATTGACTACGTGCCTTCTTAGGAACGACTACACCGCAACGCGGCACTACTGTCTCTGAAGCTGGAAAACTCAAACTTTAAATTGAAATGTTGTCATAGGATTTTTACTCGATTGCTTTTGGGCACCTTTTGGATCAAAATTGCCATTTTGTGCCACAGAATGGCAGAAACATCACTTTGTTGTAATGTAATTTGTTTCTAATTAAAAAGGGCACTTTTACTTTTAATTTACTTTCAAATGAGCCTTCGTGATATATTCTAGGACGATTGTTTTGATATTATTAACCTCTGGGGGGGGGATGCAAACAAACCAGTAAACACGCATCCGTCACTAGCCGTCTCAGAAAAATACTAAGTTCACTCTATCGTAAGTAGAGGCTTAAAACCTCTACAAAAGGGTTCTCCGATATGTTGAATTTGATTGCATAATATGAATCAAAATTTCTCGCCCTTTTTTTTTCTCGGACTCAAATCACCCACAGTTCATGACCAAACTATAGCAGTTTGACTAAAGATTTTTTTTCTGCCAAACGGTTTTTGTGAGCTATAATCCCATTGGTATAAATCGTCAAGTGCTATATCATTTTATATACGTCACACTTTTGATTTTTATTAACACTAAAATTAGGAATAGACAGAACCAATTTTAATTACCTTTAAATTTCTTGGGTACCGAAATTAGCAAGTTGTTGTCTCAAATTTAGATTCAAAGAGGTTCGTCCTGACATCAAAGTATTGACTTTGATTTTACTGGTGGTAATATCGGCAAGTATGTAGTATATATAGAAAGAAGCAAGTAAAATTCAGTGGAAAGTAATTTTGATAAGGATTTTTAATAAACATTAATCATTAACAGACCGCTCATACAGAGATTATTATGTTATAAGAAAAGGCAATAGCTTAATCATTTTCGTGTTTTTGTCATAAACAAGAAGTGTAGGAAAATATAAGCAAAAATAGAAACTATCTTCTCTGTACTCATTCTTTCCATTTAAACAGCGTAATGAAAACTTTACCCATGCATTTTCCAGTAGAGTCAAGGCGATACCCAGTGCCACATCTGATAAGCTTTGTTTTGGTTGAGGGTTGATCGACTAATGATGTGAGACTTCGATAATGAGACTGCGATATTTGCTGGACTGGGATCTGAGCTGATTCGCACCGGTAAGAACCTTCGGTATTAATGCACCTGAAAAATGTAAATTTCATGGGAAATGGTTCAACTCACAGCTGAGCCACTTGATATAAAATAAGAATCGACTACATAAACCTGATTTTAGATAAAATAGGAACAGTCAGATATTTGTCACTTTCTAGGGCTCTATGTCTCTCAGTGACCACAACTGATATTTTAGTGTCCACAAATACTGAATCAGAGACAACGTTCTAAGGTTGCCTGCGAAAACGAGCCATAAGGCTTCAATGCATTATTCATTTTTTCCCCCAAAGCCACTTTATGTGGAAGGGGTAGACGTGAAAACTTTGGAGAGGACTCATTCAAATGGAAAGTGAGAGTTCTGGTGTCTTTTTTTAGAGTCAAGCGTAATTAGAGGACAACCAGTCAGCTTCCAGATTCTTTTTAGCTCCCCGTCACCCTAACACATTAGATAAAAATTTTGGAATAACCATTTTGTTCAAAATAATGTAAAGGCCAAATAAATATGCCTCCGATAAATGAAAGTTCAAATAGGAATACAATCCTTTTAATAAACAGTGATAAATTTTACAAAAATACTAGGTATTTCAGTCACTGATGACATAAAACTACTGATGACGGTCACTGAATATGTGACCGAAATATCTAGTATTTTTGTGAAATTATCACTGTCTATTAAAAGGATTTTATCTCTATTTGAACTTTTATTTATCGTCATGGAAAAGCAGTGTGGTCTCCAAAATTATCTACGAAATATGCCTCCAAGAACGACATAACCACTCACAGCCCGAGAGGTGAGGGCTATAGGTTAAGCAAGTGACACGTTATTTAAATATATGGTTTGTTATTGGAAAAAAGGAAATGTTTGATCCTTGGTCCTAAAAAGACTTGGGGTATTAAGGTGAAATTTTTAAGAAATGTTGAGGAGGATGTCAAACAAAATCAAACAAACTATATGCATGATGGTTGTCAAAAAGACGTATCAGCAATATCTAAGGAGCGGCTGAGAGCATTAAGTTGAAAGTTTTGGGGTATATTAAGAGAGGCGTTGAAGAATGATCAGAGAGCAGCCTGACTCTTCAACACTGACCAAGACTTTCAACAATCCATTTTTTTTCGAAATAGCCAAAAGGTAAGAAATTATGACTCGGAGGATGTAACGTCCCCCGAGGTCCCAAGATAAGGATTATAAATTATGCCATAATCCCATCATTTACATGCAGGATTTATCACTGGGAAAGATGTAACTAAGTGAAAGGGTATATTAAGGGAGGCGTTGAATCATGATCAGAGAGCAACCAGCCCCCCTCATCCTTTTTAGATGTCCCCTCCTCAAAACTGACAGGACTTTCACCAATCCATTTTTTTTAATAGCCAGGAATGTAAAAGATTATGACTCAGAGTATGTAATTCCCCCTAGCCCCCAGGATAAGGAATGTTAAACTATGTCATAAGCTATCATTTACATGCAGATATATCCTGGAAGTGTGGATTTTGATCCACGGTGCGCCAAAGGCCAAGTTTATTATGGTCTATTTTGGAAATGTTGAGCGTATGCTGACTAAATGAAAAGAGCTGCATCAGGCTTTCGGAAAGGTGGTCTGACAATAGTATTAGGAAACGGCTTGGGGTTTTAATTGAAACTTTCTAGACCACGTTACTGCTACTGACACTGCCACTGCAATTGAGATACTTGCAGCTGTGACGGCGACTACTTGTGAAACGACGAATCGTGACTGTGACTGCAACTGTTTCGACTTAGGACTGCTTCTACTGCGATTCAAGAAATGTTGACGGGAATATTTAACAGAATCAAAACAAATTATTGAGCACGCTGTTATCAAATGACGGATTACCGATCCTCAGGACGTCTCAGAGCTTAAGTTTCAAACTCAGGGGGATGTTAGAGACTTATCAGTGGGCATCAGTAGCTCCTTGCACTTTTTTAGCTTTCCCCATCCATGATATTGATCAATGATTTTGTTCAAAGAGTCCAAATGCGAAATAACTATGCCTCCAGGGATTCATGGCCAAGAAAAATGCGAAAAGGTGCCATCAGGCCATAGTCAACTATATCGTAAGTTTACATCCTATCATAGGCGTATTACGTTACTCAGCAGGACAATTCTTGGTTAAAACGTTCACTGCAAAAAATCAAAGACACCGAGCGATGGTTACATCGCGAAAGCAAAAACAAACAAATCTGATTCCATAAAGCCGGTAGAGACACAGTTCACATGATTCGGCAATCACGTGTTCAATATAAAGAGAATTGTTTCCGAGCTCCAAACTGCCTCTGCTAAATATATCAAAATAATTTGCTTATTATGCCGACTCCAAATATGTAAGTTTCATTAAGTTTAGTGTTACGCATCAAAGGCTACGAGCTGATAAAATTGCCATAGTTTTTCGAAAGGAGGAAAACACCCCTTCAAAGCTTAATGAAAATTCACCATCAAATTCAACGTATCAGAGAACCTTATTTCAGAGGTTTCAATCTCCTCCTATTTTTTGCCGAAGAAAGATCACAGATGCGTGTCTATTTGTTTTTTTTTTTCTCTAGGGGTGATTGTATCGACCGAGTGGTCCTAGAATATCAGAAGAAGGGCTCATTCGACTGAAATTAAAAACGGTTAGTGCCGTTTTTATTGACCAAAATAGATTGGGGGGCAACCCTGACCCTCCCTTCCTCTTTCCCCCAAAAATCGTCTGATCAAATTTTGAGATAGTATTTTTGTTCATCATAGTTTGAAAGGCCCAATAACTATGGATTTGGATATAACGTGATCTCCCCCCACCAAAGCCCCAGGGAAAGGTCTTTACGTATAAAGGTATCACCCATTGCTTACGCTAGTATTTGTTATTGGGAAGTATTGCATACATTTCTCAGTTGGTGTGGGAGGGGTTAATTTTTCTGCTGGGTTTTTTCCATGGGGTTCAGTGGGAGGAAAGTTTCCAGTGGTGAAAGTTTCAGCGAAAAATTTCAAACCTCGGGGAATTGCCGGAATCCTATACAAAATTTTTTCATATGTCTTGCTTTCTCTTTCCGTGTCAATTTTAACTGCGTGGAGTTGTTAAGGGTAATTATATGGGGTAAATTTTTCACCGAGACTGAATTATCTAGAGGAATATTTCCGTTGGGGAGGGATTTCTCCGTGGAGTGGGCCAGATTTCCGTTGGTATTATTTAAAAAACGTTCAAAAATTAATAATAACAGTTTTTTTTCACTGAAAGTAAGGAGCAGCAACATAAACTTAAACGAACAGAGTGTAGTCGATTACGATATGAAGGGGTTGCCCCCTTCCTCAACACCCTCGCTCTTTCGCTTAAGTTTGGAATTTTGTCCCAATTCTGAAACACAAGGGTCTTTTAATTAGACAATAAGAAGCTTTTTTTAAAAGTAGCCTACTAAGCAAACTTTTAGCGTGAAGTAGCGAGGTGTGTGAGGAGGGGGAACCCCTCTTCCTGTACGTAATTTATTTGATTTTAAGTTTTAGATGTTGCTCCTACTTTCTTTCTGCTGAAAAACCTTTTTTTTATTTAATCCTATACCTTTAGATGAATTAAATAAAAAAAACAATTTTTTTATATAAATACAAGAAGTATGCATGCATTTGGGTGGGGGATCGAATTTTCTTCTTTTTTTTTTCACGTGGAATTTGCCAGAGGGTGAAACTTGTGCGGGGAAATTATACACGGTGAATTTGCAAGATTTTTAAATAGTCTTGACTTTCTCTTTTCCGTCTCAATTTAAACGCGTGGAGGTTTGTTAAAGGTAATTGACCTGGGTAATTTTCAATGGGATGCAGTTTCTGAGGATATACACCTGGGAGGGTATTTCTCCTCCGTGGTGGTGGGGGCCAGATTTCCTGGAATTATTTAAAAAAAGGATCAGAATTAACAAAAAAAGAGTTTTTTTAACTGAGTAAGGCGTAGCATTAAAACTTAAAACGAACAGAAATTATTACATATCTGACAGTAGGGTCGCCCCTCCTCACACTTCCCCTTACGCTATAAGTTTGAATTTAGTCCCAAATCTTTAAGGACGACTCCGAACACAAGGGTCTTTAATTAAGAATACTAAGAAGCTTTTTAAAAGCACTAAACACTTAAGCGTATAAGAGCCAGGTTTTAAGGAGGGAGGCAGACCCCCTTCAGATGCGTATGATTTCTGTTTCGTCTTAGTTTTAATGTTGTTCCTTGCTTTCAGTTAAAAAAACTTGTTTTTTTTATTTAGTTGAAATGATCGAGCTTTCTTTCATCGATATGCTTCATAAATAATGATGGCCTTAACATCTTGATACATCTGGCATATAAATTTTTTTTTGGCTTGTAATTATATTGGTATATTCAGTTCTGTAGTCAAATCAGTTAAAAACCCAAGATCTACAATCCACTGGTAGTTGTAAAGTTCGGGTATTACCTTTCCTTTTGTCTCCACATAGTTACAAATTTCTTTCTTTAAATAGAAAAAATCGTTGAAGTACTGATCCTTGGGCTAGCCATTTTACTTCAACAGTAATAAATCATGTCCCATATTCAGTTCTACCTGTTTCCAAAAACTTGTCTAAACTGGCGGTGAGTGAGCCCATTTTTTCTTATAAAACGAATGCTATAAAGTATCAATTATTTCTTCTCCCCGATAAAAACCTTGCACACACTCTTCTTGATGGAAAATACAGGGGAAATGTACTATGAAACCTTCAGGCTAACGAAAATCTAGAAGTTTTGCTGTGAATCTTCCAACGATGCCTTTATTATGACCGCTCATTTTTTTTTTTCTGCCGTCCGTGGTGGTGTTGTTTAATTTATCCCAGCTCAAGCCGCTTGACCAGAGCTTTGTTCCAGTGGTGAATAAATGCTCCCATTGTTAGTTCAATTAAGAACCGCATATTCTAAATGAATCCTCATATACATGTAGTTTTCATCAATCCTCGTCAACATATTAGGAATTTGCCCGCAACCCACACGTCCTGTACTTTTGTCCACAACAAGAAGGAAGTAAGTAGAATGACCTGCACTTTGTCCTTGAGTTACTCACACAAGTTAGCACCCAAGTCTTTGGTGCGGCGGGTGTAAGTTCTAGCAGAGAGATTAATGTTTTCAAAACTATATTTTTCCGTTCTGGGCATACTTCCTCCGCAATAGCTAAGACACACTCTTTGACAAGTTCGCTGTCAGTAAATGAGCGACCATGCTTTGATATTATTTATGCCGCT
This sequence comes from Artemia sinica, assembly GCA_027921565.1. Taxonomy (NCBI): domain Eukaryota; kingdom Metazoa; phylum Arthropoda; class Branchiopoda; order Anostraca; family Artemiidae; genus Artemia; species Artemia sinica. The sequence continues at coordinate 38,220,209 of CM051268.1, forward strand.
TTGTAGCTGGCACGTACAATTGATTTGCTTTTGTCTATCAGAACAGCAGCAGGATTTTCTGCTTATTTTTGATTGACGATATCACGTTAATGATTTTGTTTTTTTCGAAATTCACCTCCAAGACAGTCAAATTTAGTTTTGTGCTCAGTATCGTAATGTCACTTCAAGTTATATTCATTTACTACGGAAATACTCTTTTGACCAACATAAGGGTTTTTCTTTAACTTCAATACAAAAAAATGTCCATGCTTCATTAAAAATCCGTCTTTCATCGACGATCTTTTTTAGAATCCGTAATCTGAAAAAATAAGTAACAAAATATAGGCCTATGTATATCTATTTGTTTTTACGGAGCCTACCAGCCGGTATATCTCTACCTCTTTGACACAGCTCCAGTTCTGAGGGCGTGTCTTGTTCTTTGCTATAGCAAAGTAGTTGATGCAGTCAAAGTCACATGCACTGGTAATTGTAGTTACAAATAGTTTGGGGGTTCAGTCACAAGTATTTGCAGTTGCAAGTAGTCACAAATTAAAATAGTTAAAAGCAGTCACCGTTTAAAAAATTCACAAAAACAGTAGTCACAAAAACACTAACTGCATAATTAGTAGTTGTAGTAGCCCTCAAAGGTTCAACTTATTGTTTTCAGCTGTTCCTCGGATATTTTTCATATACCCTTTTGACAACCTGCATGCATAAAGTGCATTTTGATTCTGTTCGATATACGCTGCAATATCCCCTAACAGTTTTACCTTAATGCCTTTTAGCCAACCCAGATATATTGCAGATAGGCCATTTTAACATCCATATTTAGTTATAAATTCCCCTCAACAGGTCCTGAGATTCAACTTAATACCTTCACTTGTTCCTAAAATGTTGTAATATGCACGTATGACAAACTTGGATGGACACCGTGTCATTTTATTTAGTTCAATATCCCCAATAATATGCCCTGGAAGTTCCAGCATACCCCCTTTTTTTCCTGGCACATTGCAGGAACATCCCCGTACCCTCCTTTTCACAATATGGATATGTATTGCATCTTTTTATTCAGTTTTACTCCTCTCGTTTCCCTTAAAGTTGACACTTAATACCTTATGCTTTTCCTGAGACATTGTATCTATGCTCCTTTGATAATCTGGATGTACTTAAGCCCTTTTGATGAAAATTACCTTTAGAAGAAAAAAAATTACCTTCGATCTTGTATATGGGTTTCATCTGGAACATACTAGGATATGTCTCATTGCGTACCATTTTTTCCTGTCTTACTATATATCAGATGACACCCATCAACAAAACCAAACGTTATTTTTTTTTTCTTCTGAATATTTTACCACTAGATTCCACCATAACATGACCAGATAGTCTGTCTTTCATTTGGTACCACAAGCACTAAATTTTACTGAACTAAAAAGAATAAAGAAAGAAAATATAAAGGCAAAATGTTTTTTGGGGGTATTCTCCAAACTTTGAGGACATACATATCAAAATAATTTTGTAACATACCAAAATAACTGGTCTGGATGGTTGAGCATCAAACTTACTATGCTAGATGGTGTTTACGGATTTTTCCAAGAGTCTAGATGGTAGAATGCTAGATGGTACCCCCTTTCACTCCGTTGTGTATTAGTATAGTGTTTAAAATGGTCCGTCAGGTACTTTGCGGTGAGGATCTTAAGGGCCACACCAAGACGCTTCGCGGGCCGCCGGGTTGCCGACCCATGATCTAAAGGAACTTTAACTCCTTCCCTAAAAATTAGCGACGGGACTCTTGTCCTAGACAGCAGGCAAAGACCAAAGCTCTTGCCAAGGCGTTGGCCGAATTCTTAAATCTGGAAGACGACTGTAAAGAAGTTACCGATGTCCCTAATCGAACTGATGTTCGGTTAATCGGTTAAACAAGTTTTGTAGTTGACCGATTAAGTATAATTTGGTTAGCCGGTTAACCACGTATGATAAAAAACACCATCTTTGGTTAACCAAAAATAAGATCAACATTTTGTTTTTCTGATAAAACTCCTCATGAATAATGTTGAAAGCTCTTTTTCCGGGTCTGGGCCATTGAAAGGTAATATTATACAAAAGAAGCCAGGGATTTGAACTTTTATTTAGCTGAATGGTTGGGGCAAATCTAAGTTCCACCTCTACGCAAAGTTCGTTGTATAGATCCAGTTCTTTAGCAGTTAGTCTGCATTTGAGACTCCATTTAGGGAGTCTGTATTGAGAAGTGGATATTTGTGTTTTGTGCCCTTTTTGGAAGAATACAAGTAAACTATTTCCTACAGCCATGTGGACTATTTTTCCAGGAACCCAGACAAGGTAGGAAAAGAGCTTGCGAGACATACCGTCATTTGTTATATCGACAAGGGGGTCCGTTTACCCTCCAAAGAGATAGCTAAAGATATTAGTGGTGACCCAGGTTGGGTGCAGCACCCTTGGCCTAGAGTTTGGCCGTTTCACCGCTCGAGCACGTTATCGTGCCCTGGAACAGGGTATATCGTAATAGTGCATTAAGATCCTCTATATTTACGGTACAGTAGTGGAGACAGAGCCATTCCAACACAATATTTGGCGCCATCGTTGGTGCCAATACAATATTTGGTGGCAGACGGCTTACCACGATAATATTTGGGAACAACCTCGGGGTTAAAGCTGATATTTCCAGGTTACGTAGGAGAAGGAATATAAGGAAGTAGCACGGGAACTTCTAATTTTCAGATAAGGGGTGGATAAAAATGTTATTTCTCCGATCTACCTAAAAAATTTCCTACTTTATGAACCCAATGGGAATTTATTCCCTTCCAAGTGCTGAGGTAAAGTGCATAAGCAAATGAAAAATGTACAAATGCTCCTAATATTAAACACCGATAAAACTATGTGAATTAAAACGAACTAAAATTAGTTTTGAAAAAATACATTTTCAAACGAAGAAGGTTTTCAAAGCACAGGGCCATATTGCGACCTATAATGAGCCACTGGCATATCCAGGAGGTGGCCGGAAGGACCCCACCCTCAAGGTTTTTCCTGGTGCCCTCTTATTCTTTTTTTACTCTTTTTTTGAATAAATGTGTCAATTATTGGCACCTTTGTCACATTGTTCTCCTCCCCCAAGATTTTGCTCATTAGTGCCCTTGTCATATTAGGCCTTCCCCAAAATCTTGCTCTAGATCCGCCCTTAAGGTGAGCTGACACAAAGACCTATAAGAATTCAGACTCAAAACGACATAAAAGAATAAATAAAAACCAAAACAATTAGAAATTAAATTAAATGACACCTCCCATCACTCAAATTGTGGACTAAGATTAGTATGAGCTGGGCCAACACGAGGTGGTTGCTGAGCAGGCAACTTAGCTGTTACTGAGATATTACAGGATGCGCCATTTCGGCTAATTGGATTCTTATAGTGTATTTTATTTAGTTGGACATATCCTTCAACATTCCACAAAAAAGTTAACTTAATACATTAGCTGTTCCTGGGATATCGCAACTTCCAATCAAATGAGCCCCCTTCGAAGTTTCCACGACCCCTTTCAAACTAAATTTTCCTGGGAAAACAGGAAATAAAAAATGAATAAATCATTGAAGGTTTATTGATACTTACTAAAGGCAACGCAAGAGCATTACCACATTTCCGTTTTGCGCTCAGCGTTATAGAGAAAATTGTGAATATTTCGACATTGGAGATGACAAGTAAGCTGTGTTTACATCCATTTCTACCGTGTGGGTTACCTAGCTCGGGGATTTCTAGAGGTAGGGCTATATATTACTTTTCTTTTTCAGCAGAAGTGCTGCCAGGAGGACAGAAAAATGCAGTCATATTATCTTCATTTGTTTGTCCTCTTTTTCAATAATTGTTTCCATGAGTCAATGGTTATACGGATCAAGATGTCTTGCCAGCAAACTCGCGAAATTTGAACTACCAATGATATAAAGACACATCTTTATACAGAGGGCGAGAGGGTTAGAAAAGTGCAAGTTCCAGATTAGAATGAACTGTGTTAAGATGCGTTAATAATCCTTTCAAAGACATATGCCCATGATCCCAAATGCATAAAAACAAGAAAGAAAAGATGAGAGAAATAAAGAGATCTGTAGCAAGAGAGAGAGAGAGAGAGAGAGAGAGAGAGAGAGAGAGAGAAGAGAGAGAGAAAGAAAGATATAGGAAAGAGACAAACAGAGAGACTGAGGAACATACCAACAGGCAGACTGAGAGACATTGACATAGAGAGATAGAAACAAATATGAAGACAATCATACATGCAGACAAACAGAAAGCCAGATAGATATATAAATAAAGAGATAAAAAAGGCAGATTAAGGGAGAGAGACAGAGACAGATATACTGGCAAATTTTAAAATATGTTTAAATGCCAGCAAATAAAAGAAAACTCCGTACCTTTCATTTACATTACAGGGGTTTCTTAGACATTCATCAATATCTTCACACGAGTCGCTTTGCTCATTATCTGGTTGAAATCCTGGACGGCAGAGAACATTACAGGTAAAACTCCCGTCATTATTGACGCATACCTTCTCTGGCCCGCATAAGTCAGAGCCAACACTTTCAGCTTCCTTACATTCATCGATATCTATTAATATCAAATGGAGTTATACATTGCTTCTGTTATGATGCATTTATTTTTAAAATACTAAATGTCTATACCATAAGTTGATATCGACATACCTCTTTGTATGGGGACACAGAGAGCAGCTTCAAGTGGCAACTCCTTAAAATGTTTGATATGTGGATTTCCCTTGAAAAACATCTAAGCATTAGGCGTCAATAACTCCCATCATTATTGACGCATACCTTCTCTGACCCGCATAAGTCAGAGCCAACACTTTCAGCTTCCTTACATTCATCGATATCTATTAATATCAAATGGAGTTATACATTGCTTCTGTTATGATGCATTTATTTTTAAAATACTAAATGTCTATACCATAAGTTGATATCGACATACCTCTTTGTATGGGGACACAGAGAGCAGCTTCAAGTGGCAACTCCTTAAAATGTTTGATATGTGGATTTCCCTTGAAAAACATCTAAGCATTAGGCAGTAAAGTTCTATTTGAAAACTATCCCTGTCAAAAGTTGTAAACACTCAAAAATAATAAAGATATGCCAAGCTTGAAACCACAATATGATATATAAGCAGTTGTCTCCGCTGACATCAACATACATTTCGATTCTTTATGAAAAACCAAACAAATTTGGCATTTTAGATGTTTTTCTAAGGTTCTCCGATCTAAATTTACACGTGTATAAAATACAATTTGCGGGCGGTTTACTTAAACTATTAATATGATCTAATTGCACAGCCAGGTTGCATCACACTCCTTTTTAAACTCACTATGTTTAGATCATTGCTCTCTCCCATAAATTTCCCACTGCCATAAAATCTTTTTGAACATCCTCTTGTTTGTCCCCAGCTTGATTGGCAAACAGCACAGCTTTTGGAGACCTTTCCTCCCTATGCAGTAAAACGCAGTCATCTTAACCGTTCTCTACATATACCCCTAGTCCATGGACATAGAGAAAGGGTGCATCCACCCCCCCCCCCCCCACACATAGAACTTCAAATTTACACTAGCTATTAACGAGAAGTTTTTGTATGTTGGAATTTTTCTTTTGGATGCTCACGGGTGGGTGTTGAAAAAACTAGAAATCAACAGAAATTTCGAAATCTCGTTTCTGATATCGATATTTATGCTTCAATATTTAATATTGACTTTTGTTCTGATATATACATAGGAAACTGGCCCACGACCGGCAGGTTTTGACTTTTTTAACTCTCCAGGAATTGATTCAACCGATAAAGAGTTGCTGAGTATGCCAAAGCAAAGGCAACTCATTCAAAACCATCCTTGAAAAAGAAAATTAGAAATACTCCACCACCTTTCATCCTGGATGCCTCTATCCAAGTTGTCAAAAGTGTCGAACCTGGACCGACCCGGCAGAGGTTCTGCCCTTTCTGGCATACGTTCGGCCACCTGACAAAAGAAACAGAAAAGTAGCCAGGGAAGCATTAAAACTTGCTTTTTGTCTACAAGATTATTAAAGAATATAGTCAGTATAAAAAACTACAAAATGAGTTTCAGTAAGGTTTAAAAAAAACTAAAGGGTATTATTTCAAATTATAAATTGACTGATCAACACCAAACGTAAGCCACTCCACTAATCTTGATGTTCCACCTGTCAGTGGTTGCAGTTTCATTTCAACTTCTGTCTTTAAGACACTATCCGTCTCGTCAGCTGGTGCCAAGTCTCTTACTCCAGACTCTTTCAGAAAGTGGACCTTAAGTACTTTAATTGCTATTTTTAATAATGATAATATAGTGAACAGTATTCCCTTTCTTGATCTTCAGCTCAACCAGAATGTAACCGCCAGTCTTGACTTTCTCAGTGTCAAATTGGAAATTGCTGATAGGAGGCTTGTCTTCAGCGTCACTACTGGAGTCTGACGAGTTGTTGTATACAGGGCCATATACGTCAAAATTGTCCCTGCAACTGCAACTCTTGTTACGAGAAACATGCGTTTTGCTTTTTAGACTTTTACTTCTCTGACTTTCTTCTTTCCAAGACTAGGACTTTCTTGGTAGATACAGCTTTTATCCCAGCAGTAATATGTTCTTTCACAGGGGTGTCAGTGAGCACTTCTGACTTTTCATATTTTTTTCTGTTGATTTTTCGTATTGAGTCTTTTGAAAAGGGGTTTGCATGGACGATATCTTTTAACGAAACATCTGCTGATCTTTACTTCTCACTTAGAGACAAAACCTGTGCTGCGTCGGTTTCGAGGTCTATGTTAAAGACAGAGTCTAAATGTTGTACAGGAGTTGCGCTCAGCATAGAAACTTTTCTGGTAAGTGCTTCACTGGATGGGGTAGGCATTCTGTCTGAGACATATGACAAAAGTAAATCATAATCCTTGAATACATCTCTGTTGCTGAGATAGACCCCTTTGCTTTGAATCTACTGATTATATTCTCAGGAGCAACAGCCTTTGGATATGCTAAGCCTTGGATAGCAGCTCAGCAATGTCAAAGATTGATATAGTTTTACATTTATGCACATTCATAAAACTTGCGGCTTCCTGGTTGTAGTAGGCTTTGAGGAGCCCTATGACTGACCCGTCTAGAGGCTGCAGTTTGTAAGTAGTGTGGGCAGGGACAGTTAAAAGTACAACACCATCAATTTAGCTAGAGCAATCGATTCAATGGTGTATCGGCTGATCTGGTCGTCTATTTTCAGAAGTACATGTGACTGTATCGAGGGTTTGAATTGATTGATAAAATGATCCAAATAATGCAGGAAAATGGGAGGCAGTCATCCAGCAAGAAATATTTTCTGAGCCGATCATGATGGTTCCTTGTAAAACTCCCTTGAGCGAAATTTCAAAAAACCGTTTTTCGGGGGAAATATGTAGGGGAGAGTCGGGTACTTTGGGACGCGGGTCCGTTGAGACACGTGTACTTTTGACAGAGAACTTCAAGCTGAAATCTGCGGCTGCTCACATCTCAAACGCCATCTCTTGGACTATCTGTGGATGTAGTATAGTGGTCGCATGTGCAACTTTCTATCACAGAACTTAGGTAAGAATTTTTTATGTGGTATTTGAAAAATATTTTTGCTTTGCGAATTCTACGATACTCTTAGGTAAGCAACTTTTAGAAAATTGCCTATAGCCCATTAGATAGAGAAATTTATGAGCTTTTCGATGGTATAAATTTTGTTGTTTTCTTCTCCCATCTAGTGGCTGATCTAATTTTTTTCCATAAGTTCGTACTGTTAGGATACTCTGGGACGCGTATTCCGGGGTACAATGGGACAGGTTCAGTTCATTGTGTCCCAGGGTACCCTTGATTGCTTTAGCCTAGAGAACTTTCAAGGATATGCTTTTTGTCTTATGTTGACTTCTTTATTTTGTTTTTCTACTCTCGATGGGCCTTGTGTTATTAAGTAGCTACAACAATCCAGTTACGATGCAGTTTCGTTGGCCGAAGAAAAGGGAATATATTTACTTAAGTTCCCGCCGCACACATCATCCAGGCTGCAACCTCTCGACGTTTCGGTTTATGGACCTTTAAAGACTTACTGTTCACAGGCAATGGAGAACTGGTTGAGACTTCACCCTGGTCGAGCAGTGACGGAATATGAGATCGATGAATTACTGGGGGCTGCTTTTCCTAAGGCCTTCTCTCAGACTAATATCACTAGCGGATTCTCAAAGCCTGGAATGTTCCCGCTGAATCCTGGAGTGTGGCAAGAGTCTGACTTTCTTCCAGCTTTGCGACAAGAAGATATTACTCAGCCGGGAAATCAGTCTGCCGCTGTTGACGAAAACTTACCAGATCCGCAAGAGCTTCGGTTGGGCCAGAGTTCCAGTACTACAACCCATTCAAAATCGTTTGTTGTGCCAGAAGATATTATACCCCTGCCAAGAAGGGAAGCTACAAACAGAAAGACAGGCAGGGAGCCTGGAGTATCCAAGATATTGCCTTCTACACCGGTGAAAGACTCGATCCAAGCTGTAGAAAACGAAAGGAAGGCAAAAAAAGAGAAGAAGGATCTCAAGAAAAGCAAGAAAGCGGCTCCTGCAAAAAGCCGAAGATTCAGAAGAAAACTACCAAGAGATTGCTGACGTCCAGTGACGAAAGCGGAGATGAAGGACCAGGGTATTTTGGGTGTGACGACAATTCTGACGACTCATTCTGCTCCGAAGATTTCCGATTGAAGGAAGAGGATTCTGAGACTCCCAGTATCTGGTCCGGTTACTTTGTTCTAGTCGAGTACAAGGAGAAAAAGGGACCGAAATTCTACACTGGTGAAGTGCTTCAGACCGAGCCAGACGGCTACACTGTCACTTTTTTGAAACGAAACGTTCCAGCCTGGAGGTTTACGTTTCCGAAAGAGCGCGATGAAGCGTTTGTCGATAGCTCAGAAGTAGTGATGAAATTGCCAGTTCTAATGGTCTCGGGCGGAACTAAACGCATTGCCAAGATGATCAGCTTTGATGCAGACCTGACCAACTAATCTGTTAAATAATTTTTTAAAATAAGTTTATTGTATTTTTACAGTTTTATACCACAAAATATACGAAGTTTTAATTGATTTATCATGGTGTCCCAAAGTACCCACCACCCTGACCCATAGTACCCGCACAAGTGGTACTCTGGGACAAAACGGGACCCTCTGAAAAATAAGTCTTGCTAACTTTACTGCGAGAAATACAAATCTGAGAAAAATCCCAGTAAAGTTCAAATGATTTTGCCACGGATTGATTTTTGATACAAGAAAATCGGACTGTAAATGTAGGAGATATTGAGGCTTAAGTTGAACTTGTCCAGGGTTCCAACTCTCCCGGACTGTGTTACCAATGCATTAACACCTGCACAAATCGTGGTCAACTGACCTTTTCTGCTGACCTGATCTTCCCTACTCACTTCTGGCCTCATTGTGCAATGATCTTACCAGCCTTGTGGATGTTTGTCCGACACAGTTCGTCAACATACCAAATCTTTTGTAATCTGAAGATGTGTTTATCTAGGCCTCACTCCATGTTGTCAAAGATAGCTCTTACAGTGTGACGGTTGAAAACAGTTGCCCGTGCTAGCCTTCTGCCTTCTGGTATTCTTACTGACTAGAGTTTTATGGTGGCCCATAAAACCAAGGTAACAAACTTTACCTACAATTCCTCCACTGTCTCCGCTACCTTTGCATTTCCAGTTATTCGGTGCTCTTATACTCTTGGTAATGGCATAAGTGTATGCAAGTTTACGTGTTTCTACGACAGTACAGTCGAAATGCAGATCAGCTACCTTTTTCAAGTAAGTTTTTAGTCCTTTTTCTTGTTTCTCTGTAAATATTTATCATGAACAGGGTGTAAAAAAAACTCAGGTCCAGACTTTGTAGAGGGATATTCAGCTTCATTTAATCTTGCAGCGTTCTTCTAAGGACACCCATGGCACTTGCAGAGAATGTGAACGACTTTTGGTCGAATAAAACAAAAAAAACTGGTGTTTTCTTTTCTTCTGGATCCCAGCCCCCTTTCTTTCTTTTCTCCTCTGTTTTACTCTTAAGCATTTCATCTTTAATGAAATTTCACAGGAAAAAAAGGAATTTCAGTTCACCTACTGACCTCACAAGGTTAAAAAACGCCAGAAATCAAGTTTTGGGTTTTGAGCTAACCTTCAACCTTAAAGTATGCTGTTTACACAGCTTTTACAATCACAGCTCACTTTCGGACACCTTGGTAGGGCATTCCAAATATACCCCGGGTATTGTGGCTGATTGTGAGAATTTGCCATCGCGCGGGCTGAAAAAAAATGCTAACAGCAAACCAGTGAAGATGGCACGTCTCGAGAGCTGCCAAAAGACAGGCAAATATGAAGAGAATACAACGTGAGTTTATGGTTTTTCTAGTGTTTCGTAGTTAGGCGTAGGCCTTCAGGCAAACATTGAACAAAATTACCAAATCTAATTACCATAAAACGTAATCTAATCTGATATTTTTGGCAAAAGTAATGATCTAGGCCAGATTCTTAAAAATCATACACTGTCATCTGTTAGAGCTTTTATAATCCGCCAGAAGTCTCCATAAGTCTTTATATTGAGATTATTTGCTTTGGCTAAACGTGAGCCGTGCCTATCATGGGCCGTTCTCCCCTGTACCAATTTTGATATTTAATAGTACCCAAGTTTAAAATTTTGAATTGAATTCTTAGAGCAAAAAGCTGTTATCTAACGGTAACACGATTTGTGTCCAATAGGTCCTATGGTGTTTATGTTTTCTGGAAAGTGGTAGTAGGATAGTGGGTTTATTGCCGGAAAAGTAGAATATGGAAAATGCTAAAGACCAAGTTTTAGCGAAATGTAGAATGACAAGTTTCTAAAGACCTATATTCAAAGGACCTCAGGAAGAATTTATAAGCCTCCCATCACAGAATCGGCTGTCCCTCCTTGACAAGATGTTCCCTACGCCCATGCCCTAGTTCTGAATCATAACCTTCAAAACATTAATCAAATTGACAAATTATAGCAGTTAGAGTAAGGCAATCTGGGGGCTTTTTTATACAGAAGCCTCAGCTGTTTTATTTATTAGTTTTTTTTCAATTTGGTGAATTTAATACTTATTGCCCATTTTTAAAACAGCCAAGATTTGTGGCCCAGAATTTGGGGTTTCAGGACTACCTTGCGTTGACCAAAGATAAATTTCTTCTAATGTGGCTGATCAGCATAAGAAACATAGACATGCATTATCAACAATAAATCCAAAAATTAACAAAAAATTTAATAGAGAATTAAATATCAGATTAAACCTACTTGAAAGTTTTAAAATTTGGTTTATTTAATACTTATTCCCCTATTTCAAACTAACCAGACCTATGACCAAGAATGTGGGGCAATTCTAAATCAATGAATTTGCCCTCTTTTTATAATCGTGAAATGATAACGGTATCTATCACACAAATTGATATAGATAATGTAAATAAAACGGTTCTTTTGTTCGATTTGTTTATAGTATCTTTTATTTTCTTTTAAAGCTGGCTGAAACAACCGGGCGGTACTCTTACCTTCACACACACCGTGATCTTCATCGAATATAAAGCCCATAGGACAGCGGCTTATTAGCTCGTCGAAATAAGCATCAGAAGTTTCACATCTGTATGAACCTTTCTCATTAACACACTCTTCCACATCTGGCAAGCAGGCATGCAACTTCTCAGCACATTCGTCAACATCTAAGAGAGATAATACTTCTTTTGTAGGTCATTACAGTTTGATAGATATTTGACAATAATGATAATATACGGACACAAAAATGGCTATTGAAATTTCTCAAGCCTTAACAAAATATAGGAAATAGCCAAGTTGTTTCTTTGACAAAATAACAACTTGGAGTCAATGTTTAACTTCTTTTTGCCTGCAGATGACCTTATCAACCAATCGTCGTGAAAGTTTTCAGCTGTTTGTTTAAGCTTAGCATTAAAATGAGGATTTTTGGTGGCGGGACGCGGTGAGCTTGAAGATTTTTGGGAACGAAAATGGAATTTCAGCGTGAGAGTAAAAGAAAAGATGCACACAGAGACCCAAACGCGCAAATGTATCAAATTGCTCCATGCTCAGACTGCTAGTACACTAAGATATAATTTGCCCTTCCCTTAAAACCCAAGAGAAATCAAAACGTGTTTAGTAAGGATTGTAATTTATGACCTGAACCTGTCCTGTGCTACAAGTGTAACTTGCACAAAAAGAACAAGATACTTGTATCATTGGACTCATTGGCTCAGATTCATCCATTTACTGAACGATAATAATGTATATAATAAAAGCTTCCTATTCTAATAAAAATGCTCTTGTGTTTCAGGAGCCGTTCTTAAAAAATTGGAACAAACAGTCAAACTGTAAGGCATAGAGCAAGTTTTGAAGAGAGGGGCAAACCCCTTCATATACGGACAAATTTCTGTTCGTTTAGAACTTAAATGTTGCTCCTTACTTTCAGTCAAAAAAGCTTGTTTCTACATTTGATTTCCGGTCGTTTTTTCAAATAATGTCAGTAAATCTTACTCATCCTCCATGAAAAATTCCCTCCCCTCACGAGAAACTCCTCTTGGGAAATTTCTTCCCATGTACAATACAATTCGCCCGTAAATTTCCTATCCTCTCTGAAAATCCCCCCTCTGTAAAATCTATTGTGGACGATTCAGCCTGAGAAATTTTCTTTAGCATACTTTTATTTGAAAGATTTTAATTTCTAGTCATTTTCTGTTATCACCAGTCATCATTTCGGAAATCTCCCCTTCCGTGGAAATTTTTTCCCAGAAATCCAAACAATCTGAAAATAGCCCCCAGACAATTACCCCGAAACAATCTCCACATTCGAAATTTAGTTGGCAAAGAGAGTGTAAAACAAATTAAAAAAAATCTTAGGAGAATTCTGCCAAATCTCCCCACAGTAAAATTTACCCTGGGAAGTTTACCCCGGAACCCCACGGAAATTCTCTCCATGGAAACCCACCCCAAGCACAAAACCCCCCTTCTGAAAAATGTCTGTTTACTTCCCTAAAGCAAATACTATACATAAACAATGGGCAAATTTCATACCTTACAGGCCTCTTTCTACGAGCTGTGGGTGATCATGCTATCGAAAGGTATAGTTATTGGATCTTTAAACTACGGTGAACAAAATGACTGTTTCAAAATTTTGATCGAACGACTTTGGGGGAAAAAAAGGTCGTAGAAGGGGGGTTTCTTGCTGTCCAATCTTTTTGGTTACTTAAAAAGGGGACTAGAACCTTTAATTTATTGTTTAAAAGCACCATCTCCCTATCTTCTAGAGCCAATATTTCGATACGACCAACCCTGGAAAAATCTAACAAAAAAAACAAATAAACACGCATTCGTGATGAAAAAAAAATTTAAAATTCCAATTTTTGTATATAGGAGCTTGCAACTTCTACAGTAGGGTTCTCTAACACACTGAATCTGATAGTAGTGTTTTCATTAAGATTTTATGACTTTTAGGCGGTGATTCCCCTCTTTATCAAAAATCAGGCAAATTTTCTCCGGCTTGTAACTTTGATGGATAACACTAAGCTTGTTAAATCTTATATATTTGAAATCAGCTTAATAGGCTGATTTTTTTTGTCGTATCTATTGATATCAAAATTATGTTTCTAGAGTTTCGGTTACTATTGAGCCGTTTGCTACTTACTTACAATTCGGTACCACGAACTTTTTTATCAAGGACAACCTCCATTCGTTGTAAGTTCTTTGTTTTCATTTCTTTGCTTTCATTTCTTGCTAAGATGTTCTTTGCTTTCATTTGAATAAATAAGTGTGTTATATGTTGAGTTATTGCTCGTTCTAATATGATATCTGGTTATCATAATTATGAGGCCAGGTGCCATCCCTCTAAGCCCTTTTCACGCTATCATCCCTCTTCACGTCAAAGCTTGACTTTTTTTGTTTAACTATGCTTTTGGCTTATTTATCCGCATTTTCTTTAAACAATAAATAGGATTATTCAAAGTATATATTTTGAAGGAGGGTGGCACAATAGAGAATGTTAAAGCCTGTTTCAGCCAACTTTTTTCAACCTTTCTATAAGAAAAAGGCGGTTGAAGTACTATAGAAAGTTTTTAAGGCCCATTTTCAGTCCACATATTTAGATCTTTCTAAAAGAAAAGAGGGTGGTACTTCGGAAAGCTTCCTTTTCCGTAATCCGTTAATGTAATCTGTAACTCATTTTCAAATGTGAACCTTTTGTTAAGGTTGAGTCCTCGCGCGTTCTAAGGTTAGATATTTCCTCAGATCTCCGTGGATCAGGCTACTTGAGTAAACTGAAATCATCTTATTCTTGAAAATAGGTTTCATTAAGTGCAGAAAACCTTCTCCTTGGTGTCTCTATTTTACAATCTTACACCTTTTGGCTTATGCCCATAATTAAATGTGCTTGACTAGGCCTACTCGTGAAGTTCCACTGAAGCAGCTTTGATATCTAACTATAAGGATGTAAACATCTGGAAATAGTACAGCTTGTATCCTTGGACATGGAGCCCTTTGAGGGGGAATAAGAGTATTGTGATTCCAAAATGTATTGGTCACTAAATCCCATCACTTACTTTCGAGGTATCTTGAAGTGGTAACTACGATTCAACAATTACAGTCAAAGGTTACATTTCTCTCTTTCTGAGGAGACTTCGAATAATGATTCCTTTCAAAGATGAAACGACAGTAGTATTTTGTCGTAACGTTGCTCGAGCTGCTTATTTTCTTCAGGAAATCTACAAGCAGGAGGATAAAGAGGATAGCCTAACTTGGCAATCAGTTGCAACATGGAACACAAACTCCTAACAGAAAGCCCTTATCCCTTGAAACCTACAATCGTATCATGCATCAATATGAAGATTGTCAAGACTAGCAGTATACGAGATGCTATAGGCAGCATGAGTCTTATTATAAAATAAAAGCAAAGAGATGGCGACTGAAATTTTAGCAAAAAGGGTGAATCTAGAAGATGTGCAGAAGTTTACGAGTCGATTTAAGAGCATCTCACACGATGTGGCTGCATTAAAACAAGAATCAAAAGCAGTTAAAATTATTCAAAGGCACTAATGAAATAGAAAACAAACTTCTGACTTTAGTATATTAGGATTACGAATAAGAACAAACTCTTCGAAATAAAAAAAAGCTCACCTGCACAAAGGCCGTCAGTGGATGGCTTATATCCAGCATCACACCGTACTGCTGCGACAGTATCTGTTGCTGAAACCCTTGTGTGGGGCTTAAGACTATTACTGAAACATTCGTACCCTCCTGGTCGATTGATACAGTTTTCTATACGCAAGTCACATTCAGCTATATTTGATGCACATTCATCTATATCTACAGAGATAATACTCTTTGAAACAATCTTAAAACAATAGGTCATAAATTCCAACTGAAATATATTTAATTCTACAAACAAGATATTTATCTCCTCTCTTTTGCAAAGATTAAAATCTTCAAGTTTTCAATCGATTGTCTACGAGCCAAACTTTTAATGAAGAGATGCGAAGTGAGGAAGATGTAGGAGACCGTGGATGTGACCACAAAAAAAAATCTAGACAAAATCGACGATACGGACTACCAATAACCCAGAAAATTAAGATCCGGGCGGGCAATTGATGGTTGCACAAATAAATTCATTGATTTTGCTCTTTGACTTAGACTTACTCTAGTCTTCCACAAGAAAATAGTGGCTATGTTTACAATACCTAGCTAAGCATCAATTGGTCTCTGATTTATGATCAGCTTCACAAATTTTGCCATTTATTTTACCAAATGAGCGCTAAAAGCCTGAATCAATGTCTTGGAATAATAAATCCCAAACTCAACGGTAGGACTTGGAAGATAATAGTTTCATAATTATGGAATCGTTTTACGTTTTATGCTTATAAAACTATTGTTTCTAATGTATAGATATGGACCGAACATGTTGAGAATTTGCTAAACCGAGATAGAGCTATAGGAAAAGATATAGAAAAGAATGAAAAAGTTTAACACTTTGAATGTAAAGGAAGATTTATTTTGTGAGGAAGAATTAGTTACAATTTTAAAAAGGGTTAGAAATAACAAGGCCACAGATGCTGATTGTGTGGTAGATGAATTTTTTTTAATATGGGGGTTGTGAGGTTGGAGATAAGTTACTAAGGATTCTGAATAGGATTTTGAAAAGGGAAAGCACCTAGCAATTTTAAGGAAAACTCTGATTAAACGCTCCCATAAAAAAGGTGATTCGAGTGAGTGTGGTAATTTTAGATGCATTACCCTTGTTTCTGTAGGAAGCAAATTACTTAGTATGATGATGCTTTTTAGACTTAGAGTTACTGTAGATAAAGTTTTAAGAGAAAAACAGCGTGGTTTTATGAAGTGTAGAGGATGTGTTGGCCAACTTTTCACTGTTAGATTAATAATTGAGAAGTGAGTCATCAAACACCCTTAGTCCCCAGATTCATAGATTATAAGCAAGCTTTTGATGCAGCTGATAGAAGAACTTTAGCAAAGGGCTTGTCCTTGTATGGTATTAAATAAAAAAAACAGTATTTTTTGGTACAATCCCTTTATATAGGCCTTTCTAAAAAGTCAAGTTTGGTTAATGCTAATGAAATAAAATAAAATAGGATGACTATATAATATTTTAGAAACAAATTTAGGCTATATATTTGCACATTAGGGGGGGGGGGTCCAAGCATTGCATATATTAAATACGTAACCTAACCTAACCTAGGTACCTTTTCCCCCATCTAAACTCCAAAAAACACAGTTTAATATCGTATACGCAATTAAAAACAACGCTAGACAAAGTATTTCTCTCAGCGGTGTCTTGAATCATCTTGTAAAACGGGCTTTTCAAAGCGTCTCTGCCGTTTGACTGTAGCATCTCTTGTTGGACTTCTTTAGAGAGGCCCATATAAAGGGATTGCACCTATTTTTTTAACTGAAAGTAAGGAGCCCCATTAAAACTCAAAAAGAACAAAAATTATTCCGTTTATGAAAGGTTGCGCCCTCCTCAATACCTTGCTCTTCACGCTAAAGCTGTTAGCACTTTTAAAAAGCTTCCTTTAGTAGAAAGGCCTCATGAGCTACAAGGGGGGCTCCTAATATGGGCATAGAGTCCCTAGGGGAGATGGATTTCTGAGAAATTGATTGCGTAATCAAATTATGTCAATGACCTCTTTTTTCAAGGTCGATGTTGTTGTTGTTGTAAGTGCATGCTCGAGGCGAATGTTAAGGTGTCCAGGAATTTGGAACACCTGTGCTGTCGACCTCAATTCCCCTTTCGTGAATCAATAATTCCCCTTAGAAACAACAAATTAATTCCCCTTTCTTGACAGATCAATCAACCAGTGACATCATCTGTCTGACCTTAAAAATTTTCGCCTAGAAACAATTCTCCAGGAATAGATCCAAGTCATTAATGTCTTTGCCTCGGAAACAGTTCTACTGGTCGAACTCCAAAAGATATTAATAAACATTGCCATGCAAACAATTCTCCAAGAAACATCTTAGCGATGAATAGATTAACACGGGAATCAGGTTTCTTAGTAATTTCAAATGTGACAGCGCAGAGATGCCAAAACAAAAGGAACACGCTGAAGTTACGATTAGGGGTTATTTGAGCGAAACCGTTTTAAACATTTTAGGGAATTATTTCGGCGAGAACAGTTAGAGACATTTTAAAAGATGATTTTAAAAGATGATTTTAGAAGAGGATTTGAGGGTGAAACTCTGTGGTCGTTATACTACACAAGTTCCATTTGAACAGTGTTGTGAGGTCCCCTACCACAACCCCAGAGGGTTCCGATCCCCCCACCCTAACCCCGAAGGAAGCCCCCGGTCCTCAAAGGTTCTCCGGGCTCCCAAAGGGCCCCCGGCACCCCAAAAGCTCCTGAGCCTCCCATTTTAATACTTTTTTAAGGCTTTATTATATCTTTTCAGAACAAATTATTATTTTAGGGAATTATTTCGGCGAAACAGTTAGAGACATTTTAAAAGATGATTTTTGAAGAGATTTTAGAAGAAGATTTGAGGGTGAAACTCTGTGGTCGTCATGATACACAAGTTCCATTTGAACAGTGTCGTGAGGTCCTCTACCCCAACCCCAAAGGGTTCCGATCCCCCTACCCCAACCCCGAAGGAAGCCCCCGGTCCTCAAAGGTCCCCCAAGCTCCCAAAGGACCACCCAGCTCTCAAGGGCCCCCCCCAGACCCTCAAAGGCCCTCCCCGGGCCCCGTCTTTCGTTGATGTGTGTTGTCTGAAACCTATGATTTGGGGTGTATGGGTTGCTATTTTTGACTTTTCTGAGTTGGATTTCTCAGTCTTTCATAGGTATGTGTTGTCTGAAACCTATGATTTGGGATGGGTGATTTGCTATTTTTGACTTTTCTGAGCTGGATTTCTTAGCCTTTCATAGGTGTGTGTTGTCAGAAAATTATGATTTGGGATGTGTAGTTTGCTATTTGGACTTTTCAGAGCTAGGATTCTTAGTCTCTCATAGGTGTTTGTTGTCTGAAACTTCTAGTTTGGGATGAGTAGTTTGCTATTTCAGACTTTTATGAGCTAGGGTTTCCTAGTATTTCGTAGGTGAATATTGTCAGGAAATTATGATTTGGGATATGAAAATTACTATTTCGGGCTTTTCTGAGCTAGATTTCTTAGTCCCTCATAGGTGTTTGTTGTCTGAAACCTATAGTTTGGGATGAGTAGTTTGCTATTTTTGACTTTTCTGAGCTAGGTTTCTTAGCCTTTCATAGGTGTGTTGTCAGAAACTTATGATTTGGGATATGTAAATTACTATTTTTGACTTTTCTGAGCTAGATTTCTTAGCCTTTCATAGGTGTTTGTTGTCTGAAACCTATAGTTTGGGATGAGTAGTTTGCTTTTGGACTTTTCAGAGCTGGATTTCTTAGCCTTTCGTAGGTGTGTGTTGACTGAAACTTATGATTTTGGATATGTAAATTACTATTTCGGGCTTTTCTAAGCTAGATTTCTTAGTCTTTCGTTGGTGTGTGTTGTCTGAAACCTATGATTTGGGATTTTTAGTTTGCTTTTTGGACTTTTCAGAGCTAGGATTCTTAGTCCCTCATAGGTGTTTGATGTCTGAAACCTATAGTTTGGGATGAGTAGTTTGCTATTTCAGGCTTTTCTGAGCTAAGGTTTCTTAGTATTTCGTAGGTGTGTGTTGTCTGAAACTTATGATTTGAGGTGTGTAATTTGCTATTTCAGGCTTTTCTGAGCTAAGGTTTCATAGTATTTCGTAGGTGAATGTTGTCTGAAACTTATGATTTGGGATATGTAAATTACTATTTCAGGCTTTTCTAAGCTAGATTTCTTAGTCTTTCGTTGGTGTGTGTTGACTGAAACCTATGATTTGGGATATAAGGTTCTTAGTCTTTCGTTGGTGTGTGTTGTCTGAAACCTATGATTTGGGATTTGTAGTTTGCTTTTTGGACTTTTCAGAGCTAGGATTCTTAGTCCCTCATAGGTGTTTGTTGTCTGAAACCTATAGTTTGGGATGAGTAGTTTGCTATTTCAGGCTTTTCTGAGCTAAGGTTTCTTAGTATTTCGTAGGTGTGTGTTGTCTGAAACTTATGATTTGAGGTGTGTTATTTGCTATTTCAGGCTTTTCTGAGCTAAGGTTTCATAGTATTTCGTAGGTGAATGTTGTCTGAAACTTATGATTTGGGATATGTAAATTACTATTTCGGGCTTTTCTAAGCTAGGTTTCTTAGTCTTTCGTTGGTGTGTGTTGTCTGAAACCAATGATTTGGGATGGGTGGGTTGCTATTTTTGACTTTTCTGAGCTGGATTTCTTAGCCTTTCATAGGTGTGTGTTGTCTGAAACCTATGATTTGGGATGGTTAATTTGCTATTTTGACTTTTCTGAGCTAGGTTTCTTAGCCTTTCATAGGTGTGTGCTGTCAGAAAATTATGGTTTGGGATTTGTAGTTTGCTTTTTAGACTTTTCAGAGCTAGGATTCATAGTCCCTCATAGGTGTTTGTTGTCTGAAACCTATAGTTTGGGATGAATAGTTTGCTATTTCAGGCTTTTCTGAGCTAAGGTTTCTTAGTATTTCATAGGTGTGTGTTGTCTGAAACTTATGATTTGAGGTATGTAATTTGCTATTTCCGACTTTTCATAACCAGATTTCTTAGTCTTTCGTAGGTGTGTGGTGTCTAAAACCTATTATTTGGGATGTGTGGGTTGCTATTTTTTGACTTTTCTGAGCTGGATTTCTTAGCCTTTCATAGGTGTGTGTTGACTGAAACCTATGATTTGGGAATGAGTGGTTTGCTATTTTTGACTTTTCTGAGCTAGATTTCTTAGCATTTCATAGGTGTGTGCTTTCAGAAAATTATGATTTGGGAGGTGTAGTTTGCTTTTTGGACTTTTCAGAGCTAGGATTCTTAGTCCCTCATAGGTGTTTGTTGTCTGAAACTTCTAGTTTGGGATGAGTAGTTGGCTATTTCAGGCTTTTCTGAGTTGGATTTCTTAGTCTTTCATAGGTATGTGTTGTCTGAAACCTATGATTTGGGATGGGTGGTTTGCTATTTTTGACTTTTCTGAGCTGGATTTCTTACCCTTTCATAGGTGTGTGTTGTCAGAAAATTATGATTTGGGATGTATAGTTTGATAGTTGGACTTTTCAGAGCTAGGATTCTTAGTCTCTCATAGACGTTTGTTGTCTGAAACCTATAGTTTGGGATGAATAGTTTGCTATTTCAGGCTTTTATGAGCTAGGTTTCCTAGTATTTCGTAGGTGTGTGTTGTCTGAAACTTAATTACTATTTCGGGCTTTTCTGAGCTAGATTTCTTAGTCTTTCGTTGATGTGTGTTGTCTGAAACCAATGATTTGGGATGGGTGGATTGCTATTTTTGACTTTTCTGAGCTGGATTTCTTAGCCTTTCATAGGTGTGTGTTGTCTGAAACTTATGATTTGGGATGGTTAATTTGCTATTTTTGGCTTTTATTAGCTAGGTTTCTTAGCCTTTCATAGGTGTGTGTTGTCAGAAAATTATGATTTGGGATGTGTAGTTTGCTGTTTGGACTTTTCAGAGCTAGGATTCTTAGTCCATCATTGGTGTTTGTTGTCTGAAACCTATAGTTTGGGATGAGTAGTTTGCTATTTCAGGCTTTTATGAGCTAGGTTTCTTAGCCTTTCGTAGGTGTGTGTTGACTGAAACTTATGATTTGGGATGTGTGGGTTGCTATTTTTTGACTTTTCTGAGCTGGATTTCTTAGTCTTTCATAGGTGTGTGTTGACTGAAACCTATGATTTGGGATGTGTAGTTTGCTTTTTGGACTTTTCTGAGCTGGGATTCATAGTCCCTCATAGGTGTTTGTTGTCTGAAACTTATGATTTGGGATGTGTAGTTTGCTTTTTGGACTTTTCAGAGCTATGATTCTTAGTCTCTCATAGGCGTTTGTTGTCTGAAACTTCTAGTTTGGGATGAATAGTTTGCTATTTCAGGCTTTTCTGAGCTAAGGTTTCATAGTATTTCGTAGGTGAATGTTGTCTGAAACTTATGATTTGGGATATGTAAATTACTATTTCGGGCTTTTCTAAGCTAGATTTCTTAGTCTTTCGTTGGTGTGTGTTGTCTGAAACTTATGATTTGGGATGGGTGGATTGCTATTTTTGACTTTTCTGAGCTGGATTTCTTAGCCTTTCATAGGTGTGTGTGTTGTCTGAAACCTATGATTTGGGATGGTTAATTTGCTATTTTTGACTTTTCTGAGCTAGGTTTCTTAGCCATTCATAGGTGTGTCCTGTCAGAAAATTATGATTTGGGATTTGTAGTTTGCTTTTTGGACTTTTCAGAGCTAGGATTCTTAGTCCCTCATAGGTGTTTGTTGTCTGAAACCTATAGTTTGGGATGAGTAGTTTGCTATTTCAGGCTTTTCTGAGCTAAGGTTTCTTAGTATTTCGTAGGTGTGTGTTGTCTGAAACTTATGATTTGAGGTGTGTAATTTGCTATTTCCGACTTTTCATAGCCAGATTTCTTAGTCTTTCGTAGGTGTATGTTGTCTGAAACCTATGATATGGGTTGTGTGGGTTGCTATTTTTGACTTTTCTGAGCTGGATTTCTTAGCCTTTCGTAGGGGTGTGTTGACTGAAACCTATGATTTGGGATGAGTGGTTTGCTATTTTTGACTTTTCTGAGCTAGATTTCTTAGCCTTTCATAGGTGTGTGCTTTCAGAAAATTATGATTTGGGAGGTGTAGTTTGCTTTTTGGACTTTAGCGTTCTTAGTCATATGTGTTGTTTCTAACTTAGTTTGGGTTTCTATTCTAGTTCAGAGCTTGGTTTCTTAGTATTTTGTAGGTGAATGTTGTCTGAAACTTATGATTTGGGATATGTAAATTACTATTTCAGGCTTTTCTAAGCTAGATTTCTTGTCTTTCGTTGGTGTGTGTTGTCTGAAACCTATGATTTGGGATGTGTGGGTTGCTATTTTTTGACTTTTCTGAGCTGGATTTCTTAGCCTTTCATAGGTGTGTGTTGACTGAAACCTATGATTTGGGATGAGTGGTTTGCTATTTTTGACTTTTCTGAGCTAGATTTCTTAGCCTTTCATAGGTGTGTGCTGTCAGAAAATTATGATTTGGGATGTGTAGTTTGCTTTTTGGACTTTTCAGAGCTAGATTTCTTAGTCTTTCGTTGGTGTGTGTTGTCTGAAACTTATGATTTGGGATGGGTGGATTGCTATTTTTGACTTTTATGAGCTGGATTTCTTAGCCTTTCATAGGAGTGTGTGTTGTCTGAAACCTATGATTTGGGATGGTTAATTTGCTATTTTTGACTTTTCTGAGCTAGGTTTCTTAGCCATTCATAGGTGTGTGCTGTCAGAAAATTATGATTTGGGATTTGTAGTTTGCTTTTTGGACTTTTCAGAGCTAGGATTCTTAGTCCCTCATAGGTGTTTGTTGTCTGAGACCTATAGTTTGGGATGAGTAGTTTGCTCTTTCAGGCTTTTCTGAGCTAAGGTTTCTTAGTATTTCGTAGGTGTGTGTTGTCTGAAACTTATGATTTGAGGTGTGTAATTTGCTATTTCCGACTTTTCATAGCCAGATTTCTTAGTCTTTCGTAGGTGTGTGTTGTCTGAAACCTATGATATGGGTTGTGTGGGTTGCTATTTTTTGACTTTTCTGAGCTGGATTTCTTAGCCTTTCGTAGGGGTGTGTTGACTGAAACCTATGATTTGAGATGAGTAGTTTGCTATTTTTGACTTTTCTGAGCTAGATTTCTTAGCCTTTCATAGGTGTGTGCTTTCAGAAAATTATGATTTGGGAGGTGTAGTTTGCTTTTTGGACTTTTCAGAGCTAGGATTCTTAGTCCATCATAGGTGTTTGTTGTCTGAAACTTCTAGTTTGGGATGAGTAGTTGGCTATTTCAGGCTTTTCTGAGCTAAGGTTTCTTAGTATTTCGTAGGTGAATGTTGTCTGAAACTTATAATTTGGGATATGTAAATTACTATTTCAGGCTTTTCTAAGCTAGATTTCTTGTCTTTCGTTGGTGTGTGTTGTCTGAAACCTATGATTTGGAATGTGTGGGTTGCTATTTTATGACTTTTCTCAGCTGGATTTCTTAGCCTTTCATAGGTGTGTGTTGACTGAAACCTATGATTTGGGATGAGTGGTTTGCTATTTTTGACTTTTCTGAGCTAGATTTCTTAGCCTTTCATTGGTGTGTGCTGTCAGAAAATTATGATTTGGGATTTGTAGTTTGCTTTTTGGAATTTTCAGAGCTAGGATTCTTAGTCCCTCATAGGTGTTTGTTGTCTGAAACCTACAGTTTGGGATGAGTAGTTGGCTATTTCAGGCTTTTCTGAGCTAAGGTTTCTTAGTATTTCGTAGGTGTGTGTTGTCTGAAACTTATGATTTGAGGTGTGTAATTTGCTATTTTCGACATGATCAATTCTATTTCCCCAAAATAATATAAAAAGTTTCCACTTCAGTTCAGATTTTTCTCAAAGAGATGAAAAAATTTTAAATACTGTTCCAAATTTTTCAAAGAAGATAGAAAAGTTCAAGTTCTCTTCTGAATTTTACCAAAGAACACAATTCAATTCTAATTTCTCCAGCGAAAATAAAAAGCTTCCACTTCAGTTTTAAGTACACCAAGACATAAAAAATTTAAAGTTTAGTTCAAATTTTTCCGTAGAAGATAGGAAAAGTTATACTATGATTCGTGATTATTTTCCATGAAGATAAAAAGTTTCACTTTAATTCTAAATTTTCTTAAATTCAGTTCCGACTTTTCTCAAAGAGATGAAAAAATTTAAAATACTGCTCCAAATTTTTCATAGAAGATAGAAAAATTCAAGTTCTCTTCTGAATTTTACCAAAGAACACAATTCAATTCTAATTTCTCCAGCGAAAATAAAAATCTTCCACTTCAGTTTCAAGTTCACCAAGACATAAAAAATATAAAATTCACTTCTAAATTTTTCCATAGAAGATAGGAAAAGTTATACTATGATAGTGATTATTTTCCATGAAGATAAAAAGTTTCACTTTAATTCTAAATTTTCTTAAATTCAATTCCGTCCTTTCTCAAAGAGATGAAAAAATTTAAACTTCTGTTCCAAATATTTTCCCGGAAGAAGAAAAGTTCAACTTCGATTCAGAATTTTCTCAATGAAAATGAAATAAGTTATTGATCAAATCTATTTTCCCAAAATAATATAAAAATTTCCACTTCAGTTCAGATTTTTTTCTCAAAGAGATGAAGAAATTTAAAGTTCTGTTCGAAATTTTTCATAGAAGATAGGAAAACTTATACTTTGATCGTGAATATTCAAGTTCTATTCTGAATTTTACCAAAGAACACAATTCAATTCTAATTTCCCCAATAAAAAATTTAAAGTTCAGTTCTAAATTTTTCCGTAGAAGATAGGAAAAGTTATACTATGATTGTGATTATTTTCCATGAAGATAAAAAGTTTCACTTTAATTATAAATGTTCTTAAATTCAGTTCCGACTTTTCTCAAAGAGATGAAAAAATTTAAAGTTCTGTTCCAAATTTTTCATAGAAGATAGGAAAAGTTATACTTTGATTGTGAATATTCTTCATGAAGATATGGAGCTCCACTTTAATTCTGGCTCCACTTTAATTCTGAGTTTTCTCGAAGAACTGCAAAATGTACAAGTTCTCTTCTGAATTTTCTTAGAGAGGAGAAAAAAAAGTTAGCTCAATTCTGAAATTTACCAATGAAAATGAAAAAGCTTCCATTTCAGTTTATAATTTGCCAAAGACATAAAAATTTAAAGTTCAATTCTAAATTTTTCCATAGAAGATAGGAATGGCTATACTATGATTGTGATTATTTACAATGAAGATAAAAAGTTTCACTCTATTTCTAATTTTTCTTAAACTCAGTTCATTCATCTAACCACCGAAAACAATAGGCTAGGTTAGATTAGGTATAAATAAATATTAATAAATAATTAGAAAGATTTCTCCATGTTTAAGTTAGGCTAGGTTAGGTTAACTTATCATGAGCGCTCATGATAAGCTAACCTAACCTAACTTAAACATGGTAAAAAGATTAAATTAGGTTAGGTTAGGCTAGATTAAGTTAGGTCAGGTTAAGTTAGGTTAGGTTAGGTTAGCCTACGTACGCGCGCGTACGTAGGCTAACTAGAACGTAGGAAGAACGTAGTACGTAGGAAACTAGAATTGAATTGTGTTCTTTGGTAAAATTCAGAATAGAACTTGAATATTCACGATCAAAGTATAACTTTTCCTATCTTCTATGAAAAATTTCGAACAGAACTTTCAATTTCTTCATCTCTTTGAGAAAACAAATCTGAACTGAAGTGGAAATTTTTATATTATTTTGGGAAAATAGATTTGATCAATAACTTATTTCATTTTCATTGAGAAAATTCAGAATCGAAGTTGAACTTTTCTTCTTCCGGGAAAATATTTGGAACAGAACTTTAAATTTTTTCATCTCTTTGAGAAAGGACGGAATTGAATTTAAGAAAATTTAGAATTAAAGTGAAACTTTTTATCTTCATGGAAAATAATCACTATCATAGTATAACTTTCCCTATCTTCTATAGAAAAATTTAGAAGTGAATTTTATATTTTTTATGTCTTGGTGAACTTGAAACTGAAGTGGAAGATTCTTATTTTCTCTAGAGAAATTAGAATTGAATTGTGTTCTTTGGTAAAATTCAAAAGAGAACTTAAACTTTTCTATCTTCTATGAAAAATTTGGAACAGTATTTTAAATTTTTTCATCTCTTTGAGAAAAGTCGGAACTGAATTTAAGAAAATTTAGAATTAAAGTGAAACTTTTTATCTTCAAGGAAAATAATCACAAATCATAGTATAACTTTTCCTATCTTCTTCTGAAAAATTTGAACTAAACTTTAAATTTTTTATGTCTTGGTGAACTTAAAACTGAAGTGGAAGCTTTTTATTTTCTCTGGAGAAATTAGAATTGAATTGTGTTCTTTGGTAAAATTCAGGAGAGAACTTGAACTTTTCTATCTTCTTTGAAAAATTGGAACAGTATTTTAAATTTTTTCATCTCTTTGAGAAAAATCTGAACTGAAGTGGAAACTTTTTATATTATTTTGGGGAAATAGAATTGATCATGTCGGAAATAGCAAATTACACACCTCAAATCATAAGTTTCAGACAACACACACCTACGAAATACTAAGAAACCTTAGCTCAGAAAAGCCTGAAATAGCCAACTACTCATCCCAAACTATAGGTTTCAGACAACAAACACCTATGAGGGACTAAGAATCCTAACTCTGAAAAGTCCAAAAAGCAAACTGCAATCCCAAATCATAATTTTCTGACAGCACACACCTATGAAAGGCTAAGAAATCTAGCTCAGAAAAGTCAAAAATAGCAAACCACTCATCCCAAATCATAGGTTTCAGTCAACACACACCTATGAAAGGCTAAGAAATCCAGCTCAGAAAAGTCAAAAAATAGCAACCCACACATCCCAAATCATAGGTTTCAGACAACACACACCAACGAAAGACAAGAAATCTAGCTTAGACAAGCCTGAAATAGTAATTTACATATCCCAAATCATAAGTTTCAGACAACATTCACCTACGAAATACTAAGAAACCTTAGCTCAGAAAAGCCTGAAATAGCCAACTACTCATCCCAAACTAGAAGTTTCAGACAACAAACACCTAAGATGGACTAAGAATCCTAGCTCTGAAAAGTCCAAAAAGCAAACTACACCTCCCAAATCATAATTTTCTGAAAGCACACACCTATGAAAGGCTAAGAAATCTAGCTCAGAAAAGTCAGAAATAGCAAACCAATCATCCCAAATCATAGGTTTCAGTCAACACACCCCTACGAAAGGCTAAGAAATCCAGCTCAGAAAAGTCAAAAAATAGCAACCCACACAACCCATATCATAGGTTTCAGACAACACACACCTACGAAAGACTAAGAAATCTGGCTATGAAAAGTCGGAAATAGCAAATTACACACCTCAAATCATAAGTTTCAGACAACACACACCTACGAAATACTAAGAAACCTTAGCTCAGAAAAGCCTGAAATAGCAAACTACTCATCCCAAACTATAGGTTTCAGACAACAAACACCTATGAGGGACTAAGAATCCTAGCTCTGAAAAGTCCAAAAAGCAAACTACAAATCCCAAATCATAATTTTCTGACAGCACACACCTATGAATGGCTATGAAACCTAGCTCAGAAAAGTCAAAAATAGCAAATTAACCATCCCAAATCATAGGTTTCAGACAACACACACACCTATGAAAGGCTAAGAAATCCAGCTCAGAAAAGTCAAAAATAGCAATCCACCCATCCCAAATCATAAGTTTCAGACAACACACACCAACGAAAGACTAAGAAATCTAGCTCTGAAAAGTCCAAAAAGGAAACTACAAATCCCAAATCATAATTTTCTGACAGCAAACACCTATGAAAGGCTAAGAAATCTAGCTCAGAAAAGTCAAAAATAGCAAACCACTCATCCCAAATCATAGGTTTCAGTCAACACACACCTATGAAAGGCTAAGAAATCCAGCTCAGAAAAGTCAAAAAATAGCAACCCACACATCCCAAATCATAGGTTTCAGACAACACACACCAACGAAAGACAAGAAATCTAGCTTAGAAAAGCCTGAAATAGTAATTTACATATCCCAAATCATAAGTTTCAGACAACATTCACCTACGAAATACTAAGAAACCTTAGCTCAGAAAAGCCTGAAATAGCCAACTACTCATCCCAAACTAGAAGTTTCAGACAACAAACACCTATGATGGACTAAGAATCCTAGCTCTGAAAAGTCCAAAAAGCAAACTACACCTCCCAAATCATAATTTTCTGAAAGCACACACCTATGAAAGGCTAAGAAATCTAGCTCAGAAAAGTCAAAAATAGCAAACCACTCATCCCAAATCATAGGTTTCAGTCAACACACCCCTACGAAAGGCTAAGAAATCCAGCTCAGAAAAGTCAAAAATTAGCAACCCACACAACCCATATCATAGGTTTCAGACAACACACACCTACGAAAGACTAAGAAATCTGGCTATGAAAAGTCGGAAATAGCAAATTACACACCTCAAATCATAAGTTTCAGACAACACACACCTACGAAATACTAAGAAACCTTAGCTCAGAAAAGCCTGAAATAGCAAACTACTCATCCCAAACTATAGGTTTCAGACAACAAACACCTATGAGGGACTAAGAATCCTAGCTCTGAAAAGTCCAAAAAGCAAACTACAAATCCCAAATCATAATTTTCTGACAGCACACACCTATGGGCTAAGAAACCTAGCTCAGAAAAGTCAAAAATAGCAAATTAACCATCCCAAATCATAGGTTTCAGACAACAAACACACCTATGAAAGGCTAAGAAATCCAGCTCAGGAAAGTCAAAAATAGCAATCCACCCATCCCAAATCATAAGTTTCAGACAACATCCACCAACGAAAGACTAAGAAATATAGCTTAGAAAAGCCCGAAATAGTAATTTACATATCCCAAATCATAAGTTTCAGACAACATTCACCTACGAAATACTATGAAACCTTAGCTCAGAAAAGCCTGAAATAGCAAACTATTCATCCCAAACTAGAAGTTTCAGACAACAAACGCCTATGAGAGACTAAGAATCATAGCTCTGAAAAGTCCAAAAAGCAAACTACACATCCCAAATCATAAGTTTCAGACAACAAACACCTATGAGGGACTATGAATCCTAGCTCTGAAAAGTCCAAAAAGCACACTACAAATCCCAAATCATAGGTTTCAGTCAACACACACCTATGAAAGACTAAGAAATCCAGCTCAGAAAAGTCAAAAAATAGCACCCCACACATCCCAAATCATAAGTTTCAGTCAACACACACCTACGAAAGGCTAAGATACCTAGCTCATAAAAGCCTGAAATAGCAAACTACTCATCCCAAACTATAGGTTTCAGACAACAAACACCTATGATGGACTAAGAATCCTAGCTCTGAAAAGTCCAATAGCAAACTACACATCCCAAATCATAATTTTCTGACAACACACACCTATGAAAGGCTAAGAAACCTAGCTAATAAAAGCCGAAAATAGCAAATTAACCATCCCAAATCACAAGTTTCAGACAACACTCACCTATGAACGGCTAATAAATCCAGCTCAGAAAAGTCAAAAATAGCAATCCACCCATCCCAAATCATTGGTTTCAGACAACACACATCAACGAAAGACTAAGAAATTTAGCTCAGAAAAGCCCGAAATAGTAATTAAGTTTCAGACAACACACACCTACGAAATACTAGGAAACCTAGCTCATAAAAGCCTGAAATAGCAAACTATTCATCCCAAACTATAGGTTTCAGACAACAAACGTCTATGAGAGACTAAGAATCCTAGCTCTGAAAAGTCCAACTATCAAACTATACATCCCAAATCATAATTTTCTGACAACACACACCTATGAAAGGGTAAGAAATCCAGCTCAGAAAAGTCAAAAATAGCAAACCACTCATCCCAAATCATAGGTTTCAGACAACACATACCTATGAAAGACTAAGAAATCCAACTCAGAAAAGCCCGAAATAGTAATTTACATATCCCAAATCACAAGTTTCAGACAACATTCACCTACGAAATACTAAGAAACCTTAGCTCAGAAAAGCCTGAAATAGCCAACTACTCATCCCAAACTAGAAGTTTCAGACAACAAACACCTATGATGGACTAAGAATCGTAGCTCTGAAAAGTCCAAAAAGCAAACTACATCTCCCAAATCATAATTTTCTGAAAGTACACACCTATGAAATGCTAAGAAATCTAGCTCAGAAAAGTCAAAAATAGCAAACCACTCATTCCCAAATCATAGGTTTCAGTCAACACACACCTATGAAAGGCTAGGAATTCCAGCTCAGAAAAGTAAAAAAATAGCAACCCACACATCCCAAATCATAGGTTTCAGACACCACACACCTACGAAAGACTAAGAAATCTGGTTATGAAAAGTCGGAAATAGCAAATTACATACCTCAAATCATAAGTTTCAGACAACACACACCTATGAAATACTAAGAAACCTTAGCTCAGAAAAGCCTGAAATAGCAAACTATTCATCCCAAACTATAGGTTTCAGACAACAAACACCTATGAGGGACTAAGAATCCTAGCTCTGAAAAGTCTAAAAAGCAAACTACAAATCCCAAATCATAATTTTCTGACAGCACACACCTATGAAAGGCTAAGAAACCTAGCTCAGAAAAGTCAAAATAGCAAATTAACCATCCCAAATCATAGGTTTCAGACAACACACACCTATGAAAGGCTAAGAAATCCAGCTCAGAAAAGTCAAAAATAGCAACCCACCCATCCCAAATCATTGGTTTCAGACAACACACACCAACGAAAGACTAAGAAATCTAGCTTAGAAAAGCCCGAAATAGTAATTTACATATCCCAAATCATAAGTTTCAGACAACATTCACCTACGAAATACTATGAAACCTTAGCTCAGAAAAGCCTGAAATAGCAAATTACACACCTCAAATCATAAGTTTCAGACAACACACACCTACGAAATACTAAGAAAACTTAGCTCAGAAAAGCCTGAAATAGCAAACTACTCATCCCAAACTATAGGTTTCAGACAACAAACACCTATGAGGGACTATGAATCCTAGCTCTGAAAAGTCCAAAAAGCAAACTACAAATCCCAAATCATAGGTTTCAGACAACACACACCAACGAAAGACTAAGAACCTTATATCCCAAATCATAGGTTTCAGTCAACACACACCAACGAAAGACTAAGAAATCTAGCTTAGAAAAGCCCGAAATAGTAATTTACATATCCCAAATCATAAGTTTCAGACAACATTCACCTACTAAATACTATGAAACCTTAGCTCAGAAAAGCCTGAAATAGCAAATTACACACCTCAAATCATAAGTTTCAGACAACACACACCTACGAAATACTAAGAAACCTTAGCTCAGAAAAGCCTGAAATAGCAAACTACTCATCCCAAACTATAGGTTTCAGACGTCAAACACCTATGGGGGACTAAGAATCCTAGCTCTGAAAAGTCCAAAAAGCAAACTACAAATCCCAAATCATAGGTTTCAGACAACACACACCAACGAAAGACTAAGAAATCTAGCTTAGAAAAGGCCGAAATAGTAATTTACATATCCCAAATCATAAGTTTCAGTCAACACACACCTACGAAAGGCTAAGAAATCCAGCTCTGAAAAGTCCAAAAGCAAACTACTCATCCCAAACTATAGGTTTCAGACAACAAACACCTATGAAAGGCTAAGAAATCTAGCTCAGAAAAGTCAAAAATAGTAATTTACATATCCCAAATCATAAGTTTCTGACAACACACACCTATGAAAGGCTAAGAAACCTAGCTCAGAAAAGTCAAAAATAGCAAACTACTCATCCCAAACTATAGGTTTGAGACAACAAACACCTATGAGGGACTAAGAAATCTAGCTCAGAAAAGCCCGAAATAGTAATTTACATATCCCAAATCATAATTTTCTGACAAAATTCACCTACGAAATACTAGGAAACCCTAGCTCATAAAAGTCTGAAATAGCAAACTACTCATCCCAAACTAGAAGTTTAAGACAACTAACACCTATGAGAGACTAAGAATCCTAGCTCTGAAAAGTCCAAATAGCAAACTTCACATCCCAAATCATAATTTTCTGACAACACACACCTATGAAAGGCTAAGAAATCCAGCTCAGAAAAGTCAAAAATAGCAAACCACTCATCCCAAATCATAGGTTTCAGACAACACATACCTATGAAAGACTAAGAAATCCAACTCAGAAAAGTCAAAAATAGCAACCCATACACCACAAATCATAGGTTTCAGACAACACACATCAACGAAAGACGGGGCCCGGGGAGGGCCTTTGAGGGTCTGGGGGGCCCTTGAGGGTGGGGGGTCTTTTGGGAGCTTGGGGGACCTTTGAGGACCGGGGGGCTTCCTTCGGGGTTGGGGTAGGGGGATCGGAACCCTTTGGGGTTGGGGTAGAGGACCTCACGACACTGTTCAAATGGAACTTGTGTATTATGACGACCACAGAGTTTCACCCTCAAATCCTCTTCTAAAATCTCTTCAAAAATCAACTTTTAAAATTTCTCTAACTGTTTCGCCGAAATAATTCCCTAAAATAATAATTTGATCTGAAAAGATATAATAAAGCCTTAAAAAAGTATTAAAATGGGGGGCTCAGGAGCCTTTGGGGTGCCGGGGGCCCTTTGGGAGCCCGGAGAACCTTTGAGGACCGGGGGCTTCCTTCGGGGTTAGGGTGGGGGGATCGGAACCCTTTGGGGTTGTGGTAGGGGACCTCACAACACTGTTCAAACGGAACTTGTGTAGTATAACGACCACAGAGTTTCACCCTCAAATCATCTTCTAAAATCATCTTTTAAAATCATCTTTTAAAATGTCTCTAACTGTTCTCGCCGAAATAATTCCCTAAAATGTCTAAAACGGTTTCGCTCAAATAACCCCTAATCGTAACTTCAGCGTGTTCCTTTTGTTTTGGCATCTCTGCGCTGTCACATTTGAAATTACTAAGAAACCTGATTCCGTGTTAATCTATTCATCGCTAAGATGTTTCTTGGAGAATTGTTTCCATGGCAATGTTTATTAATATCTTTTGGAGTTCGACCAGCAGAATTGTTTCCGAGGCAAAGACATTAATGACTTGGATGTATTCCTGGAGAATTGTTTCTAGGCGAAAATTTTTAAGGTCAGACAGATGATGTTATTGGTTGATTGATCTGTCAGGAAAGGGGAATTAATTTGTTGTTTCTAAGGGGAATTATTGATTCACGAAAGGGGAATTGAGGTCGACAGCACAGGCGTTCCAAATTCCTGGACACCTTAACATTCGCCTCGAGCATGCACTTACAACAACAACAACATCGACCTTGAAAAAAGAGGTCATTGACACACTTTGATTACGCAATCAATTTCTCAGAAATCCATCTCCCCTAGGGACTCTATGCCCACATTAGGAGCCCCCCTTGTAGCTCATGAGGCCTTTCTACTTCCTTTTCTAATTAAAGGCCCCTGTGTTTCAGTTGCCGTTCTAAAAAAAAATGGGACAAAAGCCAAACCTTAGCGTAAAGAGCAAGGTATAATGAGGAGGGGACAATCCTTCATACACAGAATACCTTTTGTTCGTTTTGAGTTTTAATGGAGCTTAAGTTGTTTTTTTCTAATTTAATTTCTGATCGTTTTTTTCAAATAATGCAGGTAAGTCTGGCTCACCCTCCATGAAATATACCACCCCCAGGGGAAACTCCTCCGTGGAAATTTCATCCAGCATAAAGTGCACTCCCCCCTCCCCCGGTCAAATTCCCTCTAAACAGTTCCATCCTCGCTGAAAATCCCCCCTTCCCGTAAAATTTCTTGCGGGCCATTCGGCCTGAAAAATTTTCCTTCGAATGCTTTCATTTGAAAAAAAAAATAATTCTAATCGGTTTGCCCCCTTCCGTGGGATTTTTTCCCGGAAATCAAAACACGCAGAAAATAGACCCCGAGTGTATCCTTCAGAACATCTCCACATCCAAAATTGAGTTGGCAAAGAGAATGTAAGACAATTAAAAAGAATTTCGTATAAGAATTCTGTCAAATCCCTCCAGTGTAAAATTTCCCCTGGAAAATTCACCGCTCGGAAATTTCCTTCCCCAAGGAAGATTCTCCGTATAGAAATCCACCTCAAGCACAAAATCCCACCTTCCCCCGAAGAATTTCTGCATATTTCCCAATAACAAATACTATACGTGAACAATGGGCGAATTTCATAACTTACAGGCCTCTCCCAACATATTTGGGGGGGGGAGGGTCGTTTTACCCCTTAAGACGCAGTTATTTGATCTTTCAACTGTACTGAACAAAATGGCTACCTCAAAATTTTGATCAGATAACTTCGGGAAAAAAATTAGCGAGGGAGAGGGGCCAGTCGCCCTCCAATGGTTTTGGTCACCTAAAAAAAGCACTAGAGCTTTTAATTTCCGTTCGAATGCACCCTCTCCCAATATTTGATCATTATTTTAATACAATAATCACTGGAATAAAAACAAACAAATAAACACGCGTCCGTGATCTGTCTTCTGGCAAAAATAGCAAAATTCCACATTTTTGTATATAGGAGCTTGAAACTTCTGCAGTAGGGTTCTCTGGTACGCTGAATCTGATGTTGTGATTTTTTTATTAAGATTTCTTGAATTTTAAGATTTCTTGAATTTTTCTTTGGTTTTTCTATTCAATTAGCCATGGCTTGATGGCAACTTGATTTTTATTCAAAGCGAGAATTACAACGAGTCAAAAACGATAAGGAACAGCACAAAAAATGTGCGGCTACAAGACATGCGACAACGAGGATCTAAACGAATCAAAATGAAAGCAAAGAACAAAGCCATGTGCGATTAGACGATATGTGATAGCGAGAACAAAGAAATTTTTGGTGAGAAGATAAGCGGCAGCGAGGGTTACAACGAGTCGAAAACGACAGTGAAGAACAAAGAAATATGCAGCTACAAGACATGCGACAACGAGGATCAGAATGAATCAAAAATGAAAGTGGAGAAAAAAGAAATACACGATTAGAAGTTATGCGACAGCGAGAATCACAAAAAGTCAAAACAAAAATGAACAACAAAGAGATATGTGGTTACAAAATAAGTGGCAGCGAGAATTACAATGAGTCAGAACGAAAGTGATGAGCAAAAGGAAATATGCGGTTATAAGACATGCGACAACGAGGATCAGAACGAATCAACAACGAAGTGAAACAAAAAAAAAGAAATATGCGTTTGAAAGATAAGCAACAGCAAGAATCACAACGAGTCAAAACAAAAATGAAGAACAAGGAAAAATGCAGTTACAAGATACTTAACAACGACAATCACAACGAGTAAAAATGAAAATGACACCTCATGACTTAAAACTAGAAAATAACTTGATGATTTTGCTAATGCGTAAATAGAAAATTAAATATATATAAGCCTGCCGCGAAAGTGAAGAACAAAGAAATAGGCAAGTAGATTAGAACGTGCCAAAAACGTAAGCGGAGAACAAAAAAATGTGCGGCTAGAAGACAAGCGACAGCAAGAATCAGAATGTTTCAAAAATGAAAGTGAAAAATAAAGAATTGTGCGGTTAGCGGCCAAATGTTACACGAAAGTGCGAGAAGTGAAGGATGATATAAATCAACGTGCTATAAGCAGTGGTAGGTGACAGCACACATTCTTCTTTTTTGGGTCTCTAATTTTTATATCTATTTTTGTAAAAAAAAAAAGATTTTGTGATGGGGTCATGAAACTGTAGCGACTCTTTAGTAGACTTAGATTTTAGTCTAGCTTCAATTTGAAATTATATAGAGCTTGAATGCAGCCTTACACTCGATAGTAGAAACATAGCACAAATAAACTATGGCTTGCCGTAACCCCATCGGATACTCTTCTCATACATAGACTATAAAACAATACTTCAGCTCCCACATTGTTGGTACTGGCTCAAAGACAAACATTCGTTTTTCAGGCAAACTATTCTTTTCGGCTCTGAACAAGAAATAAGCGTCCCAAATTTAACGTCATATACATCAATCCAGTATTTGGTCCAGACTATCAATAAAAATTTAGATGTTGGTAGAAGAAACTAATAATTTTTTTAATAAGTCTATAACCATGGTAGTGTCCATTTGCCTGAAAAACAGAAAAGAAATACTACCACCTCTAGCCCAATCGAGTTTTTGTTCGCTGATTCTAGTTTGTAAACCAAATCACTAGTTCACCTGAATTCCTATTGAGATGTTGCTTTTTATTTTCATCAATAGAAGAATTTTGAAATGTTAATATTCGAAGATGTTGGACGAATGGAATGATCTATTTGACCCGATCAGAGGCAACGCTATAGCGTTGCCTATAGTAAAGGCCATACAGCTCCAATGTTTTATTATTATTATTATTTTTTTTCCCAGAGGCACTTCATATGGAAGGGTTCGTCGTAGAAACTTCAAAGGGGGCTCATTAAAATGGAAATCGAGAGTTCTAGTGCCCTTTTTAAGGGTCAAAAGTGATTGGAGGGCAACTAGCCCCCCCCCCCCCCACGCCCATCATTCCCCCAAACAAATCCAATCAAAAGCTTGATATAGCCATTTTGTTGAGCGTAGTTGATTTCCAGACAGAAAATATGTTTTTGAGGAGGACACTCCCCCACAACCCTCAGGGCAAGGGTTTTAAGTTATGCCCTGGGGGCATATAAGGATTTATAGAAGGCGTTGTCGTAGAAACTTAAAAAAGACTCATTCGATTGGAAATTCAAAGGGCTAGTGCCCTTTTTAATAGTCGAAAGGGATTAGAGGGCAACTATCCCCCCCCACGCCCATAATTCTCCCAAACACATCCAATCAAAA
Source organism: Artemia sinica (assembly GCA_027921565.1). Lineage (NCBI taxonomy): Eukaryota > Metazoa > Arthropoda > Branchiopoda > Anostraca > Artemiidae > Artemia > Artemia sinica. The sequence goes on from CM051268.1 coordinate 38,257,201, forward strand.
TTTTGAGATAGTCATTTTGTTTAGCGTAGTTGATTTCCAGATAGAAAATATGTTTTTAAGAAGGACACTCCCCCACAACCCTCAGGGCAAGGGTTTTAAGTTATGCCCTGGGGGCATATAAGGTTTTTATAGAAGGAGTTGTCGTAGAAACTTCAAAAAAGGCTCATTCGATTGGAAATTCAAAGGGCTAGTGCCGTTTTTAATAGTCGAAAGTGATTGGAGGGCAACTAGCCCCCCACGCCCATCATTCCCCCAGACAAATCCAATCAAAATTTTGAGATAGCCATTTTGTTCAGCGTAGTTGATTTCCAGATAGAAAATATGTTTTTGAGGAGGACACTCCCCCACAACCCTCAGGGCAAGGGTTTTAAGTTATGCCCTGGGGGCATATAAGGTTTTTATAGAAGGAGTTGTCGTAGAAACTTCAAAAAAGGCTCATTCGATTGGAAATTCAAAGGGCTAGTGCCCTTTTTAATAGTCGAAAGTGATTGGAGGGCAACTAACCCCCCTCTCACGCCCACCTTTTCCTCAATCACATCCAATCAAAATTTTTAGATTGCCATTTTATTAAACGTAGTTTTAAGTTCTGGAAATTAGGTCTTTGAGGATGACAACTCCCTCACATCCCTCAGGGCAAGGGGTGTAAGTTATGCCCCGGGGGCATATAAGGTTTTGTATAGACAACGTTGTCGTAGAAACTTTAGAAAAAGCTCATTCGATTGGAAATTTAAACGGTTAGTTCCCTTTTTAATAGTCGAAAGTGGTTCTAAGGCAACTGACACCCCTTCCACGCCCAACATTTCCCCAAACACATCCAATCAAAATTTTGATATAGCCATTTTGTTCAACGTAGTTGAAAGTTCTGGAAACTATATGTTTGAGCAGGACACTCCCCCCACAGTCTTCAGGGTCAAGGGTTATAAGTTATGCCCTGGGGGCATATATGGTTCTTATGAAAGGAATGCTCGTTTAAACTTCAGAGAGGGATCATTTGATTGGAAATTGAAAATTCTAGTTCACTTTTTAAGCTTCAAAAGATATTGGAGGGTAGCCAGCTTCCCCCTCCCCAAACGCTTTTTTCCCAAATGCATCTATTAAAAATTTTAAGACAGCTATTTTTTTAAAATTAGTTCAAAGATCATATAACAAAAATTCTGGCGTCAATACAACCCCCCAGGACCCGGGGACAGGCGTTGTAAGTTATACCCTGGGGGCATATATGGGTCTTATGGAAGGGATACTCGTATTAACTTCAAAGAGGGCTCATTTGATTGGAAATTGAAAGTTCCAGTTCACTTTTTAAGATTCAAAAGAGATTGGAGGACACCTAGCCCCCCTCCCTCTCCACGCCCTTTTTTTCCTCAAACCCATCCGAAAAGAGCTTTGAGATATATTTTTTTTTAAAAATAGTTCAAAGACCATATAACGAAAAGTCGGTGTCGACAAAGCCCCCCAAGGCCCGAGGTCGTAAGTTATGTGTCCAGGTGTCGTAAGTTATGCCCTAGGGGAATATATGGTTCTTTTTGAAGGGATATCCGTAAAAACTTAAGAGATGGCTCATTTGATTGGAAATTGAAAGTTTTAGTTCAGTTTGTCAGAGTCAAAAGAGATTGGAGGTTATCTAGCCCCTCCTCCCACGTCCCTTTTCCCCAAATGCATCCAATAAAAATTTTTAAATAGCCATTAAGTTAAAAATTGCTCAAAAGTCAGATAACAAAAACTCAGGTGTCGTCACAACCCCCCAGAGCCTGGGGGCAGGCGTTGCAAGTTATGCCCTGGGGCATATATTGTTCGTATGAAAGGGATGGTCGTATAAACATCAGAGAGGCCTCATTTGATCGGAAACTGAAACTTCGAGCTCACTTTTTAATAGTCAAAAGAAGTCCGAGGAACGCTAGCCCCCCCCCCCACGCCTTCTTTTTCCAAACCCATCTGATGAAAAATTTGAAATAGACATTGACAAAATGTTATCTTATGTCCAGTTTGAATCTGATTTATTGATATTACTTATATTTGAACGCTGGAAAAATAAAGACAGGTAAAGACACACGGTAGATATAGAATTTTATTCAAATATAGTATTATATAATTCACATTAAAAAATATGTGTTAACACCGAAACATACTGACTCTCATTGAATCTTCAGGCATATACAGAATTAGTTCAAAGGAAGGGGCTGGGATGGTTTTAAAAATCGACACTTAATCAATTAAAAGTGAAGAGTTTGGGATTTTACCAGGGGGAGGTTTCCCTTGGAAAACTTTCCGACGGATTGGGGAACTTCTGGGGAAGGGGACGCTGGTTCCCTATCTAACTTGAAGATTCCGTAAATTGTCATAAAATCAGAGGATAAAGACAGGAGCTAGAATTTTTGTTCAGGAGGTGATGGTATTTCTTGGGAGAGGGTGGGGGAAGAGGTTCTACCCAACTTTCTACATTTTGCATTAGTGGAGAGGCAAAGGCTCCCCAGTTACAGAGAATATTTCCTCACGAACAATGATCTAACGCCAGGTTCAATAAAACGTTTTGCAATCAGGTTCAATAGATTATCAAATAAAAAAATTTCACTTTTGTACCCAAAATTTACTTCTGAGTGGCCTCCTCTGAAGAACTTATTAAAAATTAAAAAAAAAAACTTTTTAAACTACTTATTTATTATTCCTAACAATACTCCACTTAACTTTACCACAATATTCCGCTGCCCTCCCCCGCTAATACGAAAATATATAAGCCTAACCAGAATTAATCCTACTTATTTTCAATGAATTTCCCATGCTTGATTTTTTCTTTAAGTTTATTCAACGACTAAGGAGGAAAGTCTACGTCAATTTAGCAAAGAAGAAACTCATGGATAATATTTAACTTGAGCTATATATTTGCACATTAAGAGAGAGGTTAAGTAAAGGGAGGCAGTTTTAGGAACGATATAAATAAAAATAAAAAATAAATTAAAAGAAGTTTTCAATTTTTCCAATTAGCCTACATAAGGGCTATTAATTAATCAACATGTTCAGAGAACAATTCTTTCTCCATAGTATGAAGAAAATCAAACAGTTCGTGGTAACGAACTGTAAGTAAGGAGCGACACGGCTCAATGGTAACTGAAACTCTAAAAAACAGAAGTTTTATACCAATAGGTACATCAAAAGAATCAGATTTTAATTCTGATTTCAAATATATAAGTTTCATCAAGTTTAATCTTACCCATCAAAAGTTACGCGCCTGAGAAAATTTGGCTGATTTTTGAAAAAAGGGAGTAAGACCCCTTGAAAGTTATAGAACCTTAATGAAAATCACACCATCATATTCAGCGTATCAGAGAACCCTACTGTAAAGGTTTCAAGCTCCTATCTACAAACATGTGGAATTTTCCATTTTTTGCCAGAAGAAAGATCACGGATGCGTGTTTATTTGTTCGTTTCTTTTCTTTTTCCCAGGGGTGATCGTATCGACCCAGTAGTCCTAGAATATCGTGGGAGCGCTCATTGGAACGGAAATTAAAAGTTCTAGTGCCCTTTTTAAGTGACCAAAAAAAAATGGAGGGCAACTAGGCCCCCTCCCACGCTCATTTTTTTCCCAAAATCACCCGATCAAAATTTTGAGATAGCCATTTTGTTCAGCATGGTTGAAAATATTATAACTATGTCTTTTAGGATGACTTAATCCCTTGAAGCCCCCAGGAGGAGGGCTGAAATTATGAACTTTACCCAATGTTCCCCCGAAACAAATTGCCCCCCTCCCGAAACAAATTCCTGCGTACGTGCCTGGGGTCGGGGGTTATGTAGGAGGATCTTTCCATGAAGGAAGTTTTCATGGGGGAAGGGACATTGCTATGAAGGGGATGCCGGACTTCCCAGCATTATTTAAAAAAAGATCAGAAATTAAATGTAAAAAAGCAAGTTTTTCAACTCCAACAGCAGCAACATCAAAACTTGCTCTTTACGCTAAAGTTTGACTTTCTCACAACTCTATTTTTTTAAACAATAAAAAACTTTAGCGTAAAGAGCGAGGCGTTGAGGAGGGGACAGCCCCTTTCATATACGGAATAATTTCTGTTCGTTTTAAGTTTTAATGTCGCTCCTTACTTTCAGTTAAAAAAACTTTTTTTTTTATTTAATATTCAATAAGAAATGAACTTACCGTATCCGTTTTCATTTTTTCAAAGGTTTCAGTAATTGTAACTATTCTGTATAACTGTATATAGATATTTTGAGGTGACGTTAAGACACATCAAAATACACTAATTAGAACTAGATAAAGAATTGGATATACAACTACTCCCAGAAATTCTCTCAAACTGAAAATGCTAAAATGATTAGAATTACTGCCATACTTAAAATAAGGTTAGTAAGGTTTTTATCAAAGAGGTAATCGTATAGACTTTGAAAAGCCTCATTTGATTTAAATCGAAAGCTCTAGATCCGTTTTTAAAGTCAAGAATAATCGGACAGTAAGCACCCTTCCCCCATGCCATAAAAACTTGAAACTTTTCGCAATCAAAAACGAACAAATTAATAAAAAAAACTATCCGAAAAATAAGTTTTTCAAAGAAAAGTAAAGGCCATTTTAAACTTAAGCTCAGTAGACACAAATACCTGTTAAAATTCAAACTCAAAACGACCAGAAATTACTATTAAAGAATTAATGAAACCCAAAACGAGCAGAAATTAAATAAACAATCATAGCAAAAAACATACAACAAGTAATAATATAAATGAATAAATAAATCTTAAATCGAGTAATGCTTAGATTGAATATGAAAATCACACTTAAAACGAAAAAAAATATTTTGCTGTTAAAGTATAAATGAGACTTAAAACGAACAGAAATTAAATAAACAATCAATGCAAACAAACATACAATAGATATTAATGTAAATGAATCAATAAATCTTAAAACGAGTGAAACTTAAATTGAATATGCAAATCAAGCTTGAATCGAATAAAAATAACTACAAGCAAGAGTTTGGGTATCGCCTCACTGGAGAAGCCTAAAACCTACTGCGTCATTGGCGATTTACTGAAAACGAATTATATTACAAATGTTTTCTTTTGTACTTAATATTGAAAGTAAATATTAAAATTACAGTAAAATTTTGAACTGATGAGCTTTCAGCAATTAATATCATCATACATCAAATATTCAGTTTAATTTATTAGTTCTATTCAAGATTGTTCAAGACAAATATAGTTTCACTACAAACAAAATTTGGATACTGCCCCCTTCTTTAACCGTAAAAACCTAACGCCTTCTGCGTCATTGGCGCTTCACTGAAAACGAATTACTCGTATATTACAAATTTATTCTTTTCCAGTTCTTACAGCATTGAAAACGAAAATAAAAATTACAGTGAAAACAAAATCTTGGATCTTTCAACAATTAATATCATTATATATCTAATATTCAATTTGATTTTGTTTATACTTTCCAAGACTGTTCAAGACTCATGTGGTTTTCAGTAAACCGGCAATGACGTAGTAGGTTTTAGGCTTTTCCAGTGAGGCGATACCCAAACTCTTGTTTGTAGTCATTTTTATTCGATTCAAGCTCGATTTGTACATTCAATTTACTCGTTTCACTCGTTTTAAGATTTATTTATTCATTTGCATTAATATCTACTGTATGTTTGTTCGCATTGATTGTTTATTTAATTTCTGTTCGTTTTAAGTTTCATTTATGCTTCAATATCAAAATATTTTTTTTTCGTTGTAAGCTTGATTTTCATATTCAATCTAAGCATTACTCGCTTTAAGATCTATTTATTCATTTATATTATTACTTGTTGTATGTTTTTGCTATGATTGTTTATTTAATTTCTGTTCGTTTTGGGTTTCATTTATTCTTTAATAGTAATTTCTGGTCGTTTTGAATTTGAATTTTAACAGGTATTTGTATCTGCTGAGCTTAAGTTTAAAATGGCCTTTACTTTTCTTTGAAAAACTTATTTTTCGGAAAGTTTTTTTTTAATTAATTGCTTATAATGGCCAAGTAATATAAAATTTCTAGCAAAAGAAAACATCTTGGATTCCAGAAAAAAAAAATGTTATATCGCAAAGGCTGAACACTCCAATACAATTTTCAGAAGATTTCCGGGTCAAACCCTACTTTGTCTCATAAAATTAACTTCATTTCAGCTATATCAATCTGCTAGGTAGTATCTAGCCTTTGTGAATTAGTCAACTCAACCTTAACTTAGTTTAAGAAAGTATATACTTACCCCATCTTTTACTACAATGTTTCAACACAATTAACCAAGCATGCTAAAGCATTAAAGCATAAATTCATCCCAAAGCACACATAAAATGTTGTCACCTTCACAACTTTTGGTATTTGTATTAAAACGATAACCAGAAGGACAATCAGGTACTTGTAGGACTCTTTGCTCTCCTTGACAGCTAAATGATCCCAAAGTGTTGATGCAACGTTCTTCTGTTTTACATGGATCGTTAAGACATTCGTTGATGTCTAAAAAAAAAAGGAAAATCAAATTACTGACGAGCCTGTAATTCACATTTTTCTAACTAGACTTTCGATTTGCGCATTGAATAACTTAATTTGCTTTGACTAGTTGACCAGACAAGAGGTAAAAAGCAGAATAAGATGTAAGGTACCTAGGCAAGCTAAAGAGTTACAGTAACAGTAAATGAGCAATGACACAAACGACGTATCTATTGGACTTAATTTAACCCCTTGAAAGTTTCAACAATATTTCAAGCTTCTATTACCTACCCTCTCAAACTGTGAAGCAAAAGGCCCTTTTCATCAATGCAGATGCCAATCAGTAGCACTTCTTTTAGAAAATTGAGATCGAGTACGTACACCCGATACCATAATTTCTCTAGTTGACCAGCTCTTGATTTAAAAGCATAGCTTTTACATCGCACCGTGTTTGGTTTGAACCTGACGTCTTCTTTTGGTAGATATGCTTATTGAAAGAATCCGGGAAAGATTATTCATGGATTTGAAATATATCAAGGACTTTAAAAAGGTATAACTAGAACAGTGAGTGTTACTTCTGACGAAATCTGGCTGGACCAGATTCTGGATCACAGATTCTGAACCACAAAAAAACATCGGTTGGAAATCAGCTCTTGCTTCTTACAAAGTTGGCTCTACATCGGATAAACTGTCGTATTAAATACTATGGAGATAAAAACAGAGGATTTCCCAACACATACACAAAAATAGGTCAAGCACGGACCCCCGATAAAAAAAAATCTAAGGCAACTCGTTAGAAGCTCTTACCGTATTTTGGCTGAGATTTGACATTTCCTGATGACTACAGTTTAGTTTTCCCTCCCCTCAAAAGAATCGAATCACATCCAGACACCAAATAGCGTAGCTAACGCAGCAACTCTCATCTCCTATTGAATTGGTTTTAAAGTGTAACAGGAATGAGTTAGCCCCTCCCCCCACCCAGAAGTCAAATCGATCGATGGGTTCAAAAAGATAGAAATAAAACATAAAATATGACTTACAATTAAGGCTGGTTTAAGACATTGTTCTGATTACATAAATTTAGTGCCCTCTCCCCCACAAAGTTAATATCGGGCCTTGTCTCTCAAAGCCATAACTAAAATATTAACTTTGAATTAATTCAGAAAAACTTCCTGAAAAAGAAGTATTTTAAAGAAAAATAAAGGCCATATCAAACTTAAGATTAAAAGAAATCGAAACTACAATAACCCAAACTCAAAACGACCAGAAATTACTATTAAAAAATAAATGAAACCCAAAACGAAAAGAAATTAAATGAACAATCATAGCAAAAAACATACAACGGATGCTAATATAAATGAAAAATTAATCTAAAAACGAGTAAAGCTTAAATTGAATATGCAAATCCAGCTTAAAACGAACCAAATATTTTGCTTTAGAAGAATAAATGAAACCCAAAACGAACCGAAAGTAAATAAACGGTCATAGCAAACAAACATACAATAGGCACTACCATTAATGGACAAATAAATCTTAAAACGAGTGAAACTTAAATTGAATATACATATCAAGCTTGAAATGACCAAAAATGTCTACAAACAAGAGTTTGGGTTTTGCCTCCATCTCTCACTGTAAAAGTCTAAAACCTACTGCGTCATTGGCGCTTTACTGAAAACGAATTATATATATATATATATATATATATATATATATATATATATATATATATATATATATATATATATATATATATATATATATATATATATATATATATATATATATATATATATATATAAGGTTTTAAAAGAAAACGTTTCTTTCAAGCGGGCGGTAGATTTTTTTACACTTTTACTACCAATAATTGCAGGACTTATAAATAGTTTTCTCTAGATGGCTAAACCCTATAAATTGACTCCAATAGAACTTGTCCTTTCATCAATTAAACACTTTGAGGACAATCTAAGCAAATTCATTAATGATGAAAATATTGCCGATGATAAAAAGCTAGTTTTACTTCAAGATGCACTTCGTCGTGTGGACAAACATAGACCGTATCGTTAGAGACCCGCCGCCGTCATCAATTTCACTGATCTCCCCCCCCCCCAAAAAAAGAAACATCTCCTCAAGATTCTGCAGCAACAACAACACAATCAAAGGAGAAGGAATTGAATTCAATAGTGACATCAATTGGAAACCTATTGCCACACACATATCGGGAACAGAGTAAAAGAGTATTAACATATCTCATGTTGGAAATTTGTGGTGATGATTATCAAGTTCAAGTCGATAACACCGGGAAACGAATTATAATTCAGGAAAAAGTTATAATCTGCTCGATTTAATATGTGATATGGTTACAAATCGTAAAGGACTTTTATCATTTGACAATAATCTATACAGCTTTCTAAATGCGACAAGCTTCCCCAACAGTCTTATTGGCAATAAGAAAATTCTAAAGAAATTAAGGGAATATAGTAGAGGTGTCAGCCCTCTATTAACGACATTTAAAAAAGAAGAAGAAGAAGATTTTAAATCAATCTTAGAAAATACTAGCACTCCTAGTAGCAGCAGCAATGATTTGATAACACCAATGACGATGACTAGAAAACAGCGAAGACGTATTGATATCAACTCACCGTCACAAGCACCACCCTCCAGTGTGCAAAAGGGTAGTGGGCATTACACTACGTGTTTGCGTTCATATGGATGACGTTTTAAAACATGTCTATGAAAATATTGGTGAAGTGGGAAGTCTAAGCTCCCCCACAGCACTTCCTGAAGTTGCCTCTGACGTCGGTGGCAAAGCAGCAGCAGCACTTTAAAAAATGCAAAAGAGTATCTAGAAAATGAACCAAGTTACAATCTACATCGGAATCACAAACTGCATGGCAAACAATATCCACAAACTAAAGCCTTTTTCCCTCTGCATATAATGTAAACATATCTTTTAACTCTTAATGTGATTCAAAGAAGGTACAATACACCCTACAAATATATTCTAGTGGTAACCAGTGTCTTTAGTCGTTATGCATATGCCATTCCATTGCAATCAAAGAGAGGTTTTGAAGTTGCTCAGGCTTTAGAAAGTATTCTTGAACACGATAACTATAGAAAAATTCCAAGTGATCGCGGTAGCGAATTTGTTAATCCACATGTGTAAAAGGTTGTATTGAAATATAATACAAAGCTCTACCATAGTCAAAGTCCGATAAAGGCTGCATTGGCTGAACGATTGATAAGTTCGATTCGTCAATTAATTTCGAGAAATTGTACGTTGAAAAATGCTGCTGCTTTTATTCATGATTTAGATAGAATCATGAAAATATTTAACCAACGACCTCATCGATCAATGTCCAGTGTTAGCCCTCAGGAAGTTCACTGCAGTGAAAATACATTTGACACTTTTCTTAAACAATATTCCAGTGAAAAAACAAAAAATGTGAAGAAAAAGTTCAATGTTGGCGATACTGTTCGAGTTAATAGAACCACCAATAATTTTGAACAGGGAAATTATTTATGGTCCACTGAACTTTTTAAAGTGTCAAAAATCCTAGACACCGAACCCACGACATATCGTCTGGGAGACACCAAGGATGATGAGATCCACGGCAGTTTTTATGAATATGAACTACAAAAAGTTAGAAACAGTAGTGAAATTTAGTAAATTGAAAATATATTAAAGAGCCGTACTCGCAGGGGCAAGAGACAGTTGCTTGTTCGTTGACTAGGATACAACTCTGATTTTGATTCTTGGGTTGCAGTTGAAGACATTAACAATGTCCAATCATTTCTATGTGACATTCATGTCCAATCTCTCCGACCCTCTCTACAATGATTTGAATAAAACAAGTGATTTTTGGACGAAACTCTCTCCCTATATCAAATTCAATAGCGCGTATGAAGTGGCTCTTGTCAACTGTATTCTCAAAAATACCTATGATATCCTGAGAAAAGATCGCAAATATGATATAAAATTAGACCCTATGATTGGCCGACACCAGTTACCGAACAACATAAAATTCAAATGATCAATTGGTTAGATTATCCATTTGTTGAATTGCCATACGAGGAACTCACTCGTATTAATGATTTATGTCGTTCTATCGTAAAAAAGGAGCCTTTCATTTCAAGTATTCAAAGGAAGAGGGCAAGGTCTACATTAGTTCACCCATTGACAGTGAAAAGGTTATTCTCAATGATAATCTAAAAGATATTCTAATGATGGCCTTAAACTTAATATAATCAATGGTAAAAGTGTCGGAAACACTAATGTTATTTTTGCTGACTATCTACCTGCCTACTCCACGGACACTTGTGTAGTTCTTTATGCTTCATTTGTTGAAACATCCAGAGTTGGCAATAACAATAATCCCCTCCTACGAGTTCTTGAACGAAAAACCAATCAAGATCATATCCACCATTACAATATAAAACATCTTCAGTATATACCTGTAAACACTTCCTATTTGGAACTCTGCCAGTTAACACTAAGAACTGAATGAGGTTATCCTCTAGAAATATCAAAAGGTTTGGCTGTGATTACATGCCATTATCGACCCATCGTTTTCGGTGTCCAAAACAAACAAGATGTCTAATAGAAAAAAGGTGTTCATTTTTCCTGATATTGTCTGCTATGTTAATACTCTTGGCCCAAGACAACTGGGCAATGGAATGGACTATTACAAAGGGCGTTCATCAATGTCTGGCTATGGTCTTGGCAGTGGGTTTCCTAAGCTGTTTCGCTCTGCACTACCTCTGGCTAACAAATATATTGTACCGGCTGCGACAGATTTTGCATACTCTACACTATACGAATGGAGCTCTGGCAAGGATTTAAAAAAAAGTGCTTCGGAAAACCTTAGGTCCAGTGCGCGAACCCTTGGTGAGCAATTGAAATCTCAACAAAATGGAAAAGGTTTAAAAAGGTCGAGAAACAGTGCACCACTCATCAGTCTCTACTCAGGTCAGAAACGAAAGACATCACCCCTGCTAAAGAAAAGAAGGAAAAGGACGACATGTACCATAAACAGAAGAAGAAGCCCCAGGAAGAGAGTAGTTAGATCGAAACTGGATTTCTTTTCATAGACTAAACAATGGCATATCTACCGCATAAGGTTTTTCATCTTTCAATCACTTCATCTTTAAATCTATTCAAAGCAGGAAATGTTGATGTGAGTGTAAAACATGGATACTATATCCACTTTCAAATTTATTCCAATGAGGACTACTTTATGGACATGTCTTCGACATTTATAGATTTACATATGATAGTCAAGAAATCCGACAATGGACTGCCAATTCGTGCTGATGGAATATCCTATGAAAATTGTACATTACAAAATTTATTTCGTCAAATCAGTGTCAACATAAATGACAAATTGGTGAGCACAAGCAACAATCTCTCAAATTATACGAGCTATATGCAGTTCAAGTTGATGACACCCAAGTCATAAAAGGAATTGAGAGGCACCTCCAATGAATATGGATATATTACAGATGATGGTAGTACAGATGCACTTAAAAATGCTACAACTAGTGAATTACATCTAGTTGGAAAAATATATCATGAGATATTTAACATACCCCATTGGCTACCACCAAATATTAAAGTGGATATAAAATTGATCCTTGCTCCATCCAATTTCATTCTACGAAAGGAACTTCCTGCCAATCCTGATGTAACTCTCTCCCTCACCTCGGCAATACTACATGTACGAAAGCAGCAGGTTATGAGTTCTGTTGCTTTAGCAGTGGAAAAACTGAGAGTCAGCGAAATTATATTAAACTACTTTTTCCTCATACAATCACCAATCAACGTCATATTGCCAAAGGCTCACGCACCTTCACCAACTCATCCTTTATCAATGGCGAAATTCCATCAATATTGACATTGGCATTTGTAAAAAACACTAGTGCAATAGGATCGTGGACTGGCAGCCCACATAAATTTGAGATATTTGGGCTTTCATCTCTTGTCTGCAAAGTAAATGGAATCCCACTCTACAATCTATCTTTTGATAAATCCTATAGGACATTGTATGGTTTGACAATGCAAACCCTAGATCATGATTCATAACTATTTGAAAATGATATAACCGAAGAAATGTTCGCTAAAACACATGGTTTAATTGTGCTACACCTGTCTGGGACTCAAGAACGGGGAGTGTGCGTTTAGAGTGTACATTTACCGACCCATTACCTGAGAGTATCGCACTAATCTCGTTAAATCAATTTGAAACCTAAGGGAAATCACTCCCGAAGGCAGTGTTCTACTAGACCTTGCACCATGAATACTAGTCAAATAATCAGTGTATTTAATATGGACCCCTACATGTCCAAACACAGATCCTATTGTCTACCAACGGACTTCCTTGGAAAAATTTAAAGTGAAAACAATACCCTAATCATTTTTAATAGCATTCCGTCAACTGTGAATACCGGCCATTGGCTGTGCATCTTTCAAACAATGAAGACGATTGAATTTTTTGATCCTCTCAGCCTACCCTATACATTCTACACTCCACACATCAACAACTATATTGAAAGCAGTGGGAAAACTATTATTCAAAACCAGAAGAGAGTGCAGGATCTAACGACTAAAAGTTGCGGTTTTCTTGCGCTATTATATTTCGTCTTCAGATGTCGCGGTTATACTTACAAGCAGTTTCTCAACATTTACGTAGACAATCCACGTTTGAACGACTTTATGGTTGAAAATACCCTCTCAGAGCTGTATAATATTGATTTTAGTGCCCTACGAGTAAAGTGTTTTTAAAAATGTATGTAAAATTTGTTTATTAATAAAAAATGTATATACACAACAACAATGTCTTTATTCTTCACTTTAGATTTCTTCTTCTGTGTATAGGCAACTGTCGAGAATCACTAATGCTGGTAGACTAGATGAATTCTTTGTATATTTTATCTTGATTGACTGCAAAGTCAGGGTCACATTTTCTACAGTACAATGTAACTTCACTCTTGTCATATCTCTTTGTATAGTCAATGATACTATTTGCATTCATATTATGAAATTCACGAGTTTCAATTTGTCTATTTGAAGCGATATCACATACAGTGTTTTCAAATGGTGAATCACATTCTGTAACAGCAAAATAAAAATCACTAGGTTTATAGTCATAATAGGTAGTGTCGTCACAACAGTGACGTAGAAACCAAATTGTCTTGTTCCTCCAACAGTTGAATCGTAGACCTCAATCTTCCTCCCAAAATAATTTAAAACAACGACGATACCAATCTCGTAGAAATAAACTAAAATCTCGTTTAGGGTTCTTTCCCATCATACCAGGATAAGTATTCTCCCACTGATCACATATGTCATAGTGCCAATTGGAGCATAGTTGCCCTCTAGGGTGAGAGTCACAAATCTTTTCAAGACATGAATTACAGCCTTTAATTTGTAGTGCATATCCTCTATGTAATTTACACGGATTGCATAATTTGCACTTTTCATTATACTCATCAATAATTGTACAATTCTCACATGATGACCAACTGCCAAGAGTGCACATATATAGTGGACATGTATAGAACATTTTTTGGTTTCTGGTGTCAACTCTCTCACAGCTAAAAAGAAACTGATCCATGTTCGATAAATTCAGAGGGGAAATAGGAGAGAGAGGAGTAACTCTGTGACGTTACATAACCTGTTTTGAAGAGTGAGTCATCAACAAAGAATATATGGCAATGTATTCAAAAGTATATCCACGATATTCTTCTGCTTTGTTTCAATTAATATACTAATAAATTGAGTAAAAGCATTTGAGTCACGTCGTAAAAGCCTCATCAAATAGTCCAATGGGGGAGGATCATCCCCCATTATATTGTCAAGTGCTCCCCGAGAAAATTTCTTCCGTTGAAGAGATAACTCGAGAAAATCGTCATCCATAATCCCAAGATTCAACTTAATTCTCTCTTTCTAAAATTCATTCATTTTTCAATCCTTACACTCTCACTGCTGACTGTATATTAACCATGATTCGTTCTACTTCAAGAATATTCGGTAACCTACTTTAAAAAATCTAACAAAAATAAAGGAAACATTTTCGATTTCGAAACAATTATATTGCGTGTGAGCATAATCAGAACAATAATATATTACACATATACAATTACCGATATAATTTATTGTCCTCTGTATGCTTCACTATTGCATTTAAAGCACTTTGAAGTCTATGTATATGTACTGTATAGATTTTCGCAGCGAAGCATAATTGGTCCTCCAATTTAAATTTACTCAAAGATAACACCTATCTTGCAAATACTTATTCCCACTCAAGAAAAAGTCGAGATCCTCTCGTGATTTCTACCGCAATGATTGGTGCTCTTGTACCATTACTGCTGCTACCAACTCCCCTATCAACTTCTAATAGTGTAAACATTCCACTCATTATTGTAAATATATATATATATATTGCCAAATAAATAAACGAGTATAGTCAAACTGTTCTCACTCCTTGAATTCTATTCTCACACTAATATCAACTATACTGAAAATCCTTCCTTATATTAGTTGTATCGCTTGCTAATACCTCTTGGGGCTATTGCTCAAAATTCAATGCTGAAATTCACAGAAATATGCTCTGTTGTCACTTAGCCCAGTATTCTAGCTATGTGATTGGCCTAGAAAGAGGCATGTGATCTTGTTCGCCCTGTTGTTATCCCTGTATTGGATACACACCCTCTACTAGTAAGGAACGACTTCAAAACTTAAAACGAACAGAAATTATTCCGTATATGAAAGGGGCTGTCCCCTCCTCAATGTTTCGCTCTTTACGCTAAGGTTTGATTTTCTCACAACTCTTTTTTTTAAACAATAAAAAACTTTAGCGTAAAGAGCGAGGCAGTGAGGAGGGGACAGCCCCTTTCATATAGGGAATAATTTCTGTTCGTTTTAAGTTTTAACGTAGCTCCTTACTTTCAGTTAAAAAAAACTTGTTTTTTTTTATTTAATATTACATCGAAAATGACCCATAGAGAGAGATTTTTGTAAGGTTTTGTCATTTTCTTTTTGTAGGCATAGCCAATGTGACTTTAAAATCCTAAATATTTGACTATCTATTATTATTTGTGTGAACATTAAGTGTTATTTTGTTGTGTTATCATTATGATATTATGTGTGTTTTGTATTTGTTATCATTATTGCTGTTTTATTATTATGCTATGGTATCATTATTGTTAGGTATATTATACAGTGTCAGTAAGTCTTTTTGTCTTGCTTTTGCCATGGGCAAAAAGGCTTTTACAACAATAAATATCTATCTATAACTTGAAATTTTTTGTTGTTGTTGTTAAAGATTTGCTGATTCAAAATAAAAAAAAAACAATGGTACAGCGCAGACTACGAGGGAGAGAGAGAGACAGAAAGAGAGAGACAAACATAGAGAAAGAGAGAAAGAGAGGGAGAGAGAGAGAGAAAGAGAGAGAGAGAGAGAGAAAGAGAGAGAGAGAGAGAGAGAGAGAGAGAGAGAGAGAGAGAGAGAAGGTAAAATAGAGAGAACGAGGCCAAATGAAGCCGATATTGAATCTGAAACCTCCTTTTAGTATTTTATGGTTTAGCAGTTTAAATATCAAGTAGGGAAAATCCGACCTCATACAGCGTTTAAAAAGGCCAGGCAGGTTATACTGACATCGGGCAGTGTTCTTTCGTCACTCTTTATTGGAGATATCCCATGACTTCCCAAGGAAGGAGAAACTACTGTTAAGTGCACTTCATTCCAGCCTAATAATACTTTAACTACTGTATGCAGGCTATTCAAATTAGTTGTTTAGATGACTTTGATATAAAGGGTGATGATACACCTCATTGTCCTGTGCAGATTCGCTTTGTTCTCCTGTGCAGATTTGATTGGCCTGAGGTACTTGTGGCTGCCAATTTGTTAATCAAAGCTGAAACTACTGATTTTCCGCCATTTCTATCAGGATCTGATGTCCGTCATGCATTTGATTTCCTTACTCATTATTAGCCTTTCCATGAAACGCATTGTTTCCTTCAAATTTGTCTAAAAACACATCTTTCGATTCAAAGGAGACGGTATCTCAAGAAAGAAGAATCTTTATCCGTAAAGAAGTCCACCAAGATGTAGCATCTCCTCGTTTTCAGTTTAATAGCTATTCTGTTGAGCCCCAAGAATATTACTGATGACAATGGATGATATGATTTTCCTTGCTTTAATCGTTTTCATCAAAAAATTAAATTGAATATTTTAGCCTAATTGTATTTGTATGTCGTTCTTTTTTTGTGGCCGTGGCTCTGCGGGATTTTCTTCGTCAAATATACCACCATACTGCTATTTTGCTCCAACTATTCTTAACTTCAGTTGAACTCTTGAGCGGGCTCCTGAAATTTTCAAAGTCTGTAAAGTAAATATCTGAGATGTGACCTCAAATTTAGTGCTAGAAGGTTCTTGTGAGCTTTTCCTTTCAACTGGTGTGAAACTATACGTATCATGGAGTCTCATCTGTGATTGTTGGCTCTTTTCTCTTTCAGTTGGTAGAAAATAGAATGTATTTAGGCTTTTCAACCGGTTCGAATCTTTCAGACATACGTTTAACTCCTGGTTAGCCATGTATCTCGTAGACCTACTGCTGCATGTAAATCCATAGTTACAGCAAAATTCCACTACATCCGGAACCTTCTTGTATTTTGTTTAATTTTTCCATCTTCCCATAAATTCTGTAGGTAGCCCTCCTTTGAAATATTTCTACTAAGTCATATGAAAGAAAAGTTCTTTCATGCTTCTACAGATTTGCTAATTGACTGCTTCAGCTCGCTCCATAGGCCCAAAAATCAAAATAGTTTGAAGTTTTTGGCTTGCTGGCCCTGTAGATTCAAAAATACATTAAAAAGATAATAATCCTTCTATGGCATCATCTACTAGAGTGACTTATGCTGTTGAGAGTTGAGAATCAATTCTCCACAAAGCCTAGTTGGTAAACTTAGCTGTTCTTTCAAATTATGTGTTCTCTTTGTCCTGGTTTCGGACAACTTATACATGTAATTCGCTGCTTTAACAAGAAAACAGAGATACTGAGAATCAGTGGTGGCCAAACTTCAACATTTGTAGCAAAACTAAGCATTTGAAAACTAAAAACATTTGAAAATATGAAAAAAAAATCCGATCATATGTTGGAGACAATCAAAGGCTATATAACAAAAAACAAACCTTTGCATGAATTAATTGCAGAGTCAAAACTATATCCTGGCGGGCAATTTTTAGTCGAGGTTGCCACACACAGATATGACCCGATCGTATTTTGGCATATCATCGGAGATGAACAAGATACAGGCGAACTACATTCGTCGATATCTAAAATGTTAGACTGTTAACATTAATATGTACTTATAAAACTGCCGAGATTATTCCAGTACAGGCATGTACGCAGGGAGTGGGAGGAACTCTCTGGTCTTGTTCCTGCCTCTCCCCAAATCCTAAATTTGTCTAGATTTCTTAGGCTTCTTATTCAAATTGTTATGATTTTTTATTATTGGTCACCCTCCCCCCCCCCCTCCAGAAAAAATTTCTTCGCACATGCCCGTTGCAGCATCTAAAAAATCTTTTTTCAAATATTTCAAAGAAAATAGATAGACCAACTATTAATTTTGAAGAAATAGAACGGTAATCCTATTTTACCCTAATATACAAATCATTGAAAATCAACCAGAATAAAAAGTAACTGTGTAGGTAAAAAACCAGAATAAATCGTAAAAATTCATTTTTCTTCCAAATTATTAAAGTTTTTGGATTTTTTTTTGAGGAAATATAACTTACCAAGTTGTAAGCTTTCAATTTTTTTTTTTCGTCATCCGATAGGATATAATCCCCATAGTACCTAAGTGGCGGCTTAATACATTTTTGATTCTTGTAGTTGTTATTAGTTCCCTTTCATTGGTTGATGGCACTCTTGAGCAAACCGTCGTAATTTAATCAAATGAATATTCGAATAAGTGTTCAATCAAATTTATAAATAAAAAGAGGTAAAAAGGTATTTTTACTCCTAAAAAGGTATTTTTTTTAATCTAGGGAGGGGGAAAAACAACTAGGGGCAAAGACCCCCCTCCTCAAAATGACACTACTGTTAATACAAACTAGCAAAACTATTCTGATAAAATTGAGATGCCACTTTTAAGACTAATTGCAAAATTGGACATGAGAGTTTCTTTTCTTTTGTTCTTGTCAGGAAATGTAAGGAACTAGCTCTTGTCAAGAAATGTAAAATATGTCTGATATAGCTGCTTTAATGAAGCAATAGGCATTAGCTTTACAGTCCGTCCAATATATTCGTATATCTCGGTCAAATTCTGGTTTAACATATATTTAATAACTATAAGCACAATGAGGTACGGTTTAGTTGCCGCTTCCCTAAACAACCTTTCATGGGGACTTGTTTTAACTATAAAATTTCACAGCAAAAAATAACATTTCTAAAAATAAGCTTAATGTATACCGTCACAGGCATTGCTTCTGGGATTGAACTTGAAGCCTCTCGGACATTTAGCAGTCTCTTGAATAAATGTTGTCCGACTGGAAGGACCTTCATTGGGAATACATTTAAATCCGTCTTCTTCATTAACGCATATGGTAGAATCAGGGTCACAATTGTGCGATCCTGCCTCACACTCATCAATATCTATAAAATGTAATTATTTTTTATTTTGGTTTATTCTTGGACTGCAGTTTGTCTTATACCTTGGCTCTTAGAAGCGACAATTGTAAATGGGTCAGTGCCTTCGATCTTACAGAGAAAAAAGAGTATTTTTTCTGGGACAGGATTTTCCAAAACAACAAGTAAATTAAGCAACAACCTAAAACTGGATATTTTTCCCATATATTCAATGATGGACATCAAAAGTACATGAAAAAAGGGTGGAATAACAGCTTTGAAAAGTCTTACCCATCCATTCCACCGTGACTAGATCAAGCGATAAACTCCTAATACATTAATATGTTTTTCAAACATACTTCACATTTAAAAAGTTAATTTTTGAACCAAGTTGGTACAACATGACAAATGAAAGTGTGATGATAAATCAACAGTGTCAGGCCAATATGAAGAACAAAGAAAGTAGTAGATATTTCAGAATGGTTTTCAGGGTCTATTTTCAGTGCCAAAATAACATAAACAAGACATGAAAATATAAAACGAAATCATCAACATTAAGTTATTTAGAAAACTAAAACTGAAGCAGATATTTTGGATCAGTACTCGTGTTCTGTGTTCAGTATCAAATCGAAATAACCTAAAAAAAATGCCTAAAACTAACTTAAAACCTGAAAAATAATTCATGTTGCTCACCGTCTAGCAAATTGTATTAACTCTGTGCTTCAACATGGTGAATTAGTGCTTTTAGTTTCAAAGACTTTAGTAAAGCTCTTAATTCTGTTTTCTTTAAAATTTTATTGAGTAATTTAAATTATCTGGGTTTAAGGAGGAATCTGTGGTTAAAAATTATCCTACTGAGAGAACGCTTAAAGTGAACATAGGTGGTTGCATTTCAAGGACGTTTAACGTCAGGCGTGGTCTGATATAAAGTTCAATGCTACCTGATTTGTGTAGATAGCGTGGGTTTTTTTTTACCCGAAGCATTAATTACCTTATTTGCTAGTGACATGGTGCATACATTATCATCACTTTGTGTAAGTCTTTAAATAGAAAAAGCTAATGAAGCCATGGACGAACTGATAAATTTTAGTAAGTACAGCTTTCTATCCATTAATCTTTATGACAATACAATGAGAAGAGAATATGACAACAAGACAACATTTTATGAATTTTATTACGTGTAGCTTTCTATCTTTAATCTTTATGACAACACAATAAGAAGAGAACATGACAACAAGTCAACATTTTATGAATCAAACAGTTCGTGGTAACGAACTGTAAGTAAGGAGCGACCCGGCTCAATGGTAACCGAAACTCTAGAAAACGGTATTTTGATACAAATAGATACATCAAAAGAATCAGATTTTAATGCTAATTTCAAATATATAAGTTTCATTAAGTTTAATCCTACCCATCAAAAGTTACGCGCCTGAGAAAATTCGGCTGATTTTCGAAAAAAGGGGGAAAGACCCCCTAAAAGTTATAGAACCTTAATGAAAATCACACCATCATATTCCGCGTATCAGAGAACCCTACTGTAGAGGTTTCAAGCTCCCATCTACAAAAATGTGGAATTTTGCATTTTTTGCCAGAAGAAAGATCACGGGTGTGTGTTTATTTGTTTGTTTGTTTTGTTTTTTTCCCCAGGGGTGATCGTATCGACCCAGTTGTCCTAGAATATCGTGAGAGGGCTCATTGGAATGGAAATTGAAAGTTCTAGTGCCCTTTTTAAGTGGCCAAAAAATGGAGGGTAACTAGGCCCCCTCCCACGCTCATTTTTTCCCCAAAGTCACCTGATCAAAATTTTGAGATAGCCATTTTGTTCAGCATGTTCGAAAATATTATAAGTATGTCTTTTAGGATGACTTAATCCCCCGAAGTTCCCGGGGGGAGGGCTGAAAGTTATGAACTTTACCCAATGTTAACATATAGTATTGGTTATTTGGAAGTATACAGACGTTTTCAGGAGAGATTTTTCCTGGTAGTGGGGGGGGGTGGGTGGGGGGGGGGTCGGGGGTTATATGGGAGGATCTTTCCATGAAGGAAGTTTTCATGGGGGAAGGGACATTGCTATGAAGGGGACGCCGGACTTCCCAGCGCTATTTAAAAAAAGATCAGAAATTTAATATAAAAAAACAAGTATTTCAACTGCAACAGCAGCAACAAAAAAACTTTAAACGAACAGAAAATATTACATATATAATTGGGTTCCCCCGTAGTCAATGCCTCGCTCTTTAAGCCAAAGATTTTTAGTACTTTCATAAGAGCTATTTATTCTAATTAACGGCCTTTGTGATTAAGCGGTCATTTTTAAAGAATTGGAACAAAATTCGAACTTTCGCTTAAAGAGCAAGGTATTGACTAGGGGGCGAACCCCCTAATAAACGTATCAAAAATATATGAACATAGAAGTTCGTTACGTAAGTTAATTCGTAAGTTACGTATATTTATTACTAATAAAAACGTTCGTAATTAAAATTAAACAAGTTTCGAGAAAGCCATAACTATATAAAAGTCAATTAATATGAAAATTTTGTTTTAATTATTCATGTACGGTGAGCCAAGATCAAAACCTGCATTTATTCAAAAACGTTCAAAAATTGAATAAAAAAACAAGTTTTTTAAACTGAAAGTAAGGAGCGACATTAAAACTTAAAACGAACAGAAATTGTTCCGTATATGAAAGGGGCTGTCCCCTCCTCAACGCCTCGCTCTTTACGCTAAAGTTTGACTCTGTCTCACAACTTTATTTTTTAAAACAATAAAAAACTTTAGCGTAAAGATCGAAGCGTTGAGGAGGGGACAGCCCCTTTCATATACGGAATAATTTCTGTTCGTTTTAAGTTTTAATGTCGCTCCTTACTTTCAGTTTAAAAAACTTGTTTTTTTATTTAATTTTAGTAGAGGCCGATGCTCCTCATGTTATAGGAAATAAAATTTGTGTGAATGATCCAGGTTGCAGCGATAGTAACCTAGGAAGAGATGATCACGTACACTAAAAAGAAATATAATTGCCCGGAACTCCTAAAAAATACAGTCAGATCAAAACACAAGGTATAATATTAGAATCGTCTTGTCCAAAACCTCTATGTAGGAAACTTACAGCTCCTTGGCTTGAATAACGAGAAAAATTAATTGGCTTGAGATACAAGATAATTTGTTCTCCCTTGACCCCCTCTCCTTCCATAGACACTTCCTGATAGTTTTAAGTGCAACCCAAAAGCCATTCCCCAGATATTGAAAATATGTCATTTCAATGACCTGAACACATACAGTGTCTTTTGATCAACCTTGTTACGTAACAACGAATAGCTTTTAAGTCTCATTGGAGCCTATAGTGTACAAGCATTTGTGTGGAAAGTCCTTAGCCCCCCCCCCCAAAAAAAAAATCAAGTTCACTCGCTCTTTCTTCCTAACATTAATGAAAGTTTCAATTTGATCCACAAAGCCATTCAAAGGAAAAATCAGATAACTTATTTTACAAACCGGGGCACAATATAGCGTCTCTTTATTTACTTGGTTGCGTGTTTGTTTCCAGAATACTCCCTTGGGAAACACAGGGAAATCTCAGCTGACTGAACGTTCCAGACTGATTGGAAAACAAAGGTCAAATATGCCCACCTTTTATACCAAAATACGTTTGTGAACAGCGGATAATTGACATAACTCAGGGGCATTACCTCTGGGGCTGTGGGGACAAAAAAATCCTGAAGGCATAATTATTAGACCTTGCAACATTTCTAAACGAAACAACTATTTGAAAATTTAGCCCAATACCGCTTAGGGCTATGGGGGCTCTCAGGGGAGAGGAAGCACAGGAGGGGGTGGGCTGTCCTTCAGTCGCACCTGGCCTTGAATATTTTTGATCAAATGAACTCCTTTCGAATCTACGAAATCACCATTGATACCAAGTGGTCAAGAAATAATAATTATTAAATGAACAGAAATAATCAAATTCAAGTCACATGGCTCTAGGGGCTCAACGCTAGTAGGCTGGTTCTGATTTTAACTTATAGCTAATTCTTTGGTTCTATTTATGACTTACAGATACAATTTTATACTTACCGATACATGATTTTTTATCTAAACCAAGCTTATATCCACTTCGACAACTGCAAATGATACCTGTCCCTGTGTCTTTGCATATTTGAGCACAAGGGTTGTCATTCACACATCTATCATTGCCCTGACCAATCAGTTGACAGGACTTCCTATCAGTCAATAATTCAAAGCCCTCTCTGCAGGAGCAACTATATGATCCAGGAGATGGCAAACAAATATGAGCACAGAGTTGCCCAGGAAAAATATTGCATAGATTTTCAAGTGGATCTATAATCAAAAAGTCCAATAAAAAAAAAATAAAAAAAATAAATAAAGTTAGGTTGGCTGCTAATGAAGAAAAGATACATGCTCTTCATTGCAACAGAAGAAGTTTATCTTGATAAATTAAAACTTTGGCTATCCAGAGAACAAGCCCAATGTAGTAATTTAGGTATTTATTTCATTTGTTTCTAGCTCTTACTTCTATATCGCAATATTAACCCTATTTTCTGATAAAAGGCAATATACATCCTTAGAAAGCAACATTGGTGAAAATAAACTGTCGCTTGTGGAATATGTGCGAAAGGTGTAAACGCCACTATTGGAAAGCAGTGCGCGTTTCAGTTTTTTGGGCTGTGTTTTATGGGTTTTTTGGGCTTATTCAAATGAAAGTAAATAACGAAGTTAAAAATCAAAGCAAATAGGAAAATTGTATAAATGAGAGGAGTTTAGTTCTCCTTTTCCTCCAATTTTGTACACCTAATTTATTTTATCGCCAGTACTCTGAAGAAAAATATTAGAATGTAACAGTTTGTCCCTAAATACCAAAATGGTTTTTGAGAGCTGTGTCGTTGAGTGTTTTATGCCCAATAATGATAAACTAGTAATTGTTGTAATTTATCGACCTCCGTCATCAAGTAAAGCAGATTTCCTTAATAAACTACAAAATATGTTAAGTCTACTATCAGACCTCCGAATGCCGTTTATGGTTTTCGGTGACTTCAACCTTAATTTAATGGAGATTCTCCCATCTATCCAGCAAGGAACTGATAGGCATGTGCTGCCGTTCTCAGAGTGCAATCTGTCATACGGTATAAGCCCTATATGTCTTATCCCGACTCGAGTAGCTAATTCCTCTTATTCTCTTATCGACAACATTTTTGTACCCGATCCATGTAAAGCCACCTTCGTGGCTATGGAAGATTCATCTGACCACTGTCTTATAATGTCTTATTTAAAACCACGAAGGATAGTGACTAAAAGTAGCTTTATAAAAAGGAAAAATTTACACCCAGACAAATGTAACAAGGTTAAAATCAAAACTTAGTAATGTGGATTGGAATGCAGTAGTTAAAGAGGAAGATCCAAACAATGCTTTGGATTTCTATTGCCTCTTACTATCATATTCCTGGTTATACTAAATATTAAAGGAACTGCTCTTCTCATCAAGCCCTCATTTTTAACCCAAAGATTCAACTTTCTGTGACAATGTTTTCTATAGTTAAAAACTAACGTTTTCCATTAAAAACTAACATTTCCTTTACAGGGAAGTTGCCCACAATACTTAGGAGCTAAACAGTATTTAGTAAGTTCGTCTTTGACGAGTAACTGGGGTTTTATTCATTGCACTTCAGTTACTTAAAAAAAAACAACGAAAAAAACGACAAATTATTTATTAAACAGACCTTTTTTGGGTTTGAAGTAATTTTTGGAATGTAAGGTAAGTAAATCGTGTCTGTGGGTTTATTTAAATCCTCAACAGATACGGGACTTGGGGGTATACACAGCTGTTCTGTATTATTCGACGAAACAATTTTAAATTGCAATGACCTAGGCAT
This sequence comes from Artemia sinica, assembly GCA_027921565.1. Lineage (NCBI taxonomy): Eukaryota > Metazoa > Arthropoda > Branchiopoda > Anostraca > Artemiidae > Artemia > Artemia sinica. Next base: position 38,282,146 of record CM051268.1, read on the forward strand.
CAAACAAATTTTCGGTGAAGCAATTGAAACCAAACAAAACTTATATAATAATAATCCTAAAACAGAGAATTCGGTGAGTACGCTACACAGTCAAACCTATGTACACAAGATTAATTGTAGGAAAACCCTTTAATACACAGTAAAATAAAATAAGGAGTAAATTAAAGTAAACCCGATCTCCAAAGAAATATAAGGTTAGTAGCACAAAGAGCACATATTGCAATAAGGAGTTGTTGGAATTTTTAATCAATCCAGGTAGCTTGAATGAATAACTCTTTTTTATCAGTCTTGGTCTCTTGGCTGAACCTCTGTAAGTTGAGGCAGCCTGAAATCCTTTAAAGAAATTTATTTTTTTGATTTTAGTTCAAAAATTTGATTTATCGATGTGAATTTTTGAGTAATTTTGTTTTCTTTTCATTTATTTATACTGTATTTTGCTGGTTACGGCTGTTGAATATATGGCCGAGATATTCGAATAGATTGTACAACTTCGTTACTCACTGTCTTAAACAATTTCCTCCTTATCTACAATCTTTTTTTTTGTAGGTCTTAAATATTTAGTTTTAATGAATTCCAGCTATTGAAATTCCATTTCTGTTTTTTTTTTTTAAATATTACAAACTTTTTACCGAATCTCAATTTTGTTTTACAGTATACACTACATATTCTAAAGGCATTTAAAATGCGAGGAATAAACCCACCTTGTTCGTCTTGTAATGAGTAACTGGGTGGAGACTCTGGGACTTGATTTGTTGGAAGCCCAAACTGTGCTTGATTTCTTCGTCCTGAATTGAAAAAAAAACATTATCACTCATAAACACGTTGCAGCATTTCAATACTCCCACAGTTGCGTCAATGAGGGAGGGCAGGGGGAAATTTCTCCCTAGACTCTCCCCTTCCCAGATAGTTTTTATTCAGCACTTACATTGACAAATGTGTTTCTTGAATTTTCATTGGAAAAATTAAAAAAAAACTCCCTTCACCTAGATATGACAAATGCATTTTTAAAATCCTTCCCTAATTTTTGTGAATTAACAATGTATTCCCCATCTGTCAAAAACTGAGTGGATTGAGCTTTTTTATAACAAACAAGACCAGATCCATTAGTAGTCTTACAAAATTTTACTGGATTTCTAATAAATAAAAGTTCAAATAGGGATAAAATCCTTTTAATAGACAGTGAAATAGAAATTCACAAAAATACCAGATATTTCGGTCACATATACAGTGACCGTCATCAGTAGTAAAACTAAAATAAAACAATTTAAATCAAAAGTTTATATACTAAATCAAATAACACTACATATTGTTTGAATCTCTTATTCTTTTCAAAGCAAAGGCGGAAGCTATTCTCTTTGACCTTCTTGGATTCGGTTCATTAGCGTTCAATGATACAACATTTGGACAAAGGTCAACTACATTGGGTGAATTGAACTTTACTCTCTCAGATTTTAATAAATTATCATAGATAGAGTCCAGCCCATATTCACCTGTATCACGATTCAAAGCAATATTCTTGAATAAGATTTTCTTTATTTCAAGAATTTCACGAAAATTTTGCTTTAAACCCCGATCCCTAGAAATCAAAGAGACATTCTCGAACAAAATAAAATGGTCTGGAAAATTAAAAATATGTTCTGAAAGGGCTGAAGTGAAATCTTCAGACTTAGAAACTTGCTTTAAAGCCGAAGAAATAGAATCTTTGTGTTGTAATAATCTCATTTCCAAACTCTGGTTAGTACGTCCCACATATGAGCTTCCACAAGTACAAGGGATCTGATAAACCCCACTTTGTTGCCCCAATGAAGTTTGATCCTTCCCAGAATTTAGAAAACTACCCAAAGTATTATTACTCTTTAAAGCTACCCTTAGACCATTGCTTTGTAAAATTCTTTTAAGTTTTTCACTTAGCCCGGGTACATATGGTAAGGAACAAAAAACATCCTTCTCCCGAGTTGTCTCCAAGACTTCCTTAGAAATCTCTAGAAACCTTTTTCTTCTTTTTGAAAAAGTCTGGTTAATTAACCATTCTGGATACATGTTACTTATTAGTATTTTCCTTAGAAAAGACAACTCCTCCTCAACAAATTTTGGCGAGCAAATATTAAAGATCCGATCAGTTAAAGAAATGATCAAACCAATTTTTACTTGGCGAGCGTGACCGGAACTATAAGACAAAAATCTATTGTTATTTGTCGGTTTTCTGTAAATTTTAAAATCCAGACTATTTTGATTTTTCAAAAGAAGAACATCAAGGAAAGGAAGTTTCCCATTCTCTTCCAATTCAACGGTAAACTTTAAATCCCCTCCCAAACAATTAAGATGTTCCAAAAATCCTTTTAATTCCTCCTCCCCATAATCCCATACTGAAATAATGTCATCCATATACCGGCCCCAGAAAATATGTTTTAAAAAATATGAATCTAACGCAATTGTTTCAATATTCTCCACAAAAATATTAGCTAATAAAGGGGATAAAGGGGCCCCCATAGGTAAACCATTTATTTGTTCGAAATACTCCCCTCTAAATTGAAAAAAATAAGAGAACTTATTGCACAACCTTACTAAATTCATAATTACAGAAACTTCCAAATCTGTTTTGCCACTAATCAAATCCAAATTTCTTAAGAGCTTTCCTTCTAGAAGAGTTTCGGCTGCTTCTACATCAATATTTGTGTACATTGATACAATGTCGAAGCTTGAAAGCAAAGAATTCGAAGAAATTTCTACTTTTTTCAGTTTTTCAACCAAATTCGAAGAATTCTTAATATACGAAATTTGTGTAGACAAAAGTGGTTTACAGATTGACACTAACCATTTGCTCAAAACACTTGTTGGTGACCTTGTACTTGACACAATTGGTCGTAATGGTAGGTTAGGCTTATGAATTTTGGGAAGTCCATATAATTTATGGCACAAGGAACTGCGTGGCAGGCATTTGTAATGGGGGCCCCTTTATCCCCTTTATTAGCTAATATTTTTGTGGAGAATATTGAAACAATTGCGTTAGATTCATATTTTTTAAAACATATTTTCTGGGGCCGGTATATGGATGACATTATTTCAGTATGGGATTATGGGGAGGAGGAATTAAAAGGATTTTTGGAACATCTTAATTGTTTGGGAGGGGATTTAAAGTTTACCGTTGAATTGGAAGAGAATGGGAAACTTCCTTTCCTTGATGTTCTTCTTTTGAAAAATCAAAATAGTCTGGATTTTAAAATTTACAGAAAACCGACAAATAACAATAGATTTTTGTCTTATAGTTCCGGTCACGCTCGCCAAGTAAAAATTGGTTTGATCATTTCTTTAACTGATCGGATCTTTAATATTTGCTCGCCAAAATTTGTTGAGGAGGAGTTGTCTTTTCTAAGGAAAATACTAATAAGTAACATGTATCCAGAATGGTTAATTAACCAGACTTTTTCAAAAAGAAGAAAAAGGTTTCTAGAGATTTCTAAGGAAGTCTTGGAGACAACTCGGGAGAAGGATGTTTTTTGTTCCTTACCATATGTACCCGGGCTAAGTGAAAAACTTAAAAGAATTTTACAAAGCAATGGTCTAAGGGTAGCTTTAAAGAGTAATAATACTTTGGGTAGTTTTCTAAATTCTGGGAAGGATCAAACTTCATTGGGGCAACAAAGTGGGGTTTATCAGATCCCTTGTACTTGTGGAAGCTCATATGTGGGACGTACTAACCAGAGTTTGGAAATGAGATTATTACAACACAAAGATTCTATTTCTTCGGCTTTAAAGCAAGTTTCTAAGTCTGAAGATTTCACTTCAGCCCTTTCAGAACATATTTTTAATTTTCCAGACCATTTTATTTTGTTCGAGAATGTCTCTTTGATTTCTAGGGATCGGGGTTTAAAGCAAAATTTTCGTGAAATTCTTGAAATAAAGAAAATCTTATTCAAGAATATTGCTTTGAATCGTGATACAGGTGAATATGGGCTGGACTCTATCTATGATAATTTATTAAAATCTGAGAGAGTAAAGTTCAATTCACCCAATGTAGTTGACCTTTGTCCAAATGTTGTATCATTGAACGCTAATGAACCGAATCCAAGAAGGTCAAAGAGAATAGCTTCCGCCTTTGCTTTGAAAAGAATAAGAGATTCAAACAATATGTAGTGTTATTTGATTTAGTATATAAACTTTTGATTTAAATTGTTTTATTTTAGTTTTACTACTGATGACGGTCACTGTATATGTGACCGAAATATCTGGTATTTTTGTGAATTTCTATTTCACTGTCTATTAAAAGGATTTTATCCCTATTTGAACTTTTATTTATCGTCATGGAAAGGCAGTGTGGTCTCCGAAATTATCTACGTTGGATTTCTAATACTTTCTATATTAAAATGAACACATAGAGGTACAGTATAATATAGTAAAATAGAGAGAGAAAGACTGAGAAAGTAGAATAATTATACCTGGAACTCCAATTGTCTGAACGCAACAACTCTGATATGCATCGTCCCATGGAAGGCCGAATTTGTAATTTTTCATTGTACATCCCAAATTCATCGTTCCTGAGACAAGGCCAAGCTTACACGCTTCACAGCAATCCTTTAAAAAAGACCACTAAGATGAAGAGTAAAGTTCAGTAAAGTGCAAATTTTGTTCTGGCCTTGGGAAGGCATAGGGGTTTTGCGCCCAACTTATGTTAATTTCTGCTCGTTTTGAGTTTGACTCGGTTATTTATTGTAATTTCTGTTCGTTTTGTGTTTCATTATATTATCGATGCTGATTTGTGGTAGTTTGACGCTTAGTAGATTATTTGATTTTATTTTTGCTCTTTTTTTGTTTAATGGAGTTCTTTACTTTTCTTTGAAAAACTTATTTTGTGGAAAAAGTTTCTTTAATTAATTTCTGTTTGTTTTATATTGACATAGTCTTTTCAGGGAAAAAGAAATAATACTTAAATCTTTTCGTTTTTTAAGACTTTATAGTTCGGCCTGTTATTTATATGCTGGAGAAAAATTTTCAGCAATTTTTAACTTCATACACCCTTTTAAAAATCTGGACACAAATAGTACTGTTTAATTTAGTTTCCTACCTCCTTTAATTGACCTGAAATGGAAAACTTGATACCAGTCGCAAAAAAAATCTGTTTACTTTCTTTGATAGCTTGGATACAGTTACGCTATTTTGATTTGGTTAAATTTTAAGAGCAGAAGTAGCCCCGAAAGTTTGAACATAATACCCTCAGTCGTTCATGGGATACTGCTGAGATGCCTTATTGGGAATTAGCATTATCACAGTGCATTTTGATTTAATCTTAAGGCAACATAGTTTTTAAACATAATGGGCAAATGGGAGGGTGGGCGTGGGAGGTTGGGAGTAGAAGGGGGATTAGTTGCCCTCCAATCACCTTCGACTATTATCAGGGCATAAGCCCTTTCTATTTTCAATCGAATGAGCCCTTTTCGAAGTTCCCACGACAACTCCTTCGATACGAAGTACCCTGGTCTAAACAACAACAACAACAAAAAATAATACATTATACCCATATCGATCTTTACTATAAAAAAGTCAAGCCTTGCAATTATTTTCAACTATTAAAAAGGGCACTAGGCCTTTCGATTTACAATCGAATGAGCCCTTTTGGAAACGGCAACGCTTTCTATAAACACCTTATATGCCCCCAGGGCATAAATTACAACCCTTACCCTATGATTTGTTAGGGTAGTTGTCATCCTCTAAGACCGAATTTCCAGAACTTTTAACTACGTTAAACAAAATGGCTATCTCAAAATTTTGATTGGATGTGTTTGGGGAAATGGTGGGCGTGAGAGGGTGGTAGTGTCGCTCTCCAATCACTTTCAACCATTAAAAATTGCCCTAGCCCTTTCAATTTCCAATCAAATTAAATTTGAAGTTTCTACGACAAAACTTTCAATAAAAATCTTATATGCCCCAGGGCATAACTTAAAACCCTTGCCCTGAGTGCTGGGGGGGGGTATCATTATCAAAGAGCTAATTTCCAGAACTTTCTAATACGTTGAACAAAATGAGTATCTGAAAATTTTGATTAGATGTATTTGGAGGAGTGGTGGGCGTGAGAGGGGGGGGGGGTGAGTTACCCTCCAATCACTGTCGACTATTACAAAGGGCACTAGCCCTCTCAATTTCAAATTGAATGAGCCCCTTTTGAAGTTTTACGACAACTCTATCTGTAAAAACCTTATATGCCCCCAGGGCAGAACTTACAACCTTTGCCCTTGGGGCTCTGGGAGGTTTGTCATCCTTAAATACATAATTTCCAGAACTTTCAACTGCGTTGAACAAAATAGCTATCTCTAAACTTTGATTGAATGTTCTTGGGGAAATGGTGGGCGTGAGAGGGGGGTTAATTACTCTCCACTCACTATCGACTATTAAAAAGGACAATTTCAGTTTCCAATCAAATGAGCCCTTTTTGAAATTTCTATAACAACTTTCTATTTAAACTTTATATGCCCCCAGGGCATAACTTACAACCCTTGCACTGAGGGCTCTGAGGGGGTTATCATCCTAAAAGACCTAATTTCAAGAACTTTCAACTACTTTGAACAAAATAGATATCTCAAAATTTTGATTAGATGTGTTTGGGAAAATGGTAGGCGTCAGAGGGGCATTTGTCGCTCTCCAGCTACTTTCAACCATTAAAAAAGGCACTAGCCCTTTCAATTTCCAATTGAATGAACCCTTTTGAAGTTTCTACGCTTTCAATAAAAACCTTATTTAACCTCAGGACATAACTTACAACCCTTGTCCGAAGGGCTGTGGGGGGGGTCTTCCTTAAAGACCTAATTTCCAAAACTTTCAACTACGTTGAATAAAATGGCTATCTAAAATATTGATTGGATGTGTTTGGAGAAAGGATTGGCGTGAGAGGGGGGTTAGTTGCCCTCAAATCACATTCGACTAATAAAAAGGGCACTGGCCCTTTGAATTTCCAATCAAATCAGCCCTTTTTCAAGTTTCTACGACAAAGATACCCCCAGGGCATAACTCATAACCCTTGCCCTGAAGACTGTGGGGGGAGTGTCCTGCTCAAAGGTATAATTTCCTGAACTTTGAACTGCGTGGAACAAAGTGGCTATCTCAAAACCTTTATTGGATGTGTTTGGGGAAATGGTGGGCGCGGAAGGAGTGTTAGTTGCTTTCCAATCACTTTCAACTATTAAAAAGGGCACTAGCCATTTCAATTTCCAATGGAATGAGCCCTTTTTGAAGTTTCTACGACAACGCGTTATATAAAAACCTTATATGCCCCCTGGGCATAATTTACAACCCTTTCCTTGTGGGCTGTGGGGGGGGGGGGTTGTCATCCTCAAAGACCTAATTTCCAGAACTTAAAACTAAGTTGAATAAAATGGCTATCTCAAAGTTTTGATTAGATGTGTTTGGGGGAAAGGTGGGCGTGAGAGGGGGGTTAGTTGCCCTCTAATCACTTTCGACTATTAAAATGGGTACTAGCCCTTTGAATTTTCAATCGAATGAGCCTTTTTTGAAGTTTCTATGGCAACGCCTTCTATAAAAAACCTTATATGCCCCCAGGACACAACTTACGACCCTTGCCCTAAGGGCTGTGGGGGACTGTCCTCAAAAACATAATTTCTATCTTGAAATCAACTACGCTGAACAAAATGGCTATCTCAAAATTTTGATTGGATGTGTTTCAGGAAATGTTGGGCGTGGAGGGGGTGTTAGTTGCCTTCCAATGCCTTTCGACTATTGAAAACGGCACAAGCCACTCCATTTTCCAATTGAATGAGCGCTTTTCGAAGCTTCTACGACAACTTCTTCGATACGAAGTGCCCTGCTCTAAAGGAAAAAATTAATAAATAATACATTGTGCCAATATCGTTCTTATATGCCCCCAGAGCGTAACTTAAAACCCTTGTCCTGAGGTTTGTGGGGGAGTGTCCTCCTCTTTACTTAGTCCCCGTTTCTTGTCTCGTTCTAGATTGTCCCCGTTCTTTACTTAGGCAGCGCGATCGCGCTGCCTATGATTTATGCAACAATTTTCTATATAAACCTTATATGCCCCCAGGGCATAACTTACAACCCTTGCACTGAGGGCTCTGAGGGGGTCATCATCCTAAAAGACCAAATTTCCAGAAAGTTCAACTACGTTGCTTAAAAAGGATATCTCAAAATTTTGATTGGTGTGTTTGGGAAAATGGTGGGCGTGAGAGGGGCGTTAGTCGCTATCCAATCACTTTCAACTATTAAAAAAGGCAATAGCCCTTTCAATTTCCAATTGAATGAGCTCTTTTGAAGTTTCTACGACAGCGCTTTCAATAAAAACTTTATATGCCCCCAGGGCATAAGTTACAACCCTTGCCCTGAGGGCTGTGGGAGGAGGGGTTGTCATCCTTAAAGACCTAATTTTCAAATCTTTCAACTACGTTGAATAAAATGGCTATCTAAAAAATTTGATTGGATGTGTTTGGGGAAAAGGTGGGCGTGAGAGGGGGGTTAGTTGCCCTCAAATCACTTTCGACTATTAAAAGGGTACTACCCCTTTGAATTTCAAATCGAATGAGCCCTTTTTCAAGCTTCTACGACAAAGATTTCAATAAAAACCTTATATACCCCCAGGGCACAACTTATAATCCTTGCCTTGAGGGTTGTGGGGGAGTATCCTCCTCAAAAATATATTTTCTATCTGGAAGTCAACTGTACTGAACAAAATGGCTATCTCAAAATTTTTATTGGATGCGTTTGGGGGAATGATGGGCGTGGGGATGGGCTAGTTGACCTCCAATCACTTTCGACTATTAAAAAGGGCACTAGCCCTTGTAATTACCAATTGAATGAGCTTTTTTTGAAGTTTCTACGACAACACCTCCTTTAAAAACCTTATATGCCCCCAGGGCATAATTTAAAACCCTTGCCCTGAGGGCTGTGGGGGAGTGTCCTCCTCAAAAACATAGTTTCTATGTGGAAATCAACTGCGCTGAACAAAGTGGCTGTCTCAAAATTTTGATTGGATGTGTTTGGGGGAATGATGGCGTGGGGGGGGGGGGGCTAGTTGCCCTCCAATCACTTTCGACTATTAAAAAGGGCACTAGCCGTTTGAATTTCCAATCGAATGAGCCTGTTTTGAAGTTTAAACTATAGTATAAACTATAGCTAGTATAAACTATAACCCTTACCCTGAGGACTACTGGGGGCCGTCATCCCCAAAGACACTCTTGAAAAGTGCACTAGAACTTTCAATTTGCAGTTGAATGAGCCTTTTTCAAAATTTCTACAACTCCTTCTATACGAAGTGCCCTGGCCAGAAAATAGAAAAAAAATACATTGTGACCAAATCGCTCATTACTTAGGCAGCGCTATTGCACCAGCTATGAAAGAAAACAACTGTATTTGAGACCCAATACACGGACCCCAGAAAGGGTGAGGAAAAAAGGGTGCCTAGAATGGCACCCGTCGGATTTTTTTGGTACTCCCTCGAAGGATAGTAATAACATACCTTAAATGCCTCGCCACCAATGGCAGGAGTTACAATGCACTCTCTATCCTGTCTTGCAGCAACTTTTCCTGCTTCGCACTGGAGCTCCCTAGAAATCATAATAGTAAAATACTAGTGACACTGTGAACGAAAGATGTAAAAAATCAAGCAAAACCATGCAATATGGAGGAAAAATTAATTAATTTAAAAACCATCTGGAAACCAAGCCTGGATCCATCAGCTTTCGTTTTAATTGAAAAAGATACAAGCCAAACTTAAATTGCAAATTAATTGCAATTAAAGAGTTTATCCGTGCAGTCGAACATGATATAAGTTTGAATGAAAAGTGGACTAGGTTGAATAAGCTGAAAATAAATTTTACAAAGTGTAATTTTGTGTTGTTTGCTCGTTCTAAAAAGTATTATCCTTAGGTAGATAAGTTGAGGTGTGGGAATTAATTTATTAATAGAGTACACTCGACTAGGTATTTAGGCATTATTGTAGATGAGACGCTTAGTTTTTTAGATCATATAAATTGTATTACATCTAAAATTGCCCGTAATGTTGGAATTATTAGGAAACTGAAGCTCATTTGTCCGAAAATTGTCCTTAGACTTTTGTATTTTTCACTTGTCCATTGTTACCTTTTATATTGTTGTTCGGTATGGTCTTCAACTTTTCAATTCCATCTGAAACGACTTAGGAGCTTTTCAGAATTCTACCATTAGGATTTTAGCAAATTATGGACCGAGAGATTCAGTGAGAAATGTGTATTTGAAACTGAATATTCTTCCTCTAGCAGGTATATTCCTTTTTTATCGATCTATGCTAGTGCTTGATAGAATTAATAACCTTACCTCAGAATGTTACTTAAATTCTTAGTATAATTTTTGTTTTAAAAGAGATAAAAGAAAGAAAAGACAAATTTACTAAGAATCATTGTAACTCAATTTCTCCTTGTGCTACTTCTATATGGAACCTCTGAGAACTTTGGTCTCGATAGTTTCTCCATAGTTTTTATTCAATTTCTGGAAGAGCATCTCCACCAAAAGGAGTCCTATAATAGATAGAAAAAGTGTAAAAATATTGAAAGTCAATGTCAAATTTGATGTTATTTGTTTTCCTTTGTCTTCTTGAAAGGACACTCTTTTTCCTTACTTGATAAGACTCGTAAAAAAAAAACAAAAAAAAAACATTCTACACTAGTAAACACTGTCAATATTACTACTCAAATTAACACTATTTCAATCCTTTCCGTCACTGCTACGCCAGACACAACCTCCTGAAAAACCAAACACACACCTTCTTGGGAGAAAAAGAAAACTAAACTTGACCAAATTTTATAAATTTATTTATCCTCCCCCACTTAAACGAAATTTTTGACGAACTCGAGCACCGTTGGCACCAGTTATAAGATTACCCAATTTCTTGGGCTAGAAACTAAGGCTGGTTGTTGCTTTAAGCAGGCTCTGAATAAACTTCTCCTCTAAACACCGCTTTTGAGCGTATTAATTTCTATTCATAAACTTCTTTACCCAGGGTTTTTAAAGGAAAAATCAATCAATTGGTAGTGCTCTTAACGGAAGCAAATACTTCGAATCGGTACTCAGAATTCGGTGACAACTTGATGTTATTATTAAATTCAATAAAAAGAGAAGAAAACGTTGTAATTCCTGTTGTTATATAAAACCTTCCCAATGGCTCGCTTCAGATTTGAATAGTCTAATATTGTGTGTGTGTTTGTCATTCCAAGGAAGGTTGCCTCTATTGTCCGAGCACCATCACCTAGAAAAGGATTGTTTTAAGTTTAGGGCTACTGAAATTCTAATTGAATAAATTACACTTGAATAGTCAGACTAAACCTACAGCTCTTAAACTAATCAAATAAAACTCATAACAATAGAGCTCCCATTTCTAACCCAATCAGTATAATTTACCTAATTTGATAATTTGGACTAAAAGATTCTAATACCACAGATCCAAGTCTTAACTAACTATCCAAGTGTAACTTATTCAATTAGAATTTCAGTAGCCCTAAACTTAAAATAATCCTTTTTCTCGTTGATGACGCTTTGACAATAGAGGCAAACTCCTTGGAACGACATGCACACACACAATATTAGACTATTCAAATCTGAAGCGAGACACTTCGAAGGTTTTATGTGACAACAGGAATTACAACTTTTTCTCCTCTTTTTATTGAAAGTAATAATAAAATCAAGCTATCACCGATTCGAACTATGTGCTTCTGTTAAGAGCGCAACCAATTGATTGATTGTTCCTTTAAGAACCCTCGGTAACGAAGTTTATAAATAGAAATTGTAAGTTCAAAAGGGGCGTTCAGAGGGAGAAGTTTACCCAGAGCCTGCTTAAAGCAACAACCAGACTTAATTTCTAGCCCAAGAAATAGGGCAATCTTACTACTGGTGTCAGCGGTACTCAAGCTCGTCACAACTTTCGTTTAAGTGGGGGAGGAAAAATAAATTTATAAAATTTGGTCAAGTTTAGTCCTCTTTCTCTTCCAAGAAGGTGTGAATTCGGTTTTATCGGTGGTTGTTTCTGGCCTAGCAGTAACGGAAAGATAGAAACAGCCTTAATTTGAGTAGTAATATTGACAGTGTTTACTAATATATAATTTTTTCTCTTTTTTCTTACGAGTCTTCGTCTGTAACTTAAGGTTTATTTAGTACTAGTACGCTAGGGATTTTGGGAGCTGTCTTTAACCTTGCTGCTCAGCAAAATCGGTCTATTAATCTTGACGAGTTGAAAGTGGATTAATTTACACTACTAGGGAATAACATTCCGATTTCTTTTTTGTATAGGTAAAGATGAAATAGAAAAATTCCAAACAGAGGGATGAGAGATTGGAGTAGAAGTAAAGAAAACAATAAAATTGGAGAATACCCCCTTAAGCTTAAATGCTCCCCCAAAGTGCTGATGGGAAAGGTGAAAGGCTTGAGGTAGGTGTGGAAAAACAGTCAGGCCAGACTGGGTTGACTAGGCCCTTTGAGGGATGTGAGTCAATTTTAGTTAGTTCAAGCATTCCCGAGACTAACAAAACATCGGAAAGCAGTGAACTCAGTAATAAGGCAACTGAGGTGGATCTTCCTTCTATGAGCGGGAACAGGCCCGGCAGGGGTAGAATATTAACCTCCGGATCTATTCATGGATAACTGGGTGAGGTCAAAGTGAGAGGAATCGGTCCAAACATGTGTGGAACCGAAGGCAGGACAGTTTCGGAGGAGAGAAACCGAGTCCTGTGGAAGACAATTTCTGGCGATGGAACTTTGGAAGACCAGCATTCGAGAAGGAATTGCTGGCATGGAGAAGTGGGCTGGGCCCGAAACACCACGGATCCAGACGCCAAGAGGGGGGAACCACAAAAAAGAAAAGTTCGGGTGGTGGAACTTGCGAAGACCAGCGCTCAGGAAAGAATTACTGGCACCGAGAATTGGTATGGGGCTGAAACACCCATGGATCCAGATGCCAAGAGGAAGTCTCAAATTCCGGAAAGAAAAGAATCCTTTTTTGTAAGAGGTTAGGAGATATCCATTTGCTTCCCGTGGATGACTTATTGTATGCAATTGAGGATTCTGACAAAAGAAAACAGACATGTCAATTTAAGATCATTTTACAAAAAAAACTAGTTATTTGAGTCATCCGTTCCATGCACTCAGGTCTTTTCGTAGGGGCCCAAATAAGAGCTGCCAAGACCTTAAATAAGAGAAGACAATGTGGTGTCTTTGAAAATATGTAATGCCAGGTTGAAGAGGTAGTGAAGAATTGAGAACTCTGTTTGAAAAGATATAAAGTTGCTGCTATTTACCCCACTCTCAGAGAGAATATTTTCCCTAGTAACCATTTTCCTATTCGGTCAATTGATACCAGAGGAAAATTACAACTTAGCGCAAATGGTGACCAATGCACATTAGTAAAAAATATAGTAGTAGTATCTAAGGAACATTGATGAGAGTCAAACGCATTGCCCACGTTTTAGAGGTGAGTTAAGGAAGCTCGAAAGATTCAAAATTCCGTTTCCCGTACTCAATATCTCGTATTTTTTTAAAATAGAGAACGGGTACAATTTTAAATACTCTTTCAAGGATTCACTTATAATTTGGAAATAATGTTTCTAATATCCCTGCCACAATTATACAGTAATAACTGTCAATAAAAGGCCAAGAGTTATGACTAAGCCGCCATTTCCCTTGATTTAACGCCACACTTGAATTACAGAAGCAAAAAATTGAAACTCCAAAACAATTGAAACTCCAGCAAAAAATTGAAGCTTTTCAATAATTTGAAAAGCTTATATCAATACCAATTTGTCCTCAAGTACTTTTTCTACCTTTACTAGGTCTTTGTAACTTTTGCCTAATTCAGCATAAAAGACTAAAACCACTAAGCTTACGTCTCTTCTAATTCTAAAAATATCTACCTTAAACCTTCACTTTGAATGGCCAATCCCCGAAATTGCGAAAAAATGTTGAAAATACCCCAAATAACAAAAACAAAATTAAGCTGTTCATATAGGTAAATTAGGATATTTTCTTTTTATTAAAGTTAGTGCTCAAATTTAACCTTAAAGTAAACGCAGAGTCGATTCATCTCTGTTTGGCAACACGGCAGATGGAGTTTGGATGCCGTAAGAACGACAGGGAAAAGAACCATAGATTAAAAATATCCACATAAACTCATAAGGATTTTGGCCGAGGCGTTCGCTTCAGTTCGACTACATTAGGAAGACCAAATTGAATGTTTATTTTCTATTTACTTTCAGGATAGGTCTAGCTCAACCGTTTGCCTGGATGAAGTGAGGAAAATACGAGTTTCCTTGCAAGAAGACAAATAACATCATATTGGACATTGACTTTCACTATTTTTACACTTTTTCAAACAGTTCGTGGTAACGAACTGTAAGTAAGGAGCGACCCGGCTCAATGGTAACCGAAACTCTACAAAACGGGTTTTTGATACTAATAGATACATCAAAAGAATCAGATTTCAATGCTGATTTCATATATATAAATTTCGTCAAGTTTAGTAGTACCCATCAAAAGTTACGCGCCTGAGAAAATTTGGCTGATTTTCAAAAAAAAGGGGGAAAGACCCCCTAAAAGTTATAGAACCTTAATGAAAATCACACCATCATATTCAGCGTATCAGAGAACACTACTGTAAAGGTCTCAAGCTCCTATCTAGAAAAATGTGGAATTTTGCATTTTTTGCCAGAAGAAAGATCACGGATGTGTGTTTATTTGTTTTTTTTTTTCCAGGGGTGATCGAATCGACCCAGTGGTCCTAGAATATCGTGGGAGGGCTCAATGGAACGGAAATTAAAGTTCTAGTGCCCTTTTTAAGTGAAAAAAAATGGAGGGCAACTAGGCCCCCTCCCACGCTTATTTTTTTCCCAAAGTCACCCGATCAAAATTTTGAGATAGCCATTTTGTTCAGCATGGTCGAAAATATGATAAATATGTCTTTTAGGATGACTTAATCCCCCGAAGCTCCCAGGGGGAGGGCTAAAAGTTATGAACTTTACCCAATGTTAACATATAGTATTGGTTATTGGGAAGTATACAGAAGTTTTCAGGAGGGTTTTTTTCTGGTAGTGGGAGTGAAGTATGGGTTGGGGGTTATGTTGGAGGATCTTTCCATGAAGGAAGTTTTTATGGGGGAAGGGAAATTGCCATGAAGGGGGCGCCGGACTTGCCAGCATTATTTATTGGTTATTGGGAAGTATACAGATATTTTCAGGAAGGATTTTTTTCTGGAGGGGAGGGGGGGGGGGCTAGAGGAGGGGGTTACTCTGGAGAATCTTTCCGTGGAGGATGTTTCTTTGGGGTAAGGTACATTTCTATGAAGGGGCGCCGGATTTCCAAGCATTATTTAAAAAACGATCAGAAATTAAATTTAAAAAAACACAGTTTTTTCAACTGAAAGTAAGAAGCAACATTAGAACTTAAAACGAACAGAAATTATAACGTATGTGAGGGGGTTCTCCCCCAAGTCAATACCTCGCTCTTTACGCAACAGTTTTTTTAGTGCTTTCAAAAGAGCTATCTATTCTAATTAAACGGCCTTTGTGATTCAGGGTTTGTGAATCAAATTTTTTTTTAACTTTTAACGTAAAGAGCGTCGTATTGACTAAGGGGAGAACCCCCTCATATACGTAATAACATATACGTAATAAAAAAAACAATAAAAAAAAACAAGCGATACGGCTCAATAGTAATCGAAACTTTTAAAAACAGAATTTTGATGTCAATAAATGTATCAAAAGAATGTGTTTATAATGCTGATTCTAAATATATAAATTTTATTAAGTTTAGTATAACTCATCAAAGCCTGAGAAAATTTACCCGATTTTTTAAAGAGGGGGAAACATCCCCTACAAGTGAAAGAATTTTAATGAAAATCACACCTTCAGATTCAGCGTATCAGAAAACCCTATTACATAGGTTTCAATCTCATATCTGCAAAAATCTGCAACTTTGTATTTTTTGCCAGAAGAAAAATATACGAATATAGAAGTTAGTTACGTAAGTTAATTTGTAAAGACATCCATTTTGCTAAAGAAAAGTAAAATTTCTATGCAAATTTTGTTATTATCCAATGACGGTTAGCCAAAATAAAAGCTGCATTAACTAAAAAACGATCAGAAATTAAATAAAAAAAACAAGTTTTTTAAACTGAAAGTAAGGAGCGACATTAAAACTTAAAACGAACAGAAATTATTCCGTATATGAAAGGGGCTGTCCCCTCCTCAACGCCTCGCTCTTTACGCTAAAGTTTGACTCTGTCTCACAACTTTATTTTTTAAAACAATAAAAACTTTAGCGTAAAGAGCGAGTCGTTGAGGAGGGGACAGCCCCTTTCATATACGGAATAATTTCTGTTCTTTTTAAGTTTTTAATGTCGCTCCTTACTTTCAGTTTAAAAAACTTGTTTTTTTTATTTAATCTATCTATAGGCTAATAAAACTCCTTTGTGTGGGGCTGATTTTTTTTAAATTTGAAAAAACTATAGAGAAACTATAGAGACCAGAGGTCTCAAGGGTTCCATATAGAAGAAGCATAAGGAGAAATTCAGATACAATGATTCTTAGTAAATTTCTGTTTCATTTCTTTTATCCCTTTTAAAAAGATAAATAAGAGTTCAAATAGGGATAAAATTTTTTGAATAGACAGAGTTTCACAAACAGTGATGGAATTCACAAAAATACCAGACATTTCGGTCACATATGCAGTGACCTTCATCACTACTAAAACTAAACTAAAACAATTAAAAACAATAGTTTATATACGAAATAAAATAAAACTACATATTTTTTAATTCTCTAATTCTTTTCAAAGCAAAGAAAGAAGCTAGCTTCCTTGACCTTCTTGAGTCGGTTCATTAGCGTTCAATGAAATAGCACTTGGACAAAGGTCAACTACATTGGGTGAATTGAACTTTACTATATCAGATTTTAAAAAATTATCTTAGATAGAGTTCAACCCAAATTCAACTGTGTCAGGTAACGAAACAGTTCGTGGTAACGAACTGTAAGTAAGGAGCGACCCGGCTCAATGGTAACCGAAACTCTAGAAAACGGGTTTTTGATGCCAATAGATATATCAAAAGAATCAGATTTCAATGCTGATTTCAAATATATAACTTTCGTCAAGTTTAAAAGTACCCATCAAAAGTTACGCGCCTGAGAATATTTGGCTGATTTTCAAAAAAAGGGGGAAAGACCCCCTAAAAGTTATAGAACCTTAATGAAAATCACATCATCATATTCAGCGTATCAGAGAACACTACTGTAGAGGTTTCAAGCTCCTATCTAGAAAAATGTGGAATTTTGCATTTTTTGCCAGAAGAAAGATCACGGATGCGTGTTTATTTGTTTTTGTTTTTTTCCCAGGGGTGATCGTATCGACCCAGTGATCCTAGAATATTGTGGGAGGGCTCATTGGAACGGAAATTAAAAGTTCTAGTGCCCTTTTTAAGTGACAAAAAAAATGGAGGGCAACTAGGCCCCCTCTAAGTCACCCGATCAAAATTTTGAGATAGCCATTTTGTTCAGCATGGTCGAAAATATGATAAATATGTCTTTTAGGATGACTTAATCCCCCGAAGCCCCCAGGGGGAGGGCTAAAAGTTATGAACTTTACCCAATGTTAACATATAGTATTGGTTATTGGGAAGTATACAGAAGTTTTCAGGAGGGTTTTTTTCTGGTAGTGGGAGGGAAGTATGGGTTGGGGGTTATGTTGGAGGATCTTTCCATGAAGGAAGTTTTTATGGGGGAAGGGAAATTGCATTGAAGGGGGCGCCGGACTTGCCAGCATTATTTATTGGTTATTGGGAAGTATACAGATATTTTCAGGAAGGATTTTTTTCTGGAAGGGAGGGGGGGATAGAGGAGGGGGTTACTCTGGAGAATCTTTCCGTTGAGGATGTTTCTTTGGGGTAAGGTACATTTCTATGAAGGGGGCGCCAGATTTCCAAGTATTATTTAAAAAACGATCAGAAATTAAATAAAAAAAAACAAGTTTTTTCAACTGAAAGTAAGAAGCAACATTAGAAATTAAAACGAACAGAAATTATGACGTATGTGAGGGGGTTCTCCCCCAAGTCAATACCTCGTTCTTTACGCTACAGTTTTTTTAGTGCTTTCAAAAGAGCTATCTATTCTAATTAAACGGCCTTTGTGATTCAGGGGTTTGTGAATCAATTTTTTTTTTAACTTTTAACGTAAAGAGCATCGTATTGACTAAGGGGAGAACCCCTTCATATACGTAATAACATATACGTAATAAAAAAACAATAAAAAAAACAAGCGATACGGCTCAATAGTAATCGAAACTTACAGAATTTTGATGTCAATAAATGTATCAAAAGAATGTGTTTATAATGCTGATTCTAAATATATAAATTTTATTAAGTTTAGTATTACTCATCAAAGCCTGAGAAAATTTACCCGATTTTTTAAAGAGGGGGGAAACATCCCCTACAAGTGAAAGAATTTTAATGAAAATCACACCGTCAGATTCAGCGTATCAGAAAACCCTATTACATAGGTTTCAATCTCATATCTGCAAAAATCTGCAACTTCGTATTTTTTGCCAGAAGAAAAATATACGAATATAGAAGTTAGTTACGTAAGTTAATTTGTAAAGACATCCATTTAGCAAAAGAAAAGTAAAATTTCTATGCAAATTTTGTTTACTTATCCAATGACGGTTAGCCAAAATAAAAGCTGCATTAACTAAAAAACGATCAGAAATTAAATAAAAAAACAAGTTTTTTAAACTGAAAGTAAGTAGCGACATTAAAACTTAAAACGAACAGAAATTATTCCGTATATGAAAGGGGCTGTCCCCTCCTCAACGCCTCGCTCTTTACGCTAAAGTTTGACTCTATCTCACAACTTTTTTTTTTAAAACAATAAAAAACTTTAGCGTAAAGAGCGAGTCGTTGAAGAGGGACAGCCCCTTTCATATACGGAATAATTTCTGTTCGTTTTAAGTTTTAATGTCGCTCCTTACTTTCAGTTTAAAAAAACTTGTTTTTTTATTTAATCTATCTATAGGCTAATAAAACTCCTTTGGTTTGGGCTGATTTTTTTAAAATTTGAAAAAACCATAGAGAAACTATAGAGACCAGAGGTCTCAAGGGTTCCATATAGAAGAAGCATAAGGAGAAATTCAGATACAATGATTCTAAGTAAATTTCTGTTTCATTTCTTTTATCCCTTTTAAAACGATAAATAAGAGTTCAAATAGGGATAAAATTTTTTGAATAGACAGAGTTTCACAAACAGTGATGGAATTCACAAAAATACCAGACATTTCGGTCACATATGCAGTGACCTTCATCCCTACTAAAACTAAACTAAAACAATTAAAAACAATAGTTTATATACGAAATAAAATAAAACTACATATTTTTTAATTCTCTAATTCTTTTCAAAGCAAAGAAAGAAGCTAGCTTCCTTGACCTTCTTGAGTCGGTTCATTAGAGTTCAATGAAATAGCACTTGGACAAAGGTCAACTACATTGGGTGAATTGAACTTTACTATATTAGATTTTAATAAATTATCTTAGATAGAGTTCAACCCAAATTCACCTGTGTCAGGTAACGAAACAGTTCGTGGTAACGAACTGTAAGTAAAGAGCGACCCGGCTCAATGGTAACCGAAACTCTAAAAAACGGAATGTTGATACCAATAGATACATCAAAAGAATCAGATTTTAATTCTAATTTAAAATATATGAGTTTCATCAAGTTTAGCCTTACCCATCAAAAGTTACGCGCCTGAGAAAATTTGGCTGATTTTCGAAAAAAGGGAAGAAGACCCCCTAAAAATTATAGAAACTTAATGAAAGTCATACCATCATATTCAACGTATCAGAGAACCCTACAGTAGAGGTTTCAAGCTCCTATCTACAAAAATGTGGAATTTTCCATTTTTTGCCAGAAGAAAGATCACGGATGCGTGTTTATTTGTTTGTTTGTTTATTTTTTTTCCCAGGGGTAATCGTATTGACCCAGTGGTCCTAGAATATCGTAGGAGGGCTCATTGGAACGGAAATTAAAAGTTCTAGTGCCCTTTTTAAGTGACAAAAAAATGGAGGGCAACTAGGCCCCCTCCCACGCTCATTTATTTCTCAAAGTCACCCAATTAAAATTTTGAGATAGCCAATTTGTCCAGCATAGTCGAAAATCTAATAAATATTTCTTTTAGGATGACTTAATCCCCCACAGTTCCCAGGGGAAGGGCTGCAAGTAATGAACTTTGCCCATTGCTTACATATTGTATTGGTTATTGAGAAGTATACAGACATTTTCAGGAAGGATTTTTTCTAGTGGAGGGGGGGGGGGGCTGGAGGAGGGGGTTAATCGGGAGAATCTTTCCGTGGAGGAGGTTTCTTTGGGGAAAGGGATGTTTCTATGAAGGGGGCGCCGGATTTCCAAGCATTATTTAAAAAAGGATCGGAAATTAAATTTTAAAAAAACAAGTTTTTTCAACTGAAAGTAAGAAGCAACATTAGAACTTAAAACGAACAGAAATTATTACGTATATGAGGGGGTTCTCCCGCAAGTCAATACCTCGCTCTTTACGCTACAGTTTTTTTTTAGTGCTTTCAAAAGAGCTATCGATCCTAATTAAACGGCGTTTGTGATTCAGGGTTTTGTGAATCAAAAATTTTTTTAACTTTTAACGTAAAGAGCGTGGTATTGACTAAGGGGAGAACCCCCTCATATACGTAATAACACATACGTAATAAAAAAAAAACAATGAAAAAAACAAGCGATACGGCTCAATAGTAATCGAAACTTTTAAAAACGGAATTTGATGTCAATAAATGTATCAAAAGAATGGGCTTATAATGCTGATTCTAAATATAAAAATTTTATTAAGTTTAGTATTAATCATCAAAGGCTACGAGCCTGAGAAAAATTTATCTGACTTATTAAAGAGGGAGGGAAAAATCCCTACAAGTGAAATAATTTTAATGAAAATCACACCGTCAGATTCAAAGTATCAGAAAACCCTATTACATAGGTTTCCAGCTCATATCTGGAAAAATCTGCAACTTTTTATTTTTTGCCAGAAGAAAAATATACGAATATAGAAGTTCAATACGTAAGCTTATTTGTAAATTACGTCAGAACCAAATTTAGAGACAGCCATTTAGCAAAAGAAAAAGTAAATTTTTTATGCGAATTTTGTTTTCTTATTCAATGACGGCGAGCCAAAATAAAAGCTGCATTAACTAAAAAACGATCAGAAATTAAATAAAAAAAAACAAGTTTTTAAACTGAAAGTAAGGAGCGACATTAAAACTTAAAACGAACAGAAATTATTCCGTATATGAAAGGGGCTGTCCCCTCCTCAACGCCTCGCTCTTTACGCTGAAGTTTGACTCTGTCTTACAACTTTATTTTTTAAAACAATAAAAAATTTTAGCGTAAATAGCAAGGCGTTGAGGAGGGGACAGCCCCTTTCATATGCGGAATAATTTCTGTTCTCTTTAAGTTTTAATGTCGCTCCTTACTTTCAGTTTAAAACACTTTTTTTTATTTAATCACGTATCAAAGCTATATTCTTGAACAAGATTTTCTTTATTTCAAGAGTTTCACGAAAATTTTTCTTTAAACCCCGGTCCCTAGAAATCAAAGAGACATTATCAAACAAAATAAAATGGTCTGTAAATTTTAAAATATTTTCCAATTTGGTTGAAGTAAAATTTTTATACTTGGAATCTTGTTTTAAAGCCGATGTAATAGAATCTTTATGCTGTAATAATCTTATTTCCAAATTCTGGTTAGTCCGTCCCATATATGAGCTTCCACAAGTACATGGGATCTGAGAGACCCCACTTTGTTGCCTCAATGAAGTTAGATCCTACCCAAAATTTAGGAAACTACCCAAAGTATTATTACTCTTTAAAGCTACCTTTAGAACCTTACTCTGAAAAATTCTTTTTAACTTTTTCACTTATCCCAGGCACATATGGTAAGGAACAAAAAACATTCTTCTCCCGAGTAGTCTCCAAGACTTCCTTAGAAATCTCTAGAAATCTTTTTCTTCATTATGAAACAGTCTGGTTAATTAACCACTGCGGATACATGTTGCTTATAAGTATTTTACCTAGAAAAGTCTAATACTCCTCAACAAATTAAAGGTAGGTTTAAGGAGTAATAATAGTTTGGGTAGGTTTCTAATATCTGGGAGGGATCTAACTTCATTGGGGAAACAAAGTGAAGTCTATCAGATCCCATGTACTTGCGCAAGCTCATATGTGGGACGTACTAACCAGAATTTGGAAATTAGATTATTACAGCATAAAGTTTCTATTTCATCGGTTTTAAAGCAAGATTCTAAGTCTAAAGATTTTACTTCAGCCCTTTCGTAACATATTTTTAATTTTCCAGACCATTTTATTTTGTTCGATAATGTCTCTTTGATTTCTAGGGACCGAGGTTTAAAGCAAACTTTTTGTGAAACTCTTCAAATGAAGAAAATCTTATTCAAGAATATAGCTTTGTGTACCGTGAGTAAAATGCGATATATTTAAAATACAAAAATAAGTTCCTTCTTTCTAAAGATAATTCCGACTTCCTCTAATTAAGCTAAATCTAGTTTCAAAAAAGAAAAGTCCTTAATCAGCAAAGAGAAAAATTGCATCTTAGCATCAGACAAAGAACGGCGCTATCCCAGCTTTGAATTTCGCCGAGAAGAGTGGTAATAAAAAAACTACAAAATACAATCTTTTCGCAGGAAGTCTTAAGTGATAAGAGTATGTGAACGTCTAAATCATCAAAATATTTAAGACAGATTATTGGACGAAGGGTTCGCATCGTTGGGCCACTTGAGCCAATTGTGAGCCAGTTCTTACAGCGCAGGACAAAAAACTACGTTTGATAGTGGGGTAAAAGTGCTTTTTGAAAGTATTCGTAAATCAGATTCAGGATCATTTAGAGCAGAATTATATTGGCGTCCAGGCTTTGCGATTCAAGTTATTATGCAGTCATTGTAGAGACTTGGTTATTATTGCCGTCATTTGAAGTGACCCATTGCTGTACACCTAAACATGTAAGTCTCAATAAAACCATTGCTTTTCTAAAAAAAAAAAAAAAAAAAAAAAATACAGTAAGTCTCAATAAACCATTGCTTTCTAAAAAAAAAAAAAAAAATACATATTCGTATATATGAACGGGATCATAAGGATCATGAATTCCGTTCCCTGGGATCCTGTTCATATTTATGAACACTATCATGATTTCTGTTCCAAGAGAAACTGTTGGAACTTTGTCTTGTTATAATAATACAGAAAGAATAGACCCAAGTTACAAAACAGAATTACTGTTACAAAATGTGGGTACGATAACCATAAAAACAAGGGTGTCGACTCGTAACTAAAGAGTCAACTGTTCGAACGCCGTTAATTACCACGAGAACAAAAATAATAAGTCCCAAAATAACCAACTTCAAGGCAATTAACCTGTCGTACACTATTCCCAATATAGAAAACGAGGAAATGAAAACCTCGATATGGTCCAAAATAGAAAAGAATAAAGGGACAATAAAGCTTACAAAAATAAGAGAAGCATTAGATACACAGATTCCCCTATTTACAAATGAAGACCAGAGATTAACGTATGTGGATAATAGATACGGATTGTTCTCAACCAATTTCTGGTGGAACATGCTACTGGCCGTATGTTTCGTATTCGCAACTTCCCTGACCATAAGAACCCTATTGACTTGTAATTACGGAAAAATCCTGAGACTAAGAAGGCGAAAACCAAGAGAAGAACACGGGGAAACGGCTGAAATGCAGAGGTTAAACCCGGAACCCCATGAGAACGTCTAAGCCAAGAAAGAGGGAAGACATTAGAAAACGAGTGGGTATAGAGGTCTCCACTCGTCCTTGCTATGTCTTGTTCCCTCATTGTAAGGTTGTTTACGTAAAACCGTGTGGCTATGACGCTGCAACATGCGTTTCTTAAACAGCACGGACGTGCGTGAACAATGCAGGCATGAAATATGTTGTAAAATTAGACCTCAAAATTAATCATGTAGCATAAACTCTGTTTAAATGATTATTTTAAATCTAATGTAAAATTAGCTAAGTGTTGAAAGAAATTAAAATAAAGTGTATGTAGTAGTGTATATTAGAAAGCATAATAAGAGACCACACTTAAAGTTAAAGAATTAATCTTTTATATCGTCGTTAGGCTATAACAACTTAGAAGAAACTTCTATGTATTGAATTTCCCAATGGGAACTTTACATATATATTTCAACCAACATGATAAAAATTTCGTTTTGTGTACTAATATTAGTGTATTTATTTAACTCTGTCTCGTAGCGTAAAATTCATGTACCCAATCGATACGTGACTTATTTGTACTATGAGTATTTACTTTAAAGAACGTGTGATTCTGCCTCGTTATTTTTATTACAGGAAGTGGATTGACATATGGGATATCGATCATTACAATGAGTTGCCCAGTGCAGATACAACCTAGTAGCATCTATTTTCATCATACCTCAACCAACGAAGAGTACTCACCATAGACTCCAGGCAATTTTCATCCCAGCTTCGTCTACGAAAACAACAGTTACCTTTGATCGTTGTTTCCTCGACCATGAACCATATTACGTATCAGGTAACATTATATTTGAATCTCAGTATCCAGTGCATTATCGAACTATATAATCACATAAATTCTGAGAACCCCATCGATCAGTACAAGATATAAGTACATAAATATCGCCTTTGATAATCATTATGGACCCATATACCATATGACCGTATAGTTATGATATTTGATGACCCCAAAAACTATTTATGTGTCAAAGACTCACGCGTCGAATCCTTTCGACCATCTCTCAGAATCCATCCTATCCTCTCTGTGTGGAAAGTTCATATCTCTGTTATCCCATAAATGTTACGAGATAATTTCTGAAAAATGGACCTGGAAACCAAAATTAACCCCAGTGACCAACCCCTCAGTGACAATATACCCCTCCCACAAGTTAAAGACAATATGTTGAAGGAGTCACTATAGTTTGATGTCGACCTGTTCCAAATCCAAACTTCAATTCCCCCGTGATTAACCTAGGAATCACCGCAAAGGTTAATAGACGCAAGCCATGAGCTAACAATTTTATAAGAGACACAAATGAACAATTTTATACGAGAATACATTCTCTATGTGCCTCAAAATATCCCAAAAATGATATGCTGAGAAGAAAATAAACGCAATCCCAGTGTTCGACCCCTTAATGATAAGGCACCCTATGAACTATCAAAAAGCAGGTGAGAATGAACTCTGATAGCATATTCCCACACCTGTAGTTGGAAGCATCATTTCCCAATTGACAATTAGAGAAAGCTCTTCGTGTGAACACAATCATGCTCGAACTGTTCCATGAAGAAACTATATTGTAAGTGCTTTAAGAATTTTGCCAAGACGAAAAGAGTGAAGGACAATAATTTACAACAGAAGGATTGAGTACGCTAAAGAGACTCGAATGGTGATGAAATAGATGTGAATTTACATATGTTACTTCTTAATAACTTTATGTTAACTATAGTTACTCCCAATATCCTATCATTAACGTTGCGTAGCAAACATCCCCAGTGAAAGTGTTTTAATGTTACCAGTGAACATGGTAAACCCAATATTGTGTGTTTTAAATCATTCTTGTATGTAGTGTTAGATGTCCAGATAGATTTATGTGTAGCGTTGTCGAGCTATTCATTTAATGTAGCGTAGATAGAAAGTAATGTGCCATATAGACAGCAAAAAAAGGCCTTGTAAAAAGTGAATTCAAAAAAAATCTTATGTAAAGGTAGAATAGCCCCAACCTTGTTGGAATGTAAAAGCAATCAGTGTTAGATGTAGAAAAAAAAATCTTTAGTATAGTAGCTAGCCTAGAACCATGAATAATCTTAGACCGGTAGACGAATTTTAGATAGGGATGTAGAATAAAATAAGAAAAGTAATAGAGAAAATTTTTAGCACTCCTGATTAAGCCATAACATAAATATAAAATAATTATGTAGAAGAAATAGTTAATAAATTGCGAACATTTCAAAAGCCCAAAGGCAAGCAAGTCATAATGACGGGACGTCATTAGATAATGGGAAGGGTAATATGTACCGTGAGTAAAATGCGATATATTTAAAATACAAAAATAAGTTCCTTCTTTCTAAAGATAATTCCAACTTCCTCTAATTAAGCTAAATCTAGTTTCAAAAAAGAAAAGTCCTTTATCAGCAAAGAGAAAAATCGCATCTTAGCATCAGACAAAGAACGGCGCTATCCCAGCTTTGAATTTCGCCGAGAAGAGTGGTAATAAAAAAACTACAAAATACAATGTTTTCGCAGGAATACAATGCTCTCCCCTCTTCAACGCCTCGCTCTTCACGCTAAAGTTTTTTATTGTTTTAAAAAATAAAGTTGTGAGACAGAGTCAAATTTTAGCGTAAAGAGCGAGGCGTTGAGGAGGGGACAGCCCCTTTCATATACGGAATAATTTCTGTTCGTTTTAAGTTTTAATATCGCTCCTTACTTTCAGTTTAAAAAACTTGTTTTTTTTATTTAATTTCTGATCGTTTTTTAGTTAATGCAACTTTTATTTTGGCTCACTGTCATTGAATAAGTAAACAAAATTTGCATAAAAATTTTACTTTTCTTTTGCTAAATGGCTGTCTCTAAATTTGGTTCTGACGTAATTTACAATTAGCTTACGTATTGAACTTCTATATTCGTATATTTTTCTCTGGCAAAAAATAAAAAGTTGCAGATTTTTCCAGATATGAGCTTGAAACCTATGTAATAGGGTTTTCTGATACGCTGAATCTAACGGTGTGATTTTCATTAAAATTCTTTCACTTGTACGGGATGTTTCCCGCCACTTTAAAAATCAGGTAAATTTTCTCAGGCTCGTAGCCTTTGATGAGTAATACTAAACTTAATAAAATTTATATATTTAGAATCAGCATTATAAGCCCATTCTTTTGATACATTTATTGACATCAAAATTCCGTTTTTAAAAGTTTCAGTTACTATTGAGCCATATCGCTTGTTTTTTTTATTGTTTTTTTTTCATTCCGTATATGTTATTACGTATATGAGGGGGTTCTCCCCTTAGTCAATACCACGCTCTCTACGTTAAAATTAAAAAAAAAAATAAATTCCCAAACCCCTGAATCACAAAGGCCGTTTAATTAGAATAGATAGCTCTTTTGAAAGCACTAAAAAAAACTGTAGCGTAAGAGCGAAGTATTGACTTGGGGGAGAACCCCCTCATATACGTAATAATTTCTGTTCGTTTTAAGTTCTAATGTTGCTTCTTACTTTCAGTTGAAAAAAACTTGTTTTTTTTATTTAATTTCTGATCGTTTTTAAATAATGCTTGAAATCCGCGCCCCCTTCATAGAAATGTCCCTTACCCCAAAAAATCCTCCACGGAAGATTCTCCTGAGTTACCCCCTCCTCCAGCCACACCCCCACCAGAAAAAATCCTTCCTGAAAATGTCTGTATACTTCCCAATAGCCAATACAATATGTAAGCAATGGGCAAAGTTCATAACTTGCAGCCCTTCCCCTGGAAACTGTGGGGGATTAAGTCATCCTAAAAGACATATTTATTAGATTTTTCGGCTATGCTGAACAAATTGGCTATCTCAAAATTTTAATGGGGTGACTTTGAGAGAAAAATGAGCGTGGGAGGGGGCCTAGTTGCCCTCTATTTTTTTGGTCACTTAAAAAGGGAACTAGAACTTTTAATTTGCGTTCCAATGAGCCCTCCTACGATATTCTATGACTACTGGGTCAATACGATTACCCCTGGAGAAAAGAAAAAACAACAAAAAAACAAAAACAAAAAAACAAATAAACACGCATCCGTGATCTTTCTTCTGGCAAAAAATGAAAAATTCCACATTTTTGTAGATAGAAGCTTGAAGCCTCTACAGTAGGGTTCTCTGATACGCTGAATATGATGGTGTGATTTTCATTAAGGTTCAATAGCTTTTAGGGGGTCTTTTCCCCTTTTTTCGTCGAAAATCAGTGGAATTTTCTCAGCGCGTAACTTTTGATGGGTAAGACTAACTTGATGAAACTTATATATTTGAAATCAGAATTAAAATTTGATTCTTTTGATGTATTAATTGGTATCAAAATTCCGTTTTTTAGTTTCGGTCACCATTGAGCCGGGTCGCTCCTTACTTACAGTTCGTTACCACGAACTGTTTGATCTGAATGCCCGCTGGGCAAAATCGTCGCTTTGTCGTTTAAAGGCCTTAACATTAAATCTACTTCTGTATTTTATGTTTGTAGGTAGTTGAAGGACATGATTTTTTTTTTGTCAAATGGATCTCAAATCATAATATTCGAAAACAAAACGAGAGACAAATTAGGTCTTGGGAGGAGGTTAAGTTGCCCTCTAATCTTCACGGTCTCTTAAAAAGACACTAGAACAAAAAAAACAAATAAAAAACGCATTCGCGAACAGTCTCCTGGCAAAAACATACAATTCCACATTTGTGCAGATAGGAGATCATAACCCCCACAATACTAGTTTCTGATACGCTGAATCTGAAGGTCTGATTTACATTAAAATTTATTGATTTTTTTTTTTTTTGGGGGGGGGGGGGGTGTTTCTCCCTTTTTTTCAAAAATCAGGCTCCCTGTTTTCAAAATCCCTTGATCCATCAAAATCCCTTTTTCTTATGAGGCTTTGAGTCATTGGTGGGTAGATATTAAACGTAATGAAATTTATATGTTTGCAATCTTCATAAAAACCCAATTCTTATCAATTGTTATCAAAATTCCATTTTTGAGTTTCGGTTACAATTGAGCTGAGTCGCTCTTTAATTACAGTTTAACGTTATGAACTATTTGATAAAACTTTTTGGCTAGCGTCCTTTTTTCTAATTAATCCTTTAGCAAACCGGAGTTTTTGAAGCACGATTCATGCTATTAAAGCTTAGTGTTTCTGAGTCCAGTTGAAATATGCACTATTTTAGAAAATTCTCTTTTGTGGGGAAGTTTTTGGTTCCTTTACGTGTACGTAAAGGACTGAAATACCCTTACAGGCGTCTTCATTTCTTCGATATATTTGCTTACTTGGTTATCCAGCTTAAGCCGCAAATTTATGGCAAATCCAGGGAGGAATTTTTTCTGAAACGCTTGTTGGGTCTCATTACAAAAATGACGTTCATCACGAAAACATAAGTTGTTCCCACAAAAGGATTTTTGCTATTAGTTAGAAAAAATTTAATTCCGAAAGTAATGTATTTTCACCATTAGTACTGTTAAGATTAGGCACTTAAGAAATTTCCCCCTCTTAACGTGTGGTTAATTTTTCATCAAGAACTTTAACAATACAAGAACAATCAGTGCTTGAAAGAAGTCCGAAATTTTGTTTTAAAACCAGATAAAGTCCCCGTGGAAAATATTATCTCGTCAATTTAAACATCTTTGCATAAAAACGCAAGCCTAATAAACGATGTTATCTTAGTAAGAGCTTCTACCGTCAAAACCCTTTCTAATTTTGTATTGAAACCAGAATTTCCTAGTACGATCATCAAAGACATAAGTGTTGGAACCCTTGGTCCCAGTTTTTTCAGATAAATGTCCCTCCCAGATTCATTTCTTTTGGCCCCTTAATTATTTTACTTCCTTAAGTAATAAATATTAATTTTTCTATTATTTTTTGACGCCATTTTGCGTCCTCTTAACTGCGTACGTGCTTAATAGACCACGAGGGAAAGAATTGCGCAGTTAGGAAGGTCGGCCAGTAGATTAGTAAGTCCAAGGATTGGCTGGAAAGATTCATTACCACCCTTGTAACCCCCGCCGCAGCACGCGGCTAGCGGGTTGAGAGGAAGAGTCCATTTTTTAGTCAGTTTCTTTTATACAAGTTCCTTCAACCAATGAAAGAAAATGAAGATGTACATTTATACATATACAATTTTGAAAAAACGGCGGAATTAAGCGGATTACCGAGAGGAAATTGGGTGACAAGAATACAGCCCCTCCCTTAACTACAAAGCACAACTTTCATATAAAGCATTACCAATGGAACACTCAAAAGATTTTGAAAGACTAAAACAAGCCATTTTTTAAAAATTTCAACTCACCCCCGAGCACTTTCAAAGAAGGTTTAGAAGTGAAAGAAAACGAGACAACGAAACATATAAAGAATTCGGGTACAAATTGAAAGATATGTGTTTAAAATGGCTAGAGTTAGAAAATTGTAGAATGTATGAAGACCCGGAAGAGATAAAAGAAAAATTGACGGAAGTGTAAATAAAACAGTAATGGAACAATTTTTAGAAAATACCCACAGAGAATTGAAAATACATTTGAAAGAAAAGAACCCAAAAACAAGCGAAGAAATGGCAGAAATGGCAAATAGGCGGACCGAAATAAGAGAAGAAATTCAGGAGACAGACATATTTCAAAATAAAGAGTATAACAAAGATAGACATTATAACACAGCGCAAGGAGGATTAACTTGCTATAGCTGTGGTACCGAGGGGCATTTTGCAAGAAACTGCCCCAATACATATGACCAAAAACCAAATAAAACGACAGCCTGGGCCATGACCCATAATAAGGAAAAAAATTCGCATTTGCAGAGTCGCATAAAATATACGGAAAGTTGAACGAGGAATTAGTCGAAAAGGCAATTGATTCCTGCAGTGACCAAACCTATGTGCGAACTGGCCTAATTAATAGAACGGAGATAGACCATAAAAATAAGATTACAACATTATGTTATTATGGAGACAAGCACCCATGCCCGTCTGCTTGGGTAAGAATAGAAATTGCAAAGAAGGACGGTACGGTCCAGAGAAAAACGAAAAAGTAGGTTTAGTACCTACGCTAGCAGTGGATGTTTTAGTAGGAGGAGACTTTGGAGATATCGGAAATCTCGTATCGTTAGAAGCGACTTCTTTAACAGAGGACAAATTACAAAATTACACTACGACGGAAAAATATGCTACTTCGTTGACAAGGCGGGAAGGTGAACCGGCCCATAAAACAAATGGGAAGGCTGTGCCACCCTATCAGAAAAACGAAATACATGATACGCGTGTTCAAAATGTTGATAATCCACAAAAATGGGATGCGGAAGTAATAAGACCACATAATATTGAAATAAGACGCGCGAAATTGATTTTTCAGTAAAATTTGCAAATAATAGAAAACTTGAGAACACTGTTTAATGAATATGAGACGCTAACAAGTACAGGCCAAAATGAAACGCTGAGTGTACCAGAGAGAAATGAGACGAAATTTATTGTGCGCGCTTTTCCTCGGAAAGTTCGAGAGATTTTAGTAGAATATGAAAAACCAAATGTCAGAGTTCAATTCCCATTTGATGATGAAATATTTGTTTCTGCGGTAAGAATAAAACAGACTAAAAGAGAGAAGAAAGATATTAAGCAAAACTACAATAAAGAAAGACAGTCGAAGATGGACACTAGAGTCCAATTCAGATTTCATGACGATTTATTTAATGCTACTACAAAACAAAAGAAAACTAAGAGAGAGAAAAGAGATATTAAACGGAGCTACAATGAAATTATTCAGTCAAAGATAGTGGACACTGGAGTCAAAATTAGATATAACGGTGATTTATTATTTTGCGCGAATGACAGAATTGAGAAAAGTAGAGACGAAAAGAGGAATGCAAAGAAGAGACAAAATTTGGAGATTCAGCCTGCAGTGGCGAAAAACAAAAAAATGTTGGATGGGCTGTGCCTTGAAAACATGGATAATAAGGGGGAAAAAGAGGTAAAAGACCCATGGGGAATAAAAGAAGATGGTTACAAAAGAGAGATGAATGACCTACAACGGGTTGGGGGAAAGTTGGGAAATATTGAATGTCGATTCGGATTGAAAAAAACTTGGAAAGGAATCTGATATTGGTCTGATCAGCTCAAAAGAGGGTTTGTTCCTTTATGATGGGGAGGAATCCCTTGGGGAAGATACCCTGCGGGAAGTCACCAAAGGTAGCCATTTTCCTCAATGCACAACTGGCGGACTAGTTGTGATCCCTTTATCGAGATTTTGCCTTTCTGATCTGGAGTCCTTGGGGGATACTCTCTCCCAGTCACTTCATACTTCACCCAAACCGTTGTCCAGCAACCCTATTCATAGCTGTTATTCTTCATGGGAGTCGACAAGTATTTCCGGCAAATTGTATTCAGTGGGAGATGTACCCAAATTTCATTTTCAATTAGCATCAACGTATATTTTTCAGTTAATTATCCCAGGGGAGGGAAACCAGAAAAAAGCGATTCATGGTTCGCTCAGATTTTTACTTCATTTTCCTGAACCCTTATCGTTTTCACAGGCCTGTGTATTTTCGTCCTTAGATTATTTGAAATTATGCCAAGGGGCAATTTACTTTTTTATCGAGATATAGGGTTTTTTCCACAGATGGAAATTAAGAGGCTAGTGCAGCCAATTTTTCACGATGGCTGGCATCATCACATGTGCCAGAAATTGATTCTCTGCTCCTCTCAAATGTAAATTCGTGAGAGCAAGAAAATTTTTGTTTTTGATTGTGCTGTGCACAAAGAATTTCTACGAGTCCCGAGGACGACATCCTGCAATTATTTCCAACGGAGGAGGAAGAGAAGCTACTGAAAATGAGGAAAACTTCATAGTACCCCACACTACTCGGCAAGGCAGAAACCCCCGCACGGCAGGAGCTCTAAGGAAGAAATAAACCTGGAAGACCAGGAAGACCAGAGCAAGATGAAGAAGAAAAATTTAGTGTTTATTTTGATTTGATTTTATGTCTGAGTTTCCAGCCAATCCACCGGAGATACGGGCCATTTATCTTAGGAGGGAGGTGTTGGAACCCTTGGTCCCAGTTTTTCAGATAAATGTCCCTCCCAGGTTCATTTCTTTTGGTCCCTTAATTATTTTCCTTCCTTAAGTAATAAATATTAATTTTCCTATTATTTTTTGACGCCATTTTGGGTCTTCTTAACTGCGTACGTGCTTAATAGACCACGAGGGAAAGAATTGCGCAGTTAGGGAGGTCGGCCAGTAGATTAGTAAGTCCAAGGATTGACTGGAAAGATTCATTACCACCCTCGTAACCCCCGCCGCAGCACGCGGCTAGCGGGCTGAGAGGCAGAGTCCATTTTTTAGTCAGTTCTTTTATACAACGTGTTGTGAATACAGTAAGGTTTTTTTATGTACTCTTTTAACTTTTCAGCTTAGGTCGAATCTAAAAGAGTTGGTTAGAAATCTCATCGGTAAACTTTGGCTTTAAATGAGGCCATAGACCATCCGGTCACGTTAGTATACGGAACCGTTGGAGTAACCGAGGAAATCCCACTAATTTGGGGCCAAAGAGGGATCTTCCCCCTCCAGTAAGTGGCATAGCAACTCTTTGCGCCATTTTTGCCTTTAAAAGTGGTGACCCCGCACGATAAACATCCAATAAGTGGTGCCAGCGCCACACCCCCTCCAATAATAAGAATTCTAAAAAACTTGAAAAAGGATGGTTCAATTACCATTACAAAAGCAGATAGGAGTAACACTTTAGTTGTCAGGAATACTGAGGACTACGAATCAAAATTAAGGAGTTTACTAAATGATGAAAAACATAGAAGAAGCTATCGTATAATCTAACAGATTATTTAACAAATAAGTTTAAGAACGAATTAACACGTTTGAAGGATGAAGGAAAAATCCTACCTCAACCTTATTACAAATGCCTGCCATGCAGTTCCTTGTGCCCTAAATTACGACCAATTGTGTCAAGTACAAGGTCGACAACAAGTGTTTTGAGAAAGTGTTTAGTGTCAATCTGTAAACCACTTTTGTCTACACAAATTTCGTGCATTATGAATTCTTCGAATTTGGTTAAAAAACTGAAAAAGTAGGAATTTCTTCAAGTTCTATGCTTTCAAGCTTCGACATTGTATCAATGTACAGAAATACTGATGTAGAAGCAGCCGAAAATCTTCTAGAAAGAAAGCTGTTAAGGAATGTGGACTTGATTAGAGGCAAAACAGATTTGGAAGTTTTTGCAATTATATATTTAGTAAAATTGTGTAATAAGTTCTCTTATTTTTTTTTCAATTCAGAAGGAAAATTGTCGAACAAGTAAATGGTTTACCCATGGGAGCCCCTTTATCCCAATTATTAGCTAATATTTTTGTGAAGAATATTGATACGATTGTGTTAGATTCATATTTTTTAAAACATGTTTTTTGGGGCCGGTATATGGATGACATAATTTCAGCATGGGATTATGGGGAAGAGGAATTAAAGGGATTTTCGGAATATCTTAATTGTTTGGGAGGTTAAAGTTTACTGTTGAATTAGAAGAGAATGGGAAACTTCCTTTTCTTGATATTCTTCTTTTAAAAAATGAAAATAGTCTGGATTTTAAAATTTACATAAAACCGACAAATAACAATATATTTTTGTCTTATAGTTCCGATCACGCTCACCAAGTAAAAAATTGGTTTGATCATTCATTTAACTGACTAGATCTTTAGTATTTGCTCTCCAAAATTTGTTGAGGAGGAGTTGTCTTTTCTAATAAAAGTACTAATAACTAACATGTATCCAGAGTGGTTAATTAACCATACTTTTTCAAAAAGAAGAAGAAGGTTTCTAGAGACTTTTAAGGAAGTCATGGAGACTACTCGGGAGAAGGATATTTTTGGTTCCTTACAATATGTACCAGGGCTAGGTGAAAAACTTAAAAGAATTTTACAGAGTAATGGTCTAAAGGTAGATTTAAAGAGTAATAGTTCTTTGGGTAGTTTTCTAAATTCTGGAAGGATCTAACTTCATTGGGGCAACAAAGTGGGGTCTATCAGATCCCATGTACTTGCGGAAGCTCATATGTGGGACGTACTATTCAGAATTTAGAAATGAGATTACTACTGCATAAAGATTCTATTTCATCGGCTTTAAAGCAAGATTCTAAGTCTGAAGATTTTACTCCAACCCTTTCGGAACATATTTTCAATTTTCCTGACCATTTTATTTTGTTCGATAATTTCTCTTTGATTTCTAGGGACCGG
Source organism: Artemia sinica (assembly GCA_027921565.1). Lineage (NCBI taxonomy): Eukaryota > Metazoa > Arthropoda > Branchiopoda > Anostraca > Artemiidae > Artemia > Artemia sinica. The sequence continues at coordinate 38,317,187 of CM051268.1, forward strand.
GGCTTACAGAAAAATTTTCGTGAAACTCTTGAAATAAGGAAAATCTTATTCAATAATTTAGCTTTGAATAGTGACACAGATGAATTTGGGTTGAATGGTATCTACGATAATTTATTAAAATCTGATAGAGTAAAGTTCAATTCACCAAATGTAGTTGACCTTTGTCCAAGTTTTATTTCATTGAACGCTAGTGAACCGGGTCCAAGAAGGTCAAGGAGGTTAGCTTCCGACTTTGCTTTGAAAAGAATTAGAGAATTAAACAATATGTAGTTTAATTTCATAAGTAACACAATTTTAGTAAAACTAGATTCATCTTTGCTCCAATAAATTAGAAATAAACCGACTATTTCAAATTACCCAAAACTTGAAAATATCTTCGCTTTGTATACTGGCCATCACAAATTACCTAGTCTTAAATCTTGAAGTGCTATTTCCTTGTTTTAAGTATTGAACAACATCTCAACCTATAATAAATAGTTGAAGACCCAATTCAGACCAGTATTGTATAAAACAAAGTTGAATATCGTAGTGTTACGGCATTTCAAGCTTTTAGAATCAAGGTCCAAAATACTGCAAAAAACTAGTTTTTAACGGAAACTTGGAGATTGGCTAAAAAGACGGAACAGAAAAGTCGCTAAGCGAATCAAGATTAAGTACCAAATTGAATAAAATGTACTGAACAGAGAGAAAACGGGGTTGTCTATTGAGGAGAGAAGATTAGAAAGGAACTTTGGTAAGTAATCTTTTTAATTAATCATGGCTACCACCCGCCTTGTCTCAATGTCTTTAAATGTAAAGTTAAAATAACAATATAAAACCTTTTTTGTAATTTTATCTAAACAGAAATATCTTATTTCTGTGTTGAATTAAGTTATCAATCAAATCCTTCGAGCTCCCTTTCTTTGGCCCTAATTTTAGTCAGAGCTGTATCTTCCCTTTGGAGAATTTACACATTTGGTTTATTAGAGCGTTGAGTTCTTTCGGATAATTTAAAATAGTGTTTTGCATTTATTTTGATTAAGGGACATTCTGATCGCAAGAGAAGGATGTGATCACCCTAGTAAATAACTCAAGATTCTTGTTAGAATTTACTTCGCGGTTGCATCATTGGAGTAGTTTAGTTACAACTACTTAATTTCTTTAATTAAAGCATTGCATTAAAGTATATTCAGACTACAACAGGAGGCTGTGGTTACCTTTTAAATAGCCTAATATCCTTCATAGATATTTTGTTATTTGGTTACGGGTCTTATGATTTCTTTCTTATACTTCTTTCTTGTTAAGGATAGGTCTGTCTAAAAAATAGAATTATTGAAAGATAAAATACTCTCAGATCAATTAAACCGAGTTCCTTCCCAGAAGCATAGAATTAGTGGAATAAGCTTACAATACCCAGGGGTTTAAAGTGGAAAACCCCACAACAAGGAGTGAAAACTATAAGAGCTGTATGCCTTTCCTGTGGTTAGTGTTTCATGGTGCTTAAGCACACTGTTTATAATATAAGTCACACAGAGAAGTTGGAATTCCCTGGACACTAGTTTTATTTTCCTCCTATGTGGATTCTCTAACGTTATACGGCAGTTTGAACCACGAGGAGAGTCCTATCCCCTTTTTCTCGTTCTTTTACCTCCCTAATACTTTCCAGGATGTAGATACAGCTGGGCTGTCTTGATGTTATACAGAGAGCCTAGGGAAAGGGACGTATTATTAGGCAGGCAAAGAGTTTAAGACCTTTCCAGTCTATGTAAATTCAATCGAGGATTTTCCCCGTTGAAGTTTAAAATTTATCAGAGGTCCAAGGAACACTGGTTCTTGTCGCAAGAAATAATTAGAAAATAGATTCTTTGGGCTAAACTGATAAAATTGTGTCTAATCAATTGTAGTTATTCCTAGTTTTTGCCCACCTTGGAATCCTTTAATTTACTTTTTCGAAATACCTTAACTAATCAAATAAAACTCTTAACAGTAGAGCTTCCAAGGCCGTACCCAGGGGGGGAGGACTACCCGGTTTGACCTTCCCCCCGAAATTTTTGACCGAGTCGAAAATTAGTCGAAAATTAGTAAAACCTTAGTGAAAATTAGTAAAATTAGTCGAAAACCGAGTCGAAAATTAGTACCCCCCCCCCCGAACAAAAATCCTGGATCCGCTCTTGAGAGCTTCCATTTCTAAGCTAATTAGCAGAATTTATCTAATTTGATAATTTGGACTAAAGGATTCTAATACCACAGAACCAAGCTTTACCCAACTATCCAACTGTAATTTATTCAATTAGAATTTCAGTAGCCCTAAACCTAAAATAATGCTTTTCCTCGGTGATGACACTTTGACAATAGAGGCAACCTCCTTAGAACGACAGACGCATACACAATATTAGACTATTCAAATCTGAAAAGAGCCATTCGGAAGGTTTTATATAACAACAGGAATTACTTCCTGTTGAGAACGCTACCAATTGATTTATCATGGTTGCGGCAGCAGCTGCAACCTAGTAAAGAGCGAACCAAATCCCATAGTAATCAAAAGTTGAAAACATGTTTTAAAAAAACTGTCTAGTGAGAAAAAAATTGCCATCTGACACTGAATCAGGAATGGCAACTATTGTTTTGGTTAATCTTAGAAGTAAAAGTTTATTGCGAAAAGAAATGTATGATGATTTCAAAAAACAGCCTGAGGACCCCCTTGAAAATGGCGTCAAGTCAAAATAAAAAGTGCACCATTGGAATCAGCATGGTCCAAAAGCCTTGGTAGGATAATTACAGTCCCCCACCTTGAACACTAAGGAAAATGACTTTTTTGCATGGGTAGCACTGATCTGTCTCCCTTTTTTTCTAGCAGGGCTAGGGGGTGGCCAGAGCATCAGAGAGAGGTGTGTAATAGCTCATTCAAAAGGGAATTAAATTTTTAAGTGCCCTTTTTAAGTGACCAAAAATATTTGAGGGCAAACGTTAACTAATATTTCGGTTCGTATTAAAGGTAAAAGTTTATTGCGAAAAGAAATTTATGATGATTTCGAAAAAAAACTCAAACCCCCCGAAAATGGGGTCAGATCAAAATGAAAAGTATACCATTGAAATCAACATGGTCAAAACCTTTTACAGGGAAGTTACAGTCCCCCTCCCTGAACAACAAGGAAAATCACTTTTTTGCATCGGTAGCACTGATCTGTCTCCCGTTTTTTTGTTTTTTTTTCTTCTTCTTTTTTTTCAACAGGTCTAGCGGGCTACCAGAACATCATAGAGAGATTTTTAATGGCTCATTCAAAAGCTATTTCTCACATCTACGTGCTTTTTATAAATTCTGCCATCTGCAACTGCCATATGACACTAAAATGGCACTTTTTGTGCCATTCAAAAGCTATTTCTCACACCTAAGTGTGTTTTATAAATTCTGCCAGGTGCAAGTGCCCTATGGCGCTAAAATTACACTTTTTGTGCTATTTCTCAAAGGGTGGCACGAGCAGGCTACCAGAGCATCGGTGACAGATCTTTTATAGCTCATATAAAAGATATTGCACATATCAACGTCTTTCATATAAATTCCACCACCATCAAGTTCAAATGGCACTAAAAACGGCACTTTTGGTGTCTTGTCTCAAGTTGAAAAGCTGCACTGTAAAAAAAAAAAAAAAAAAAATTCCAAGAAAATATTTTGCTCGAATTATAACAAGTCAAACAAAAAAATCCAATTTTTCTGTTAATTATTAAAATTATTAAGATTCATGTACTTTTCAGTAGAAAAAATGTAATTTTCACCGTAAATAGGTTATGTCAATCAACACGGTTTGAACTTCAACAGTAAATTGAAGTTTCTTGAATATCATTTTAAGTTTGACTATAGGACCATTGAAAGTAATATGTTCAGTATAAGTTCAATTCAAATATTTGAATTATAGCAGAAAAAGGGGAATTCTAATTGAATTTTGAGCATACAAAGATAAATATAAAAATAAGGAAATGTAATTAGACTTTGAAATAAGTAGAACTTTCTTGTCTGCAAAATAAACACGCAGACAATTATGTACAAAAATATTCTTTTTAACTTTTACAATCACTTCTTTTAAATACATTTTTTTGTGAGTTTCTGAAGGTAGAAAATTTCTTAAGTGCCTAATCTTAACAGTACTAATGGTGAAAATACATTACTTTCGGAATTAAATTTTTTCTAACTAATAGCAAAAATCCTTTTGTGGGAACAACTTGTGTTTTCGTGATTAACGTCATTTTTGTAATGAGACCCAACAAGCGTTTCAGAAAAAATTCCTCCCTGGATTTGCCATAAATTTGCGGCTTAAGCTGGATAACCAAGTAAGCAAATATATCGAAGAAATGAAGACGCCTGTAAGGGTATTTCAGTCCTTTACGTACACGTAAAGGAACCAAAAACTTCCCCCAAAAAGAGAATTTTCTAAAATAGTGCATATTTCAACTGGACTCAGAAACACTACACTTTAATAGCATGAATCGTGCTTCAAAAACTCCGGTTTGCTAAAGGATTAATTAGAAAATAGGACGCTAGCCAAAAAGTTTTATCAAATAGTTCATAGCGTTAAACTGTAATTAAAGAGCGACTCAGCTCAATTGTAACCGAAACTCAAAAATGGAATTTTGATAACAATTGATAAGAATTGGGTTTTTATGAAGATTGCAAACATATAAATTTCATTATGTTTAATATCTACCCACCAATGACTCAAAGCCTCATAAGAAAAAGGGATTTTGATGGATCAAGGGATTTTGAAAACAGGGAGCCTGATTTTTGAAAAAGGGAGAAACACCCCCCCCCCAAAAAAAAAAAATTCAATAAATCTTAATGTAAATCAGACCTTCAGATTCAGCGTATCAGAAACTAGTATTGTGGGGGTTATGATCTCCTATCTGCACAAATGTAGAATTGTATGTTTTTGCCAGGAGACTGATCGCGAATGCGTTTTTATTTGTTTTTTTGTTCTAGTGTCTTTTTAAGAGACCGTGAAGATTAGAGGGCAACTTAACCTCCTCCCAAGACCTAATTTGTCTCTCATTTTGTTTTCGAATGTTATGATTTGAGATCCATTTGACAAAAAAAAAAATCATGTCCTTCAACTACCTACAAACATAAAATACAGAAGTAGATTTAATGTTAAGGCCTTTAAACGACAAAGCGACGATTTTGCCCAGGGGGCATTCAGATCAAACAGTTCGTGGTAACGAACTGTAAGTAAGGAGTGACCCGGCTTAATGGTGACCGAAACTCTAAAAAACGGAATTTTGATACCAATTGATACATGAAAAGAATCAAATTTTAATTCTGATTTCAAATATATAAGTTTCATCAAGTTTAATCTTACCCATCAAAAGTTACGCGCCTGAGAAAATTCCACTGATTTTCGAAAAAAGGGGAAAAGACCCCCTAAAAGTTATAGAACCTTCAAGAAAATCACACCACCATATTCAGCGTATCAGAGAACCCTACTGTAGAGGCTTCAAGCTTCTATCTACAAAAATGTGGAATTTTTCATTTTTTGCCAGAAGAAAGATCACGGATGCGTGTTTATTTTTTTTTTTTGTTTTTTTTTTTTTTTTTTTTTTTTTTTCTTTTTCTCCAGGGGTAATCGTATTGACCCAGTGGTCCTAGAATATCGTAGGAGGGCTCATTGGAACGCAAATTAAAAGATCTAGTTCCCTTTTTAAGTGACCAAAAGAATGGAGGGCAACTAGGCCCCCTCCCACGCTCATTTTTCTCTCAAAGTCACCCAATTAAAATTTTGCGATAGCCATTTTGTTCAGCATAGCCGAAAATCTAATAAATATGTCTTTTAGGATGACTTAATCCCCCACAGTTTCCAGGGGAAGGGCTGCAAGTTATGGAATTTGCTCATTGCTTACATATTGTATTGGTTATTGGGAAGTATACAGACATTTTCAGGAAGGATTTTTTCTGGTGGGGGTGTGGCTGGAGGAGGGGGTAACTCAGGAGAATCTTTCCGTGGAGGATTTTTCTGGGGTAAGGGACATTTCTATGAAGGGGGCGCCGGATTTCCAAGCATTATTTAAAAAACGATCAGAAATTAAATAAAAAATAACAAGTTTTTTTCAACTGAAAGTAAGAAGCAACATTAGAACTTAAAACGAACTGAAATTATTACGTGTATGAGGGGGTTCTCCCCCAATTCAATACCTCGCTCTTTACGCTACAGTTTTTTTTTAGTGCTTTCAAAAGAGCTATCTATTCTAATTAAACGGCCTTTGTGATTCAGGGGTTTGGGAATTTAAATTTTTTTTTAATTTTAACGTAGAGAGCGTGGTATTGACTAAGGGGAGAACCCCCTCATATACGTAATAACATATACGGAATGAAAAAAAAAACAATAAAAAAAACAAGCGAAATGGCTCAATAGTAACTGAAACTTTTAAAAACGGAATTTTGATGTCAATAAATGTATCAAAAGAATGGGCTTATAATGCTGATTCTAAATATATAAATTTTATTAAGTTTAGTATTACTCATCAAAGGCTACGAGCCTGAGAAAATTTACCTGATTTTTTAAAGAGGCGGGAAACATCCCGTACAAGTGAAAGAATTTTAATGAAAATCACACCGTCAGATTCAGCGTATCAGAAAACCCTATTACATAGGTTTCAAGCTCACATCTGCAAAAATCTGCAACTTTTGTATTTTTTGCCAGAAGAAAAATATACGAATATAGAAGTTCGTTACGTAAGTTAATTTGTAAATTACGTCAGAACCAAATTAGAGACAGCCATTTAGCAAAAGAAAAGTAAAATTTTTATGCAAATTTTGTTTACTTATTCAATGACGGTGAGCCAAAATAAAAGCTGCATTAACTAAAAAACGATCAGAAATTAAATAAAAAAACAAGTTTTTTTAACTGAAAGTAAGGAGCGATATTAAAACTTAAAACGAACAGAAATTATTCCGTATATGAAAGGGGCTGTCCCCTCCTCAATGCCTCGCTCTTTACGCTAAAATTTGACTCTGTCTCACAACTTTATTTTTTAAAACAATAAAAAACTTTAGCGTAAAGAGCGAGGCGTTGAAGAGGGGAGAGCCCCTTTCACATAGGGAATAGTTTCTGTTCGTTTTAAGTTTTAATGTCGCTCCTTGCTTTCAGTTTAAAAACATGTTTTTTTATTTAATCAGAGACAGAAGACATTCTGATTCACAGAGATCAGAAAGAGAAGACAGTCTGATTATGATGGCAAGTATTCAGTTTAGTTTACTGATATAGACAACTTGTTTCTTATATTTCCCAAAATGTTTAAGATAGTATATTTTTATAAATAAAAAAAAAGTTTGGTAAAATTCGACGATACTGTTCTATTAGCTGTAAACCATGCAAGAAGTGAAGTTTGGTTAATGCTAATGAAATAAAACAAAATAGGATAAAAATATAATAGTTAAGAAACAAAATTTGGTTGTATATTTGCAAATTAGGGGGGTGGGGGTAAAGCATAGCATATATTAAATACACAAACTAACCTAGGTACCTTTTTCCCCCTAACCCCAAAAAACTAAAGTTTAAATATTGTAAACGCAATTAGAAACCACTGTTTGTAATCCAATTCTCCGTTGAAAGAACCTGTTTGACATATTTGCATATTAGGGGGGAGGATGGGGGTAAAGCATAGCATATATGAAATACCTAACAAAACCTAGGTACCTTATTTCACCCTAAACCCCAAAAAACAATAATTTAAATATTGTAAACCCAATAATAAACCACGCTTTACAATCCATTTCTCTATTGAAAGAAACCCGTTTCAAAAGAAACCCGCATCTTCCATATATAGTATAGCGCGTGTTCCAGATAGTACATAAGTACCAAAGTATATCCCGAGAATGTATTTTGAAGTACCTACCTCCACTCATCCTGCCTCTAGAGGGTCCTTAAATTTGCCTACATGACAGGTCTATACTTTTTGAAATTTTGACAAAACCACATTTTACCTTAATTTTTAGTTATCAGTTTCTTTTTCTCAAGGTTTAGTTCCGAAAATGCAATTCCTGTTATTTGTGTAGAATTTTAAGCCGTATCAATGTTCTTTTTTCTTCAAAATTTAGGAAATGTATTTGCATATCTTTAAAACCTTATAAATTCAGATTGAGCAAACTCGTGAAGCTGAAAACAATTTTGTTGTACTTCAGTAGAGTAGTACATTATACTTTGGGTAGACTATGTTCCTTCCTGTGCTATTTGGGTAGACTGTGTTCCTTCCTGTGCTATTTGGGTAGACTATGTTCCTTCCTGTGCTATTTGGGTTAATTATGTTCCTTCCTGTGCTATTTGGGTAGACTTTGTTCCTTCCTGTGCTATTTGGGTAGACTATGTTCCTTCCTGTGCTATTTGGGTAGATTATGTTCCTTCCTGTGCTATTTGGGTAGATTATGTTCCTTCCCGTGCTATTTGCTTACTTTACGTTCCTTGGCACCTTTCCAGAGTATGTACTTATGGATTTGCTTGGTTTATGTTCCTTCCTGTGCTATTTGCTTACTTTACGTTCCTTGGCACCTTTCCAGAGCATGTACTTATGGATTTGCTTGGTTTATGTTCCTTCCTGTGCTATTTGCTTACTTTATATTCCTTGGCCCCTTTCCAGAGCATGTACTTATGGATTTGCTTGGTTTATGTTCCTTCCTATGCTATTTGCTGGGACCTCTACACCTTTTCAAAGAGAGTGAGTATCCTCTCACATGGTATACAGTGCAGTTTGACGTGCACATTGCAAAAAGCGAGCAAACCTATAAAGTGGTCAAACACGTTTTGAAACTATAGTCGAGATTGTATAACCCAATCAGACTGGTTTTTGCTATTGATTGAAAGTACACATGGAATTGCACAAGAATATGCAGTACAGTTTCACGTGCACACTGTAAAAAGCGAGCAAACCTATAAAGTGGTCAAACACGTTTTGAAACTCTAGTCGAGGTTGTATGACGCAACCAAACTGGTTATTGCTATTTATATCAATTACACAAGGAATTGCACAGGAATATACAGTACAGTTCGACGTGCACATTACAAAAAGCGAGATATTTATTATACATTTGGAACAATATCAAACAATGGAAATGGTTAACGATGATAAAATGGTCTTATGAGTTGACCTAGCTTTACTTCTTCGATGTGTTCTGTATAATACACAAGTGGCGTTTGAACAGTGTTGTCAATTTAAAATAGAGTTTAACGTTATAGTATACTAAAAAGTTGATACTAAGAGAGTTGTAGATGGCAAGAAAAGAATTTTAATGATGGATAGCTTTACTTCTTCGATGTGTTCTGTATAATACACAAGTGGCGCTTGAACAGTGTTGTCAATTTAAAATAGAGTTTAACGTTATAGTATACTAAAAAGTTGATACTAAGAGAGATGTAGATGGCAAGAAAAGAATTTTAATAATGAAATTCAGAACAAAACTTAGAAATCCTTGCAAATCAAGTAGTAAGGTGTATGTGAGTACGAACCATCAAGGATCATAAGCACCAACGACCCTAACCAGCAGAGACATCAACCCCCCAAATGTCCCCTATCCCCAAACTCGAAGGGTGCCCCCTCCCCTCCAACTTTTTGGCCTCCTCCCCCCATTTTTTTGGAATTTTTTTTTGAATTTTTTTAAACTTTTTTTTTATTAATTTTCTTAACATGATAAATTTTTTCAACTTTTTTTTACATGTCTTCGAATGAGATGAAACATACTTAAAACAAAAAAAAATCACATTTAATATTTTCCAAACTCAAAATGAGAATGGTATAGACATGTTAGTCATGACCTTTACTATTAGAAAAATAATGTTTGTAGTAGCACTTTTTTTTATTGGACTAAAAAATTTTGGACTTCGAAATTATTCAACTTTTTTTATACGTATCTTAAAATGACATAAAATATGCTTACGGCTCTAACAATTGCACTCTATACTTGCTCAGAGACACGATGCGGCTTTCCCACTGGTACCTTATGGCGGGTTATCAACACTACCTAGTTTATTGCATGTATTAAATCATTATTTTTCTACGCGATGGAACGATAAACACATAAGTCATATCTTTAAAAAAAGTGAAGATGGAGCATTTTAATAAAGTCTGTTCACATGACAATTTATTGTAGCATTGAATGCCGACAAGGAGAAGTATTTAAACTATGAAACAAGTACAAGTGGTAGCACTATTGGAAATGTATGCATGCATTGTCATGACAGTGAGGAATTAAATTTCTTTGGAGTACCGAAAAAATTTAACTCTTATGCTGGTGGATATGCGAGATTAAGATCTCCAGAGATGATTGCACTCAAAGAGAATACCAACATAAAAATAATCGTTGATGTTAGATGACAACTCCTTGCTACTGTTGCAGGTAACACATTACCTGCTGATACATCCTATCGTCAGCTGTCGGGTATTAGCATTCAACGGAAGATCAAAAAAAGAAAGGCCTACTCTTCTACTAATATCATAAACCATATCTTGTCTACGTGCCGAAACTGTTACAAGTGTAAAAATAATGTGATAATAGACAGTGAAATTGCCAGAAAAATAAGGGCATTGGTAGAAAATATCGCTATGGAATATAAAGATGAATCGATGAAAAAAAAGTACCAGCAAACGTTACTGCCATTGATCAAACAGTCAATAAACCAAATAATACCAAAGACGAAAAACATATTGAGCCTGTCGATGACACACCAGTAGAAATTGTGTATGACTCAAAATGGAATAATGATTATTCTACTGATTACGAACTAAGAGAAGACAATAACTACAATATCAAGAGAGAACATGGTAAACTATTTTATTGAACGGATTCAAAATGTGCGTCCTTTGTCGGATATACTGGATAAAATTGACAAAATCTAAGTATCAGATTGAATAAATCCTTTATCAACACCATTTGTCGGATATGACGGATAAAATTGAGAGAATTTTAGTATTAGAGTGATTAAATGCTTTATCACCATCCTTTGTTGTATATCTCGGATAAAATCTAAGTATCAGAGTGATTAAATTCTATATCAACATCCCTTTCTCGGATACATGGGATAAAATTGATAAAATCTAAGTATCAGAGTGAATAAATGCTTTATCAACATCCTCTAAGTGCATTATCAACATCATTTATCGGGTATATCGGATAAAATTGACAAAATCTAAGTATCAGATTGATTGAATTCTATATCAACAACCCTTTCACGAATACATGGGATAAAATTGACAAAATCTAAGTATCGGATTGATTAAATTCTATATCAACCACCCTTTCTCGAATACATGGGATAAAATTGAAAAAATCTAAGCGTCAGAGTGAATAAATTTTTTTTATACCAACATCTATTGTCAGATACATCGAATATAATTGACAAAATCTAAGTATCAGAGTGAATAAATGCTTTATCAGCATCCTTTGTCGAATATATCGGATAAAGTGACAAAATCTAAGTACCAGAGTGAATAAAAGCATCATCAACATCATTTCACGGATATGGCAGTTAAAATTGACATATCGGATAAAATTGACAAAATATAAGTGTCGGCCTGAATAATGTTTTTTCTAGACATCTTTTGTCAGATACATTGAATATAATTGACAAAATCTAAGCGTTAGAGTGAATAATTTTTTTGTCAACATCCTCTGTCAGATACATCGGATAAAATTGACAAAATCTAAGTATTAGACTGAATAAATGCTTTATCAATATCATTTGTCGGATATGTCGGACGAAATTTTTATCAAGGAAATATCTGAATGCGTTTAAGGTATAGTACGAATGGCTTGCAAAAAACACGAAAATACTATCAGAATGAATAAATTCTTCATCAACATCCGTTGTTGGATATGTCATTAGGAAAACAAAACTTGTAAGTAAGTAAGTAAGTAAGTAACAAACTCTTTCTTGAATTCACCTCTTGGATACACAATACAGAAATTTAATTCAGGAAATTATGAAAAAATTGAACAAATTCCTTATTGACATTCATTATCGATTGATTTCGCTTCCTAGACAGACAATACAGCAATTTCACAAAACCTAAGTATAGGAGTGATTAAATTCTATATCAACATCCATTTCTCGGATACATAGGAAAAAGTTGACAAAATCTAAGTGTTAGAGTGAATAAATTTTTTTATCAACATCCTTTGTCAGATACATCAAATAAAATTGACAAAATCTAAATTTCAGAATGAATAAATGCTTTAACAACATCCTTTATCGGATATGTCACATAAAATTAACAAAATCTAAGTATCAGAGTGAGTAAATTCTATATCAACAACCCTTTCTCGAATACATGGGATAAAATTGAAAAAATCTAAGCGTCAGAGTGAATAAATTTTTTTATACCAACATCTATTGTCAGATACATCGAATATAATTGACAAAATCTAAGTATCAGAGTGAATAAATGCTTTATCAGCATCCTTTGTCGAATATATCGGATAAAAATGACAAAATCTAAGTACCATAGTCAATAAATGCATTATCAACATCATTTAACGGATATGTCAGTTAAAATTGACATGTCGGATAAAATTGACAAAATCTAAGTGTCAGAGTGAATAATTTTTTTCTCAACATATTTTGTCAGATACATACAATATAATTGACAAAATCTAAGTGTTAGAGTGAATAATTTTTTTTATCAACATCCTTTGTCAGATACATCAAATAAAATTGACAAAATCTAAATTTCAGAATGAATAAATGCTTTAACAACATCCTTTATCGGATATGTCGGATAAAATTGACAAAATCTAAGTATCAGAGTGATTAAATTCATTATCAACATCCTTTGTCGGATATGTCGGATAAAATTGACAAAATCTAAGTATCAGAGTGAATATTTTTTTTAATAACATCCTTTGCCAGATACATCGAATAAAATTGATAAAATATAAGTGTCAGAGTGAATAATTTGTTTATCAACATCCTTTGTCAAATACATCAAATAAAATTGACTAAATCTAAATTTGAGATGAATAAATGCTTTAAAAACATCCTTTATCGGATATGTTGGATAAAATTGACAAAATCTAAGTATCAGAGTGACTAAATTCCATATCAACATCATTTTCTCGGATACATAGGATAAAATTGACAGAATCTAAGTGTCAGAGTGAATAAATTTTTTTTATCAACATCCTTTGTCAGATACATCAAATAAAATTGACAAAATCTAAATTTCAGAATGAATAAATTCATTATCAACATCCTTTGTTGGATATTGACAAAATCTAAATATCAGAATGAATAAATGCTTTAACAACATCCTTTATCGAATATGTCGGATAAAATTGACAAAATCTAAGTATCAGTGTGATTAAATTCTACATCAACATCCTTTTCTTGGATACATAGATTAAAATTGACAAAATCTAAGTGATAGAGTGAATATTTTTTTTATCAACATCCTTTGCCAGTTACATCGGATAAAATTGACAAAATCTAAGTGTCAGAGAGAATAAATTCATTATCAACATCCTTGTCGATATGTCGGATACAATTGATAAAACCTAAGTATCAGAGTGACTAAATTCCATATCAACATCATTTTCTCGGATACATGGGATAAAATTGACAAAATCTAAGTATCAGAGTGAATAAATTCTTTATCAACATCCTTTAAATTCATTATCAACATCATTTGTGGGCTATATCGGATAAAATCGACAAAATCTAAGAATCAGATTGATTAAATTCTATATCAACATCTCTTTTTCGGGTACATGGGATAAAATTGACAAAATCTAAGTATCAGATTGATTAAATTCTATATCAACATCCCTTTCTCGGATACATGGGATAAAATTGACAAAATCTAAGTATCAGAGTGAATAATTTATTTTTTAACGACATCTTTTATCAGTTACAACAATTATAATGAACAAAATCTAAATATCAGAGTGAATAAATGCTTTTTAAGCATCCTTTGTCGGATATGTTGAATAAAATTGACAAAATCTAAATTCATTATCAACATCCTTTGTCGGATATGTCGGATAAAACTGACAGAATCTAAGTATCAGAGTGATTAAATTCCATATCAACATCCCTTTCTTGGATACATGGGATAAAATTGAAAAAATCTAAGTATCAGAGTGAATAAATGCTTTATCAACATCCTTGAACTGTATTATCAACATCATTTGCGACTATATCGGATAAAATTGACAAAATCTAAGTCTCAGATTGTTTAAATTCTATAACAACATCCCTTTCTCGAATACTTGGGATAAACTTGACAAAATCTCTGTATCAGAGTTATTAAATTCTATATCAACATCCACTTTCTCAGATACATGGGATAAAATCGACAAAATCTAAGTACCAGAGTGAATAAATGCTTTATTAATATCCCTTAAATGCATTATCAACATCACATGTCAGATACATCGGATAAAATTGACAAAATCTAGGTACCAGAAAGAATAAATTCGTTTTCAAAGTTTTTATCGGATACATCAGATAACAGTCATAAAATCCAAGTTTGTTTATTTTGACTTCATGCGTCGTTACGTTGAATTTAGGTTATACCAGTTATAGATGGCACCAGTGCCACTGGGAAAGCCCCTCGGAAATATCAAAACCATAGGTTAGGTTAGGTCCTTGAAATTACTATGAAGCTTACGTGCGCGCATGTAAGCTAACCTAACCTAGACCTATGGTTTGATATTTCCGAGGTGCTTTCCCATTGGCACTGCTGCCATCTATAACCGGTCTAACCTAAATTCAACGTAACGACGCATGAAGTCAAAATGAAGTCGAGAAAGGGATGATGATATAGAATTTAATCAATCTGAGACTGAGATTTTGTCAATTTTATCCGATATAGCCGACAAATGATGTTGATAATGCATTTCAAGGATGTTGATAAAGCATTTATTCACTCTGATACTTAGATTTTGTCAATTTTATCCCATGTATTCGAGAAAAGGATGTTGATATGGAATTTAATCACTCTGATACTTATATTCTGTCAGTTTTATCCGACATATCTGACAAAGGATGTTGATAATGAATTTAGATTTTGTCATTTTATTCAACATATCCGACAAAGGATGCTGAAAAAGCATTTATTCACTCTGATATTTAGATTTTGTTTATTATAATTGTTGTAACTGATAAAAGATTTCGATAAAAAATAAATTATTCACTCTGATACTTAGATTTTGTCAATTTTATCCCATATACCCAAGAAAGGGATGTCGATATAGAATTTAATCAATCTGGTCAATTTTATCCCATGTACCCGAGAAAGGGATGTTGATATAGAATTTAATCAATCTGATACTTAGATTTTGTCAATTTTATCCGATATAGCTGACAAATGATGTTGATAATGCATTTAAAGGATGTTGATAAAGCATTTATTCACTCTGATACTTAGATTTTGTCAATTTTATCCCATGTATCCGAGAAAATGATGTTGATATGGAATTTTTAGTCACTCTGATACTTAGATTTTGTCAATTTTATCCGACATATTTGACAACGGATGTTGATAATGAATTTATTCACTCTGACACTTAGATTTTGTCAATTTTATCCAATGTAACTGGCAAAGGATGTTGATAAAAAAAATATTCAATCTATCACTTATATTTTGTCAATTTTAATCTATGTATCCAGAAAAGGATGTTGATGTAGAATTTAATCACACTAATACTTAGATTTTGTCAATTTTATCCGACATATCCGATAAAGGATGTTGTTAAAGCATTTATTCATTCTGATATTTAGATTTTGTCAATTTTATTGATGTATCTGACAAAGGATGTTGATTAAAAAAATTATTCACTCTGACACTTAGATTCTGTCAATTTTATCCTATGTATCCGAGAAAAGGATGTTGATATAGAATTTAGTCACTCTGATACTTAGATTTTGTCAATTTTATCCAACATATCCGATAAAGAATGTTGTTAAAGCATTTATTCATCTGAAATTTAGATTTTGTCAATTTTATTTGATGTATTTCACAAAGGATGTTGATAAAAAAATTTATTCACTCTGACACTTATATTTTATCAATTTTATTTTATGTATCTGGCAAAAGATGTTGTTTAAAAAAAATTATTCACTCTGATACTTAGATTTTGTCAATTTTATCCGACATATCCAACAAAGGATGTTGATAATGAATTTATTCACTCTGAAATTTAGATTTTGTCAATTTTATTTGATGTATCTGGCAAAGGATGTTGATAAAAACAAATTATTCACTCTAACACTTAGAATTTGTCAATTTTATCCTATGTATTCGAGAAAAGGATGTTGATATAGAATTTAGTCACTCTGATACTTAGATTTTGTCAATTTTATCCGACATATCCAACAAAGGATGTTGATAATGAATTTATTCACTCTGATACTTAGATTTTGTCAATTTTATCCGATGTATCTGGCAAAGGATGTTGATAAAAAAATTATTCACTCTAACACTTAGAATTTGTCAATTTTATCCTATGTATTCGAGAAAAGGATGTTGATATAGAATTTAGTCACTCTGATACTTAGATTTTGTCAATTTTATCCGACATATCCGATAAAGGATGTTGTTAAAGCATTTATTCATTCTGAAATTTAGATTTTGTCAATTTTATTTGATGTATCTGACAAAGGATGTTGATAAAAAAAAATTATTCACTCTAACACTTAGATTTTGTCAACTTTTTCCTATGTATCCGAGAAATGGATGTTGATATAGAATTTAATCACTCCTATACTTAGATTTTGTGAAATTTCTGCATTGTGTGTCTAGGAAGCGACATCAATCGATAATGAATGCTAATAATGAATTTGTTCAATTTTTTTCATAATTTCCTGAATTAAATTTCTGTATTGTGTATCCAAGAGGTAAATTCAAGAAAGAGTTTGTTACTTACTTACTTACTTACTTACTTACAATTTTTTCATAATGACATATCCAACAACGGATGTTGATAAAGAATTTATTCATTCTGATAGTACTTTCGTGTTTTTTGCAAGCCATTCGTACTATACCTTAAACGCATTCAGATATTTCCTTGATAAAAAATTTTGTCCGACATATCCGACAAATGATGTTGATAAAGCATTTATTCACTCTGATACTTAGGTTTTGTCAATTTTATCTGATGTATCTGACAGAGGATGTTGATAAAAAAATTGATCACTCTAACACTTAGATTTTGTCAATTATATTCGATGTATCTGACAAAAGATGTTGAGAAAAAAATTAATAACTCTGACACTTAGATTTTGTCAACTTTATCCGAAATGTCAATTTTAACTGACATATCCGAAAAATGATGTTGATAATGCATTTTTCACTCTGTTACTAAGATTTTGTCACTTTTATCCGATATATTCGACAAAGGATGCTGGTAAAGCATTTATTCACTCTGATACTTAGATTTTGTCAATTATATTCGATGTATCTGACAATAGATGTTGGTATAAAAAATTTATTCATTCTGACGCTTAGATTTTTTCAATTTTATCCCATGTATTCGAGAAAGAATTGTTGATATAGAATTTAGTCACTCTGATACTTAGATTTTGTCAATTTTATCCGACATATCCGATAAAGGATGTTGTTAAAGCATTTATCCATTCTGAAATTTAGATTTTGTCAATTTTATTTGATGTATCTGACAAAGGATGTTGATAAAAAAAATTATTCACTCTGACACTTAGATTCTGTCAATTTTATCCGATGTATCTGACAAAAGATGTTGATAAAAAAAAATTTATTCACTCTAACACTTAGATTTTGTCAACTTTTTCCTATGTATCCGAGGAATGGATGTTGATATAGAATTTAATCACTCCTATACTTAGATTTTGTGAAATTTCTGTATTGTCTGTCTAGGAAGCGACATCAATCGATAATTAATGTTAATAAAGAATTTGTTCTATTTTTTTTTATAATTTCCTGAATTAAATTTCTGTATTGTGTATCCAAGACGTGAATTCAAGAAAGAGTATGTTACTTACTTACTTACAATTTTTTTCATAATGATATATCCAACAACGGATGTTGATAAAGAATTTATTCATTCTGATAGTATTTTCGTGTTTTTTGCAAGCCATTCGTACTATACCTTAAACGCATTCAGATATTTCCTTGATAAAAAAATTTCGTCCGACATATCCGACAAATGATGTTGATAAAGCATTTATTCAGTCGGATACGTAGATTTTTTCAATTTTATCCGATGTATCTGACAGAAGATGTCGATAAAAAATTTTTCACTCTAATACTTAGATTTTGTCAATTGTATTCGATGTATCTTACAAAAGATGTTGAAAAAAAAATTATTCAGTCTGACACTTAGATTTTGTCAATTTTATCCGACATGTCAATTTTAACTGACATATCCGAAAAATGATGTTGATAATACATTTATTCACTTTGGTACTTAGATTTTGTCACTTTTATCCGATATATTCGACAAAGGATGCTGATAAAGCATTTATTCACTCTGATACTTAGATTTTGTCAATTATATTCGATGTATCTGAAAATAGATGTTGGTATAAAAAAATGTATTCACTCTGACGCTTAGATTTTTTCAATTTTATCCCATGTATTCGAGAAAGGGTGGTTGATATAGAATTTAATCAATCTGATGCTTAGATTTTGTGAAATTTATCCGATATACCCGATAAATGATGTTGATAATGCATTTAGAGGATATTGATAAAGCATTTATTCACTCTGATACTTAGATTTTATCAATTTTACCCCATGTATCCGAGAAAGGGATGTTGATATAGAATTTAATCACTCTGATACTTAGATTTTATCCGAGATATCCAACAAAGGATGCTGATAAAGCATTTAATCACTCTGATACTTAGATTTTGTAAATTTTATCCGTCTTATCCGACAAATTTTGTTGATGAAGCATTTATTCAATCTGATACTTAGATTTTGTCAATTTTATCCAGCATATCCGACAAAGGATGCACATTTTGAATCCGTTCCATAAAATAGTTTACCATGTTCTTTTTTGATATTGTAGTTATTGTCTTCTCTTAGTTCGTAATCAGTAGAATAATGATTATTCCATTTTGAGTCATACACAATTTTTACTGGTGTGACATCGACAGGCTCAATATGCTTTTCGTCTTTGGTATTATTTGGTTCATTGACTGTTTGATCAATGGCAGTAACGTTTGCTGGTACTTTGTTTTTCATCGATTCATCTTTATATTCCACAGTGATATTTTCTACCAATGCCCTTTTTATTTTTCTGGCAATTTAACTGTCTATTATCACATTATTTTTACACATGTAACAATTTCGGCACGTAGACAAGATATGGTTTTATGATATTAGTAGAAGAGTAGGCCTTTCTTTTTTTGATCTTCCGTTGAATGCTAATACCGAAAGCTGACGATAGGATGTATCAGCAGGTAATGTGTTACCTGCAACAGTAGCAAGGAGTTGTCATCTAACATCAACGATTATTTTTATGTGGCATTCTCTTTGAGTGCAATCATCTCTGGAGATCTCAATCTTGCATATCCACCAACACAAGAGTTGAATTTTTTCGGTACTCCAAAGAAATTTAATTCCTTACTGTCATGACAATGCATGCATACATTTCCAATAGTGCTACCACTTGTACTTGTTTCATAGTTTAAATACTTTTCCTTGTCGGCATTCAATGCTACAATAACATTGTCATGTGAACACAATTTATTAAAATGCTCTATCTTCACTTTTTTTTAAAGATATGACTTATGTGTTTATCGTTCCATCGCGTAGAAAAATAATGATTTAATACATGCAATAAACTAGGTAGTGTCGATAACCCGCCATAAAGTACAAGTGGGAAAGCCGCATCGTGTCTCTGAGCAAGCATAGAGTACAAATGTTAGAGCCGTAAGCATATTTTATGTCATTTTAAGATACGTAAAAAAAATTGAATAATTTCGAAGTCCAAAAAATTTTTAGTCCAATAAAAAAAAGTGCTACTACAAACATTATTTTTCTAATAGTAAAGGTCATGACTAACATGTCTATACCATTCTCATTTTGGGTTTGGAAAATATTAAGTGTGATTTTTTTTGTTTTAAGTATGTTTCATCTCATTCGAAGACATGTAAAAAAAAAGTTGAAAAAATATATGATGTTAAAAAAATAATAAAAAAAGTTAAAAAAAGTTAAAAAATTCAAAAAAATCCAAAAAAATGGGAGGAGGAGGCCAGAAAGTTGGCGGGGAGAGGGGCGTCCTTCGAGTTTGGGGATAGGGGACCTTTGGGGGGTTGATGTTTCTGCTGGTTAGGGTCGTTGGTGCTTATGATCCTTGATGGTTCGTACTCACATACACCTTACTACTTGATTTGCAAGGATTTCTAAGGTTTGTTCTGAATTTCATTATTAAAATTCTTTTCTTGCCATCTACATCTCTCTTAGTATCAACTTTTTAGTATACTATAACGTTAGACTCTATTTTAAACTGACAACACTGTTCAAACATTACTTGTGTATTATGCAGAACACATCGAAGAAGTAAAGCTATCCATTATTAAAATTCTTTTCTTGCCATCTACATCTCTCTTAGTATCAACCTTTTAGTATACTATAACGTTAGACTCTATTTAAACTGACAACACTGTTCAAACGCCACTTGTATATTATACAGAACACGTCGAAGAAGTAAAGCTATCCATTATTAAAATTCTTTTCTTGCCATCTACATCTCTCTTAGTATCAACTTTTTAGTATACTATAACAGTAAACTCTATTTTAAATTGACAACACTGTTCAAACGCCACTTGTGTATTATACAGAACACATCGAAGAAGTAAAGCTAGGTCAAGTCATAAGACCATTTTATCATCGTTAACCATTTCCTTAGATTGATATTGTTCCAAATTTATAACAAATATCTCGCTTTTTGCAATGTGCACGTCAAACTGTACTGTATATTCTTGTGCAATTCCTTGTGTAATTGATATAAATAGCAATAACCAGTCTGGTTGCGTCATACAATCTCGACTATAGTTTCAAAACGTGTTTGACCACTTTATAGGTTTGCTCGCTTTTTACAACGTGCACGTGAAACTGTACTTCATATTCTCGTGCAATTCCATGTGTACTTTCAATCAATAGCAAAAACCAGTCTGATTGTGTCATACAATCTCGACTATAGTTTCAAAACGTGTTTGACCACTTTATAGGTTTGCTCGCTTTTTGCAATGTGCACGTCAAACTGCACTGTATACCATGTGAGAGGATACTCACTCTCTCTGAAAAGGTGTAAAGATCCCAGCAAATAGCACAGGAAGGAACATAAACCAAGCAAATCCATAAGTACATGCTCTGGAAAGGTGCCAAGGAACGTAAAGTAAGCAAATAGCACAGGAAGGAACATAAACCAAGAAAATCCATAAGTACATGCTCTGGAAAGGTGCCAAGGAACGTAAAGTAAGCAAATAGCACAGGAAGGAACATAAACCAAGCAAATCCATAAGTACATGCTCTGGAAAGGTGCCAAGGAACGTAAAGTAAGAAAATAGCACAGGAAGGAACATTATCTACCCAAATAGCACAGGAAGGAACATAATCTACCCAAATAGCACAGGAAGGAACATAGTCTACCCAAATAGCACAGGAAGGAACATAGTCTACCCAAATAGTACAGGAAGGAACATAATCTACCAAATGACGGAGAACATAGTCACCCAAATAGCAGGAAGGAACATAGTCTACCCAAATAGCACAGGAAGGAACATAGTCTACCCAAAGTATAATGTACTACTCTACTTACTTCATCTAAGCAGAAGATCTAATTTGCAAGGTTTAAATTTTATAACACACAGACTTGATGAGGTGGCGAACAAGAGATTTGATGAGATCTGAAGAGTAAGTCAAAGGTATTCAGAAAAGACAGGATTCGTGGCATTATTATTGCAACCGTTCAGCTCTGGAGGTAGAAAAAATGGGGGAAGTCTTTCTTTTATTTGTGCCTCGATTTGATTTCATCTTCATTTCAGGTCCGTGTGTTACTGTTTTCCTGAATGGAAGATATTTCTTACTCAAGTGTCTTCTGTCGGCCTGCTACTACGCCATTGATTTACTGATTTCCACCAGGAAAAAATGCAGACGTTAAGAGGTGTAATATTATCTGGGAGAAATTTTTTGTTGTAATTTTCTGTTCTAGTAAAATAAATGCAACATTTTTGTTTCTCAACAAATTGGAAATTCAATAATGACCATGGAATTCCAAAATGGTCTCCAATATTCAATTTCAGCTGTTGAAATTCCAATTTTGTTGTTGATAAACATTTACAAAAAATTTTTGTTGAATCTCAAACAATTTTTTTTACAGTGTGGGGCTATTGGGCTAGCAGAACTTACAAAAGTGATGTTCAGTGACTCACTTGAGAGCTATTACTCTTGTATACGTGTTTTTTTAATTTTACATTCGTAAGTGCGATATAACACTGAAAACAAAACCTATGGTGCCACTTCTTAAGTGGAAAAGCTCTGAAGTACAAAACAGGTATCACTGTAATAGTTATGTTCCAGAACCCTTAACTTGAGGTTCACAAGAATCCCTCCCGTACACTCCCCTCCCAGCCCCCTTAGTTTCATAAATCGTCTGCTCGTCAGTAACTAACTGAAACATTAGCAGGCTACCACACCGTCGTAGATATATGTTTAATGGCTCAATTATAAGCTATTGCTTATATTTACTAGGTTTTTAAAAATTCTACCATCTATTAGATTTCACAGATTTTAATATTATCTATAGTTTCTGAGGAGAATTTGCAATGGACTCTTTGTCATGGTTGAAGCATTAGCTGCAAAATAGTAAGCAAGAGAAAAAAAAAATTGATAATAGAATTAGAAAATAAAGGAATAAAAATAGAGTTGTGCTGTATGGCCTATTTTATTTTGGTTTATAATAGATTTATTATTATTATTATTAGTACATAATAGAATTAGAAAATAAAGGAATAGAAATAGAGTTAGTAGAAAAAAAAATTCTAGGAGACTGAAGGGAAACGTAATCGAATTGATTGCATAACCGGCTTGATCGTAGTTCAGTGAAGGTACAACCTTCCCACCTTTTTGTTAAATAATTAGTCATGAGGTAGGGTGTTCGAGGGACTACTGACTCACATTTGTTACAACAAAAACAATTTTAAACTCCCGTATGGTTCTATTTTCAAAAAAGGTACAATATGCCGTGCCTACCTTTTGGCGAAAAAAAAATTGCGGTGATAGAAAAAGGGATCAATATGCCTTGCCCACCTTTTGGCGAAAAAAGCTTGCGGTGAGAGGTAAGAGTGATGGGGTAGGGTGTTAGAGGGAAAATTGACTAACTTTTTTTTACAACAAAAACAATTTAAACTCCTGTATGATTCTATTTAAAAAGAAGAGGTACAATATGCCTTGCCTACCTTTTGGCGAAAAAAGCTTGCAGTGAGAGGGAAAGGGATCCTAAGGGAGCCATGCAACAACTTTGTGCATTCAATTTTACATATTGAAGTAATATTTACAGAGGGGAAACTGAAGTGAAGCCTGGACTTGAAACCTAGTCGATTTGAAACTTAGTAATAAAACATATTATCTGGATTTTCCGAAAATCTCGCTACTCGTAGCATTAATGACACTAACGCTAGAAGTTTTATGGCTTACCTGTGCCTTCTTAAGCAGCATATTTGCACAACTGTCAAACAAATAGCCTGTTGTGGATTTGGAACTCCAACGATCGGAGCTGGAAAAGCGTTGCATTGCCGTCCTTCACTGCCCCAGTTAACACCGTGATTGCAACACCGATTGAAAGTTGGCTCGAGATCACCTAATTCAAAAAATAAAATTCACATAATTTAATGCGTTTTTCATGGCTTTTGTTTCAAGGATTTAACGTCAATTTTCTTATGCTTTTCGAAAAAGGCTTTTTTTCTACAGTTTTTCAAAGGTAAGTGGGAAGTCATATTAAAACCTAAGACATAAATAAAGTCTTATAACAATTCATCTTAAAACGAACAGGTACTTCTATCAACAAATCAATGAAACCAAAAATGAGCAGAAATAATCAGATTAAACTAAAAAACTACTTTAGATAAATAGATTAATCCTAACACGAACAGAAATTACAATGAACAATACTGTCACACTTTAAACGACCAGGAAAATCAAACAGTTTCTGGTAACGAACTGTAAGTAAGGAGCGACCCGGCTCAATGGTAACCGAAACTCTAAAAAACAGAATTTTGATACCAATAGATACATCGAAAGAATAAAATTTTAATTCTGATTTCAAATATGTAAGTTTCATCAAGTTTAATCTTGGCCATCAAAAGTTACGCGCCTGAGAAACTTTGGCTGATTTTCGAAAAAAAGGGGGAAAGACCCCTAAAAATTATAGAACCTTAATGAAAATCACACCATCATATTCAGCGTATTAGAGAACCCTACTGCGGAGGTTTCAAGCTCCTATCTACAAAAATGTGGAATTTTCCATTTTTTGCCAGAAGAAAGATCACGGATGCGTGCTTATTTTTTTTTTTGTTTTTTTGTTTGTTTTTTTTTTCTTTTCCCCAGGGGTAATCGTATTGACCCAGTGGTCCTAGAATATCGTAGGAGGGCTCATTGGAACGGAAATTAAAATTTCTAGTGCTCTTTTTAAGTGACCAAAAAAATGGAGGGCAACTAGGTCCCCTCCCACGCTCATTTTTTTCCCAAAGTCACCCGATCAAAATTTTGAGATAGGCATTTTGTTTAGTATGGTCTAAAATGTGATAACTATATCTTTTAGGATGACTTAATCCCCCGAAGGCCCCGGAGGGAGGGCTGAAAGTTATGAACTTTACCCAATGTTAACATATAGCATTGGTTATTGGAGTAGAAAGGACCCTAGTACTCGTGACGGGCACCCCTGCTGCCATCTACAATTTAGTCTAACTCTGTACGAGCACCAAATATGGGGGTTATGAGTGTTGGTCAGTTTATTTAATGTTTTTCATGGATGTCAACATCAATTTATGTCTGTTTTATGGTTTTTGTCAGTGAGAATGAAAAAACAGGATTTTTCTCACTTTGATGGATGTTTTCTGGATTACTGAGTCTAATGGGGAACAGTGTCAATGACCTCAATTCCCCTTTCGTGAATCAATAATTCCCCTAAGAAACAACAAATTAATTCCCCTTTCATGACAAATCAATCAACCATGACATCATCTGTCAGACATTAAAAAACTTCACCCAGAAACAATTCACCTTGACATCACCTGTCAAATATTAATAAACTTTGCCCTGGAAACGTTTCTGGTCGAACTCCAAAGATATTAATAAACATCACCCCGGAAACAATTCTCCAAGAAAGTCCGGCGAATGTTTTGATCTTAGAGATGAAGAGATGCGCGGGAAAGGGTTTCCCAGTAATTTCAAATGTGACAGCGCAGGGATGCCAAAAACAAAAGGAACACGCAGAAATTACGTTTAGGGATTATTTGGGCGAAACCGTTTTAGACATTTTAGGGAATTATTTCGGCAAAACAGTTAGAGACATTTTAAAAGATGATTTTAGAAGATGTTTTAGAAGAGGTTTTGAGTGTGGTCGTTATAATACACAAGTTCCATTTGAACAGTGTCGTGAGGTCCCATACCCCAACCCCAAAGGGCCCCGACCCCCTACCCAAACCCCTAAGGAAGCCCCCGGCCCCCAAAGGTTCCCCCGGGCTCCCAAAGGGTCCCCCGGGCCCCCCAAAGAGCCCCCGGCACCCCAAAAACCCCTGAACCCTCATTTTTTAATATTTTTTAAGGCTATATTATATCTTTTCAGAACAAGTTCCTTCCTTAATGTCATTCCTTAACCATTTTTACAAGTTGAAGTACCAATCCTTTCACCACAACTTTACTATAAGGCTTTTCGAATACCCCAACATCAAGCAATAGTTTTTAAAAGACATTTCAGAGCAACTTCTTTTCTTAATGTTCCCTTCTAAACCCATTTTCCAACTTGAAGTACCTGTCCTTTTCACCCACAACTTTACTTTACAGCTTTTTAGATACCTCAACACCAAGAAATACCTTTCAAAAGGCATTTCAGAGCAAGTTCCTTTCTTAATGTCCCTCCTAAACCCATTTTCCAAGTTGAAGTACCCATCTTTTCACCCACAACTATACTTTACAGCTTTTGGATACCTCAACACCAAGAAATACCTTTCAAAAGGCATTTCAGAGCAAGTTCCTTTCTTAATGTCCCTTCTAAACCCATTTTCCAACTTGAAGCATCCATCCTTTTCACCCAGAACTATACTTTACAGCTTTTTGGATACCTCAACACCAAGAAATACTTTTCAAAAGCATTTCAGAGCAAGTTCCTTTCTTAATGTCCCTTCTAAACCCATTTTCCAACTTGAAGTACCCATCCTTTTCACCCACAACTTTACTTTACAGCTTTTTGGATACCTCAACACCAAGAAATACTTTTCAAAAGGCACTTCAGAGCAAGTTCCTTTCTTAATGTCACTCCTAAACCCATTTTACAAGTTGAAGTACCCATCCTTTTCACCCACAACTTTACTTTACAGCTTTCTGGATACCTCAACATCAAGAAATACTTTTCAAAAGACATTTCAGAGCAAGTTCCTTTCTTAATGTCCCTCCTAAACCCATTTTCCAACTTGAAGTACCCATCCTTTTCACCCACAACTTTACTTTACAGCTTCTTGGATACCTCAACACCAAGAAAT
This sequence comes from Artemia sinica, assembly GCA_027921565.1. Taxonomy (NCBI): domain Eukaryota; kingdom Metazoa; phylum Arthropoda; class Branchiopoda; order Anostraca; family Artemiidae; genus Artemia; species Artemia sinica. The sequence goes on from CM051268.1 coordinate 38,343,883, forward strand.
ACTTTTCAAAAGGCATTTCAGAGCAAGTTCCTTTCTTAATGTCCCTCCTAAACCCATTTTCCAACTTGAAGTACCCATCCTTTTCACCCACAACTTTACTTTACAGCTTTTTGGATACCTCAACACCAAGAAATACTTTTCAAAAGACATTTCAGAGCAAGTTCTTTTCTTAATGTCCCTCCTAAACCCATTTTACAAGTTAAAGCACCCATCCTTTTCACCCAGAACTTTACTATACAGCTTTTTGGATACCTCAACACCAAGAAATACTTTCAAAAGACATTTCAGAGCAAGTTCTTTTCTTAATGTCCCTCCTAAACCCATTTTACAAGTTAAAGCACCCATCCATTTCACCCAGAACTTTACTTTACAGCTTCTTGGATACCTCAACACCAAGAAATACCTTTCAAAAGACATTTCAGAGCAAGTTCCTTTCTTAATGTCCCTTCTAAACCCATTTTCCAACTTGAAGCACCATCCTTTTCAACCACAACTACACTTTTCACCTTTTTGGATACCTCACCACCAAGAAATACCTTTCAAAAGGCATTTCAGAGCAATTTCCTTTCTTAATGTCCCTTCTAAACCCATTTTCCAACTTGAAGCATCCATCCTTTTCACCCACAACTTTACTTTACAGCTCTTTGGATACCTCAACACCAAGCAATACTTTTCAAAGGCTTTTCAGAACAAGTTCTTTACGTAATGTCCTTCCTAAACCAATTTTACAAGTTGAAGCATCCATCCTTTTCACCCACAACTTTAAATTACAGCTTTTTGGATACCTCAACACCAAAAAATACTTTTCAAAAGGCATTTCAGAGCAAGTTCCTTTCTTAATGTCCCTTCTAAACCCATTTTACAACTTGAAGTACCCATCCACTTCACCCACAACTTTACTTTACAGCTTTTTGGTTACCTCAACACCAAGAAATACCTTTCAAAGGATTTCAGAGCAATGTCCTTTCTTAATGTCCCTTCTAAACCCATTTTCCAACTTGAAGCATCCATCGTTTTCACCCACAACTTTACTTTACAGCTCTTTGGATACCTCAACACCAAGCAATACTTTTCAAAGGCTTTTCAGAACAAGTTCTTTACGTAATGTCCTTCCTAAACCAATTTTACAAGTTGAAGCATCCATCCTTTTCACCCACAACTTTAAATTACAGCTTTTTGGATACCTCAACACCAAGAAATACTTTTCAAAAGGCATTTCAGAGCAAGTTCCTTTCTTAATGTCCCTTCTAAACCCATTTTACAACTTGAAGTACCCATCCATTTCACCCACAACTTTACTTTACAGCTTTTTGGTTACCTCAACACCAAGAAATACCTTTCAAAAGGCATTTCAGAGCAATTTCCTTTCTTAATGTCCCTTCTAAACCCATTTTACAACTTGAAGTACCCATCCATTTCAACCACAACTTTATTTACAGCTTTTTGAATGCCTCAACACCATGAAATACCTTTCAAAAGGCATTTCAGAACAAGTTCCTTTCTTAATATCCTTCTTAAACCAATTTTACAAATTCTAAATTTTTTCTTAGGAATATTTCAGTAGTGTTTTGTTATGGTTTACCTTGTCACAGTTACATTCTCTTGATTTTTCAAAGTTCATTTTGGTTTTCTTTCGTTGAAATGCAAGAGTTGGAATATTTCAGTAGTGTTTTGTCATGGTTTACCTTGTCACAGTTACATTCTCTTAATTTTTCAAAGCTCATTTTGGATTTCTTTCGATGAAATGCAAGACTTGGAATATTTCAGTAGTGTTTTGTCGTGGTTTACCTTGTCACAGTTACATTCTCTTGATTTTTCAAAGTTCATATGAATTTCTTTCATTGAAATGTAAGAGTTGGAATATTTCAGTAGTGTTTTGTTGTGGTTTACCTTGTCACAGTTACATTCTCTTAATTTTTCAAAGTTCATTTTGAATTTCTTTCGTTGAAATGCAAGAGTTGGAATATTTCAGTAGTGTTTTGTCATGGTTTACCTTGTCACAGTTACATTCTCTTAATTTTTCAAAGTTCATTTTGGATTTCTTTCGTTGAAATGCATGAGTTGGAATATTTCAGTAGTGTTTTGTTGTGGTTTACCTTGTCACAGTTACATTTTCTTGATTTTTCAAAGTTCATTTTGGATTTCTTTCGATGAAATGCAAGAGTTGGAATATTTCAGTAGTGTTTTGTCGTGGTTTACCTTGTCACAGTTACATTCTCTTAATTTTTCAAAGTTCATTTTGGTTTTCTTTCGTTGAAATGCAAGAGTTGGAATATTTCAGTAGTGTTTTGTTGTGGTTTACCTTGTCACAGTTACATTCTCTTAATTTTTCAAAGTTCATTTTGGATTTCTTTCGATGAAATGCAAAAGTTGGAATATTTCAATAGTGTTTTGTCGTGGTTTACCTAGTCACAGTTACATTCTCTTAATTTTTCAAAGTTCATTTTGGATTTCTTTCATGAAATGCAAGAGTTGGAATATTTCAGTAGTGTTTTGTCGTGGTTTACCTTATCACAGTTACATTCTCTTGATTTTTCAAAGTTCATTTTGGATTTCTTTCGTTGAAATGCAAGAGTTGGAATATTTCAATAGTGTTTTGTGTGGTTTACCTTGTCACAGTTACATTCTCTTGATTTTTCAAAGTTCATTTTGTATTTCTTTCGTTGAAATGCAAGAGTTGGAATATTTCAATAGTGTTTTGCTGTGGTTTACCTTGTCACAGTTACATTCTCTTAATTTTTCAAAGTTCATTTTGGATTTCTTTCGTTGAAATGCAAGAGTTGGAATATTTCAGTAGTGTTTTGTCATGGCTTACCTTGTCACAGTTACATTCTCTTAATTTTTCAAAGTTCATTTTGAATTTCTTTCATTGAAATGCAAGAGTTGGAATATTTCAGTAGTGTTTTGTCGTGGTTTACCTTGTCACAGTTACATTCTCTTGATTTTTCAAAGTTCATTTTGAATTTCTTTCATTGAAATGCAAGAGTTGGAATATTTCAGTAGTGTTTTGATGTGGTTTACCTTGTCACAGTTACATTCTCTTGATTTTTCAAAGTTCATTTTGGTTTTCTTTCGTTGAAATGCAAGAGTTGGAATATTTCAGTAGTGTTTTGTAGTGGTTTACCTTGTCACACTTACATTCTCTTAATTTTTCAAAGTTCATTTTGGAATTTCTTTCGTTGAAATGCAAGAGTTGGAATATTTCACTAGTGTTTTGTCATGGTTTACCTTGTCACAGTTACATTCTCTTAATTTTTCAGAGCTCATTTTGAATTTCTTTCATTGAAATGCAAGAGTTGGAATATTTCAGTAGTGTTTTGTCGTGGTTTACCTTGTCACAGTTACATTCTCTTAATTTTTCAAAGTTCATTTTGAATTTCTTTCGATGAAATGTGAGAGTTGGAATATTTCAATAGTGTTTTGTTGTGGTTTACCTTGTCACAGTTACATTCTCTTAATTTTTCAAAGTTCATTTTGAATTTCTTTCATTGAAATGCAAGAGTTGGAATATTTCAGTAGTGTATTGTCATGGTTTACCTTGTCACAGTTACATTCTCTTAATTTTTCAAAGTTCATTTTGAATTTCTTTCGTTGAAATACAAGAGTTGGAATATTTCAGTAGTGTTTTGTTGTGGTTTACCTCGTCACAGTTACATTTTCTTGATTTTTCAAAGTTCATTTTGAATTTCTTTCGTTGAAATGCAAGAGTTGGAATATTTCAGTAGTGTTTTGTTGTGGTTTACCTTGTCACAGTTACATTCTCTTAATTTTTCAAAGTTCATTTTGGATTTCTTTCGTTGAAATGCAAGAGTTGGAATATTTCAGTAGTGTTTTGTTGGGTTTACCTATCACAGTTACATTCTCTTGATTTTTCAAAGTTCATTTTGAATTTCTTTCGTTGAAATGCAAGAGTTGGAATATTTCAGTAGTGTTTTGTCATGGTTTACCTTGACACAGTTACATTTTCTTGATTTTTCAAAGTTCATTTTGGATTTCTTTCATTGAAATGCAAGAGTTGGAATATTTCAGCAGTGTTTTGTCATGGTTACCTTGTCACAGTTACATTCCTCTTAATTTTTCAAAGTTCATTTGAATTTCTTCCATTGAAATGCAAGGGTTAGCCTACGTACGCGCAGCGTAACGTAGGCTAACCTAACCTAACTAACTAACCTAACCTAACTAATTTGATCTAGCCTAACCTAACCTAACAAAATCAAGAAATGTAACTGTGTCAAGGTAAAGCACAACAAACACTACTGAAATATTCCAACTCTTGCATTTCAACGAAGAAAACCAAAATTATCTTGAAAGATCAAGAGAATGTAACTGTGACAAAGTAAACCACGGTAAAACACTATTGAAATATTCCAACTCTTGCATTTCAATGAAAGAAATCCGAAATGAACTTTGAAAAATCAAGAGAATGTAACAGTGACTAGGTAAACCATAGCAAAACACTACTGAATATTCCAACTCTTGCATTTCATTGAAAGAAATTTCAAAATGAACTTTGAAAAATCAAGAGAATGTAACTGTGACAGGGTAAACCACGACAAAACACCACTGAAGTATTCCAACTCTTGCATTTCAATGAAAGAAATTCAAAATGAACTTTGAAAAATCAAGAGAATGTAATTGTGACAAGGTAAACCACGACAAAACACTACTGAAATATTCCAACTCTTGCATTTCAACGAAAAAAATTCAAAATGAACTTTGAAAAATCAAGAGAATGTAACAGTGACAAGGTAAACCATGACAAAACACTATGAAATATTCCAACTCTTACATTTCAACGAAAGAAATTCAAAATGAACTTTGAAAATCAAGAGAATGTAACTGTGACAAGGTAAACTACACAAAACACTACTGAAATATTCCAACTCTTGCATTTCAATGAAAGAAATTCAAAATGAACTTTGAAAAATCAAGAGAATGTAACTGTGACAAGGTAAACCACGACAAAACACTACTGAAATATTCCAACTCTTGCATTTCAATGAAGAAATTCAAATGAACTTTGAAAAATTAAGAGAATGTAACTGTGACAAGGTAAACCATGACAAAACACTACTGAAATATTCCAACTCTTGCATTTCAACGAAAGAAATCCAAAATGAACTTTGAAAAATCAAGAGAATGTAACTGTGACAAGGTAAACCATAGCAAAACACTACTGAAATATTCCAACTCTTGCATTTCAACGAAAGAAAGCAAAATGAACTTTGAAAAATCAAGAGAATGTAACTGTGACAAGGTAAACCACATCAAACACTATTGAAATATTCCAACTCTTGCATTCAACGAAAGAAATCCAAAATGAACTTTGAAAAATCAAGAGAATGTAACTGTGACAAGGTAAACCATGACAAAACACTACTGAAATATTCCAACTCTTGCATTTCAATGAATGAAATCCAAAATGAACTTTGAAAAATCAAGAGAATGTAACTGTGACAAGGTAAACCACAACAAAACACTACTGAAATATTCCAACTCTTGCATTTCACGAAAGAAATTCAAAATGAACTTGAAAAATAAGAGAATGTAACTGTGACAAGGTAAACCAGACAAAACACTACTGAAATATTCCAACTCTTGCATTTCAATGAAAGAAATTCAAAATGAACTTGAAAAATCAAGAGAATGTAACTGTGACAAGGTAAACACAACAAAACACTACTGAAATATTCCAACTCTTGACATTTCATCGAAAGAAATTCAAAATGAACTTTGAAAAATTAAGAGAATGTAAGTGTGACAAGGTAAACCACGACAAAACACTACTGAAATATTCCAACTCTTGCATTTCAATGAAAGAAATTCAAAATGAACTTTGAAAAATTAAGAGAATGTAACTGTGACAAGGTAAACCACAACAAAACACTATTGAAATATTCCAACTCTTGCATTTCAATCGAAAGAAATTCAAAATGAACTTTGAAAAATTAAGAGAATGTAACTGTGACAAGGTAAACCACGACAAAACACTACTGAAATATTCCAACTCTTGCATTTCAATGAAAGAAATCCAAAATGAGCTTGAAAAATTAAGAGAATGTAACTGTGACAAGGTAAACCACAACAAAACACTAGTGAAATATTCCAACTCTTGCATTTCAACGAAAGAAATTCCAAATGAACTTTGAAAAATTAAGAGAATGTAACTGTGACAAGGTAAACCACTACAAAACACTAGTGAAATATTCCAACTCTTGCATTTCAACGAAAGAAATCCAAAATGAACTTTGAAAAATCAAGAGAATGTAACTGTGACAAGGTAAACCACACAAAACACTACTGAAATATTCCAACTCTTGCATTTCAATGAAAGAAATTCAAAATGAACTTTGAAAAATCAAGAGAATGTAACTGTGACAAGGTAAACCACGACAAAACACTACTGAAATATTCCAACTCTTGCATTTCCATGAAAGAAATTCAAAATGAACTTTGAAAAATTAAGAGAATGTAACTGTGACAAGGTAAACCACAACAAAACACTACTGAAATATTCCAACTCTTGCATTTCAACGAAAGAAACCAAAATGAACTTTGAAAAATTAAGAGAATGTAACTGTGACAAGGTAAACCACAACAAAACACTACTGAAATATTCCAACTCTTGCATTTCAACGAAAGAAAACCAAAATGAACTTTGAAAAATCAAGAGAATGTAACTGTGACTAAGGTAAACCACGACAAAACACTACTGAAATATTCCAACTCATGCATTTCAATCGAAAGAAATCAAAATGAACTTTGAAAAATTAAGAGAATGTAACTATGATTAGGTAAACCATAACAAAACACTATTGAAATATTCCAACTCTTGCATTTCATCGAAAGAAATCCAAAATGAACTTTGAAAAATTAAGAGAATGTAAGTGTGACAAGGTAAACCACAACAAAACACTACTGAAATATTCCAACTCTTACATTTCAACGAAAGAAAACCAAAATGAACTTTGAAAAATAAGAAAATGTAACTGTGATAAGGTAAACCACGACAAAACACTACTGAAATATTCCAACTCTTGCATTTCAATGAAAGTAATTCAAAATGGACTTTGAAAAATTAAGAGAATGTAACTTTGACAAGGTAAACCACGACAAAACACTATTGAAATATTCCAAGTCTTGCATTTCATCGAAAGAAAACCAAAATGAACTTTGAAAAATCAAGAAAATGTAACTGTGACGAGGTAAACCACAACAAAACACTACTGAAATATTCCAACTCATGCATTTCAACGAATGAAAACCAAAATGAACTTTGAAAAATTAAGAGAATGTAACTGTGACAAGGTAAACCATGACAAAACACTACTGAAATATTCCAACTCTTGCATTTCAACGAAAGAAATTCAAAATGAACTTTGAAAAATTAAGAGAATGTAACTGTGACAAGGTAAACCACAACAAAACACTACTGAAATATTCCAACTCTTACATTTCAATGAAAGAAATTCAAATGAACTTTGAAAAATCAAGAGAATGTAACTGTGACAAGGTAAACCACGACAAAACACTACTGAAATATTCCAAGTCTTGCATTTCATCGAAAGAAATCCAAAATGAGCTTTGAAAAATTAAGAGAATGTAACTGTGACAAGGTAAACCATGACAAAACACTACTGAAATATTCCAACTCTTGCATTTCAACGAAAGAAAACCAAAATGAACTTTGAAAAATCAAGAGAATGTAACTGTGACAAGGTAAACCATAACAAAACACTACTGAAATATTCCTAAGAAAAAATTTAGAATTTGTAAAATTGGTTTAAGAAGGATATTAAGAAAGGAACTTGTTCTGAAATGCCTTTTGAAAGGTATTTCATGGTGTTGAGGCATTCAAAAAGCTGTAAAGTAAAGTTGTGGTTGAAATGGATGGGTACTTCAAGTTGGAAAATGGGTTTAGAAGGGACATTAAGAAAGGAAATTGCTCTGAAATGCCTTTTGAAAGGTATTTCTTGGTGTTGAGGTAACCAAAAAGCTGTAAAGTAAAGTTGTGGGTGAAATGGATGGGTACTTCAAGTTGTAAAATGGGTTTAGAAGGGACATTAAGAAAGGAACTTGCTCTGAAATGCCTTTTGAAAAGTATTTCTTGGTGTTGAGGTATCCAAAAAGCTGTAATTTAAAGTTGTGGGTGAAAAGGATGGATGCTTCAACTTGTAAAATTGGTTTAGGAAGGACATTACGTAAAGAACTTGTTCTGAAAAGCCTTTGAAAAGTATTGCTTGGTGTTGAGGTATCCAAAGAGCTGTAAAGTAAAGTTGTGGGTGAAAAGGATGGATGCTTCAAGTTGGAAAATGGGTTTAGAAGGGACATTAAGAAAGGAAATTGCTCTGAAATGCCTTTGAAAGGTATTTCTTGGTGTTGAGGTAACCAAAAAGCTGTAAAGTAAAGTTGTGGGTGAAGTGGATGGGTACTTCAAGTTGTAAAATGGGTTTAGAAGGGACATTAAGAAAGGAACTTGCTCTGAAATGCCTTTTGAAAAGTATTTCTTGGTGTTGAGGTATCCAAAAAGCTGTAATTTAAAGTTGTGGGTGAAAAGGATGGATGCTTCAACTTGTAAAATTGGTTTAGGAAGGACATTACGTAAAGAACTTGTTCTGAAAAGCCTTTGAAAAGTATTGCTTGGTGTTGAGGTATCCAAAGAGCTGTAAAGTAAAGTTGGGGGTGAAAAGGATGGATGCTTCAAGTTGGAAAATGGGTTTAGAAGGGACATTAAGAAAGGAAATTGCTCTGAAATGCCTTTTGAAAGGTATTTCTTGGTGGTGAGGTATCCAAAAAGGTGAAAAGTGTAGTTGTGGGTGAAAAGGATGGTGCTTCAAGTTGGAAAATGGGTTTAGAAGGGACATTAAGAAAGGAACTTGCTCTGAAATGTCTTTTGAAAGGTATTTCTTGGTGTTGAGGTATCCAAGAAGCTGTAAAGTAAAGTTCTGGGTGAAATGGATGGGTGCTTTAACTTGTAAAATGGGTTTAGGAGGGACATTAAGAAAAGAACTTGCTCTGAAATGTCTTTTGAAAAGTATTTCTTGGTGTTGAGGTATCCAAAAAGCTGTATAGTAAAGTTCTGGGTGAAAAGGATGGGTGCTTTAACTTGTAAAATGGGTTTAGGAGGGACATTAAGAAAAGAACTTGCTCTGAAATGTCTTTTGAAAAGTATTTCTTGGTGTTGAGGTATCCAAAAGCTGTAAAGTAAAGTTGTGGGTGAAAAGGATGGGTACTTCAAGTTGGAAAATGGGTTTAGGAGGGACATTAAGAAAGGAACTTGCTCTGAAATGCCTTTTGAAAAGTATTTCTTGGTGTTGAGGTATCCAAGAAGCTGTAAAGTAAAGTTGTGGGTGAAAAGGATGGGTACTTCAAGTTGGAAAATGGGTTTAGGAGGGACATTAAGAAAGGAACTTGCTCTGAAATGTCTTTTGAAAAGTATTTCTTGATGTTGAGGTATCCAGAAAGCTGTAAAGTAAAGTTGTGGGTGAAAAGGATGGGTACTTCAACTTGTAAAATGGGTTTAGGAGTGACATTAAGAAAGGAACTTGCTCTGAAGTGCCTTTTGAAAAGTATTTCTTGGTGTTGAGGTATCCAAAAAGCTGTAAAGTAAAGTTGTGGGTGAAAAGGATGGGTACTTCAAGTTGGAAAATGGGTTTAGAAGGGACATTAAGAAAGGAACTTGCTCTGAAATGGCTTTTGAAAGGTATTTCTTGGTGTTGAGGTATCCAAAAGCTGTAAAGTATAGTTTGTGGGTGAAAAGGATGGGTACTTCAACTTGTAAAATGGGTTTAGAAGGGACATTAACAAAGGAACTTGCTCTGAAATGTCTTTTGAAAAGTATTCTTGGTGTTGAGGTATCCATAAAGCTGTAAAGTAAAGTTGTGGGTGAAAAGGATGGATGCTTCAAGTTGGAAAATGGGTTTAGAAGGGACATTAAGAAAGGAAGTTGCTCTGAAATGCCTTTTGAAAGGTATTTCTTGGTGTTGAGGTATCCAAAAAGCTGTAAAGTATAGTTGTGGGTGAAAAAGATGGGTACTTCAACTTGGAAAATGGGTTTAGGAGGGACATTAAGAAAGGAACTTGCTCTGAAATGCCTTTTGAAAGGTATTTCTTGGTGTTGAGGTATCTAAAAAGCTGTAAAGTAAAGTTGTGGGTGAAAAGGACAGGTACTTCAAGTTGGAAAATGGGTTTAGAAGGGAACATTAAGAAATGAAGTTGCTCTGAAATGTCTTTTGAAAACTATTGCTTGATGTTGGGGTATTCGAAAAGCCTTATAGTAAAGTTGTGGTGAAAGGATTGGTACTTCAACTTGTAAAAATGGTTAAGGAATGACATTAAGAAAGGAACTTGTTCTGAAAAGATATAATATAGCCTTAAAAAATATTAAAAAATGAGGGTTCAGGGGCCTTTGGGGCGCCGAGGGCTCTTTGGGGGGCCCGGGGGACCCTTTGGGAGCCCGGGGGAACCTTTGGGGGCCGGGGGCTTCCTTCGGGTTGGGGTAGGGGGTCGGAGCCCTTTGGGGTTGGGGTAGGGGGTCGGGGCCCTTTGGGGTTGGGGTATGGGACCTCACGACACTGTTCAAATGGAACTTTTGTATTATAACGACCACACTCAAAACCTCTTCTAAAACATCTTCTAAAATCATCTTTTAAAATGTCTCTAACTGTTTCGCCGAAATAATTCCCTAAAATGTCTAAAACGGTTTCGCCCAAATAATCCCTAAACGTAATTTCTGCGTGTTCCTTTTGTTTTTGGCATCCCTGCGCTGTCACATTTGAAATTACTGGGAAACCCTTTCCCGCGCATCTCTTCATCTCTAAGATCAAAACATTCGCCGGAGTTTCTTGGAGAATTGTTTCCGGGGCGATGTTTATTAATATCTTTGGAGTTCGACCAGAAATGTTTCCAGGGCAAAGTTTATTAATATTTGACAGGTGATGTCAAGGTGAATTGTTTCTGGGTGAAGTTTTTTAATGTCTGACATATGATGTCATGGTTGATTGATTTGTCATGAAAGGGGAATTAATTTGTTGTTTCTAAGGGGAATTATTGATTCACGAAAGGGGAATTGAGGTCATTGACCCTGTTCCCCATTAGACTCAATAATCCAGAAAACATCCATCAAAGTGAGAAAAATCCTGTTTTTTCATTCTCACTGACAAAATCCATAAAACAGACATAAATTGATGTTGACATCCATGAAAAACATTAAATAAATTGACCAACACTCATAACCCCCATATTTGGTGTTCGTACAGAGTTAGACTAAATTGTAGATGGCAGCAGGGGTGCCCGTCACGAGTACTAGGGTCCTTTCTACTTATTTGGAAGTATACAGACGTTTTCAGGGGGAATTTTTCTGGTAATGGGGGGTCGGGTGGGTCGGGGGCTATGTGGGAGGATCTTTCCATGAAGGAAGTTTTCATGGGGGAAGGGACATTACTATGAAGGGGGTGTCGGACTCCCCAGCATTATTTAAAAAATAAATCAGAAATTAAATATAAAAAAAAGTTTTTCAACTGAAAGTTAGGAGCAACATTAAAATATAAAACGAACAGAAAATATTACGTATATGATTGGGATCACCCCCTAGTTAATACCTCGCTCTTTAAGCCAACGATGTTTTAGTACTTTCATAAGAGCTATTTATTCTAATTAACGGCCTTTGTGATTAAGGGGTCATTTTTAAAGAATTGGAGCAAAATTCGAACTTTAGAGTAAAGAACAAGGCATTGACTAGGGGGTGAATCCCCTAATATACGTATTAAAAATATATGAATATAGAAGTTCGTTACGTAAGTTAATTCGTAAGTTACGTATATTTATTACTAATAAAGACGTTCGCAAAAAAATTAAACAAGTTTCGAGAAAGCCATTTAACAAATAAAAAAAACATTAATTTTTTATTTAACAAATTAAATAAAAAAAACATTTTTTTTAACTGAAAGTAAGGAACGACGTTAAAACTTAAAACGAACAGAAATTATTCCGTATATGAAAGGGGCTGTCCCCTCCTCAACGCCTCGCTCTTAACGCTTAATTTTGACTTTCTCACAACTCTATTTTTTTAAAAAATTAAAAATTTTAGCGTCAAGAGCAAGGCGTTGAGGAGGGGATAGCCCCTTTCATATACGGAATAATTTCTGTTCGTTTTAAGTTTTAACGTCGTTCCTTACTTTCAGTTTAAAAAATAGTTTTTTTTATTTAATACATAAGAGGAATTGGGGCTACGATCTACTAAATCTTCAAAAGACCGTAGTGTTACTTTTGCTTTACTGGAATTAAATAATAAAAAACAAGTTTTTTTAACTGAAAGTAAGGAACGACGTTAAAACTTAAAACGAACAGAAATTATTCCGTATATGAAAGGGACTATCCCCTCCTCAACGCCTCGCTCTTTACGCTAAAGTTTGACTTTATCACAACTCTATTTTTTTAAACAATAAAAAAACTTTAGCGTAAAGAGCGAGGCGTTGAGAGGGGGACAGCCCCTTAAATATACGGAATAATTTCTGTTCGTTTTAAGTTTAAAGTCGTTCCTTACTTTCAGTTAAAAAAAAATTGTTTTTTTTATTTAATTTTTGAATGTTTTTGAATTAATGGAGGTTTTGATTTTGGCTCACCGTACATGAATTATTAAAACAAAATTTGAATATTAATTTTACTTTTATTTGGTTAAATGGCTTTCTCGAAACTTGTTTAATTTATTTATGAACGTTTTTATTAGTAATAAATATACGTAACTAACGAATTAACTTACGTAACGAACTTCTATGTTCATAGTTTTTTAATACGTATATTATGGGGTTCGGCCCTAGTCAATACCTTGCTCTTAAAGCTAAAGTTCGAATTTTGTTCCAATTCTTTAAAAATAACCCCTTAATCACAAAGGCCGTTAGTTAGAATAAATAGCTCTTATGAAAGTACTAAAAAATCTTTGGGTCAAAGAGCGAGGTATTGACTAGGGGGTGAACCCATTCATATACGTAATATTTTTTGTTCGTTTTAAGTTTTGATGTTGCTCCTTACTTTCAGTTGAAAACTTTTTTTATATTTAATTTCTGATCTTTTTCTTTAATAATAGTAGTAATCTATATAAAGGTTTCAAAAATACATGAAAAATACATGGAATTACACATGAATATACAGTGTGGTTTCACGTGGACATTGCAAAAAAGCTGGTAAACCTATAAAGTGGTCAAACACGTTTTGAGAGTATAGTCAAGGTTGTATAAGACAATCATACTGTTTTTTTTTGCTATTGATATCAACTTTACAAGAACATGCAGCGTAGCTTCACGTGGACATTTTAAAAAAGCTGGCAAAACCTATAAAGTGGCCAAACATGTTTTGAGAGTATAGTCAAGGCTGTATAAGACAATCATACTGTTTTTTTGCTATTGATATCAATTGCACAAGGAATTTCACAAGAATATTAAGCGTAGCTTCACGTGCACATTTTTAAAAAAGCTGCCAAACCTATAAAGATGTCCAACATGTTTTGAGAGTATAGTCGAGATTATATAACACAAGCAAAGTTGTTTTTGAGGCAACATCTGTTTTTTAGGGGGCCAATCAGAGACAGCGGAGGTTTCTCCGTTATACGATAACTTGATTGATGATTGGATACAAATAAAAAAGAGTGATTTTCATTCTCCTTGAGATTTTGTATATAATGGCCATGCATTACGATTAAATTTCCATAATGTTTTAACATACCATAGATAATACACTAAATATTATTGACTTTGAAGCCATGGATACATCAATTTACAATGTAAGTTCAGTATACTAAGTTGTCTTAATTTATTTCCAAATAAAAGCATTATACCACCCCACTAGTAAATTCAAATTCAGGGGCATAGCCCCCCTCCCCCCAACAATACAAACTCTACAATATGATGATTATAGTCGCTAGAAAACGTAGAATACGCTCTTTTTTCCATTTTGTAAATCCCAGCCCCCCCTCTTCCCATCTGTTTACGAGTTTAATTCATTAGAAATACTTCTTTCGTTCAAAATCTCCCTTTTCCCATTATCAAAAATAGAGTTTCCGGTCTAAAAGCATCTGTGTCTAATCCTGTTAGCAAGAGGGACAATTTCAAAACAGCATTTGGCATGCGCATTATCTGAATTAAGAAAACAAAGGAATGGAAACGTGTAATTCTAAACGCTTTGAAGAAAGAGTGATTGTATTTTGGAAAAAAATTAGACGAGATATTCTATTTTCAAGTGTATTTGATGATCAAGAGGCTTTTATAAAAAAAATATAAGGCGGTGGAGGGGAGCAATGTATCAATTTTAACACCTTCGTTATAAGGTGAAAAACAAACTATTTCTTCGCATGAAAAGTAAGGGGGGAAAGGGGGATTCTTTGTGCAGACACGTATACCCTTTGACAAGAAAACTAATGTGCTCATTCTTACACGCAACACTGAAGTTTAGTGTTTGGTTAGCTTTTAATTATATCAAATTTATGGCAGACTATTTTTTAGGTCTATATTTTAAATATAGTACTAATTTTTTCTTCTGTAAAAAAGGGGAATCGTTTTTTCCATACTAAATTTTGTCTTCTTTTTAAGAGCAATTTTGAAGAGTCCGTATCTCCTCCTCAAAAGAGAGCTAAGGCTAATGGCGATAGCCCAATGCAACAACTGGAGATAGCTGAGCCATCCAGGGCCACGCGAATACAGTCTGGTCAAAAACCGAAAAGAGAATGGGCGGCAGCTCACAGGATGGTGAACCCCGCTGCTCCAACCACCCAAGCCAGTGACATCGCCACCATATCTATGCAAGAAAAGGATGTCACCGTCCCATCTATCTCCCATCATGCTTTGCCAGGACCATCCTGCACACAACAGAAGTCTGAATTTGGAAATGTGAGCATTTTTACCTTTACTTTCTACATGTTTTTAGAAATATCAACCTATTTCCTTCCAATTTTTTTTTATTCTTTTCTTTTCGCCATTTTTTCAACACCGTAAAAGTGTGTGTGTGTGGTCAGAGATATTAAAACGTATTTTTCGCTATAATATTAATCCTGACGGAGATCTAAGGATTAAGTTCTGAGGGGGGTGTAAAAATATCCCGGTAAACATACGACTTGAAATGCTTCAGGATAAATAGACTATTGAGTCTTTCTGAACTTTCTGGGGAGGGGGTGGGGTGGAGGCAAGTATTTAGTTTAAATAATGCTAGGAGGAATTGAGTTTTGAGGGTGGGCTGGAAAAATGAACATGTTTTTTTAACTTTATAAAATAATGGTTATTTCACATAGAAAATAAAACCTTTTTTCTATAGGTTAATGAACTAAAATTTTCACCATTATTTCAACACCGTAAAAGTGTGTGTGTGTGTCAGAGATATTAAAAGTTATTTTCGCTATAATATTAATCCTGAGGAAGTTCTGAGGACTAAGTTCTGAGGGGGGTGTAAAAATGGCAATTATTCAATATCCCGGTAAACATACGACTTATGCTTCAGGATAAATAGACTATTGCGTCTTTCTGAACTTTCTGGGGAGGAGGTGGGGTCGAGGCAAGTATTTAGTTTAGATAATGCTAGGAGGAATTGAGTTTTGAGGATGGGGTGGAAAAATGAACATGGTTTTTTTTAACTTTATAAAATAATGGTTATTTCACATAGAAAATAAAACCTTTTTTCTATAGATTAATGAATTAGCCTTTTCACCATTTTTTCAACACCTTAAAAGTGTGTTTGTGTGTGTCAGTGATATTAAAATGTTATTTTCGCTATATTATTAATCCTGAGGGAGTTCTGAGGATTAAGTTCTGAGGGGGGTGTAAAAATGGTACTTATTCAATATCCCGTTAAACATACGACTTGAAATGATTCAGGATAAAAAGACTATTGCCTCTTTCTGAACTTTCTGGGGAGGGAGTGGGGTGGAAGCAAGTATTTAGTTTAAATAATGCTAGCAGGAATTGAGTTTTGAGGGTGGGCTGGAAAAATGAACATGGTTTTTTTTAACTTTATAAAATAATGGTTATTTCACATAGAAAATAAAACCTTTTTTCTATAGGTTGATGAATTAGCCTTTTCACCATTTTTTCAACACCGTAAAAGTGTTTGTGTGTCAGAGATATTAAAATGTTATTTTCGCTATATTATTAATCCTGAGGGAGTTCTGAGGATTAAGTTCTGAGGGGGGTGTAAAAATGGTACTTATTCAATATCCTGGTAAACATACGACTAGATATGCTTCAGAATAAATAGAGTATTGCGTCTTTCTGAACTTTCTGGGGAGGGGGGTGGGGGCAAGTATTTAGTTTAAATAATGCTAGGAGGAATTGAGGTTTGTGGTTGGGGTGGGAAAATGAACATGGTTTTTTTAAATTTTATAAAATAATGGTTATTTCACATAGAAAATAAACCTTTTTTCTATAGATTAATGAATTAGCAGCGCCATCTTCATCAGGTCATGAATCATTCATTTTTGGTGGACCTGAATCAATCCTAGCACCACCAATGGAGTTTAGAGATGAGCCTACACTAGTTCTAGACATTATGGAGTGGCATAGGGATTTCCTAAATGATTTTTTGGAACATGGCCAGCCTAGAGAATTTAACTTGTTACATTGACATGGTGGAGGGCCTGGAATGGACAGATAGATTTATACAAGAGCATTTAGGTGGTTTTAGTAGTAGTAGATCTGAACCGGGTCCTCATAAAGAAATTCCGTCACAGGACAATACAGGCTGGCTTGATCAGCTATCCCCAAACACCCTGGAATACATACTAACAGACTTAGAGGACTTCATGCCAACTCCATCCAATGCAATTGAACAGACTGGGGGTGGTGCTATTGACAATTCTCTGTCACGCCCCACCATTCCGCTTAATGTTACATCTAGTAGTAGTAGTAACGATATACCAACAACACAAGTATCCCCTCTTCCAGATTTTTTTCTTTCCAACTCTGCCTTGCACCACACAAAGGTCTACAGCGCCAAATTCGGTGATCCATTTAACTCTCTAGTGTCAGGGGATATAATAACAGATCCCCTGGCCATTACACATTTATATACTAATAAGATTCGAGCCATTCTTGAACAACAGATGGGGGTGTGGGGTGTGGGGGTCAGTTTAAAAGCATCAATAGCACTAAAAATATTTTTTTAAATGAAAATGCGAGCGAGCTGTATTCAAAATACTTGCACACAGAGATGTTGGCAATTCGCCTGCATTTATCAAATTATGAGGAGGTTTTTCTAAATTGGTCTAATAGCATTCAAACTAAGTGGCAAAATTATAACGAGGAGGGTAGTGGGTCGGTTTTTTTATTTATTGAAAGTTTAGACGTTAATATTTGTAGATTTAAAAAGGATTTTATTTTAAGAGGTGGGGCTGGGGGGACGGCTATAGTTTTAAAATATCATTCGGATTTAGAGGGATGTAGGGGGATACAACGAATCTGTTTCGATACGAGGCTACAGTGTTTCAAGTATGCATTTTTAATTGCCACATACAGACCTCTTCAAATAGATGCATCTAAGGAAAAGTTGGATGAAATGGCAGTTAATGGTAGGGAGGGTTCAAAGTTCCCCATAGTAGATTTTAATTGTTTAATTGGTCAATTTCCCGTGGAACTAAAAGGAATAGATATTTTCTAGCGGGCTAATGCTCATTTAAAGATTGGTGTCACGGTGTTACAGTATGAAACAGAATTTGAGGAGGGTCACCGTTCCGATAAGAAGGGCGTATTATTTCCAGTGAGGGCTCCTTCTATTAAATCAGTGGAACATTGGGTGTGGCTTCTATATACGCCACCCACAGAGCCCGATTCAATTGGACATTTTAATCCAATTACCGATATTAGTAGGGTTTTGGGGGAGGGTAAAAATCGGAATGTATGTTATCACTGTCCAACATGCCTGTCCCGATTTAGGACTGATTTAAAGTTAAAGCATCACATGAAACACTGTAAACGTCATGGATACCAGGCTGTGGAGACGGTAAGCGGAGATAGAGCGATCTTACGTTTTAAAAATTTCCAAAACACGCTCCTGCAGAGCAATAAGATCGTTTTAGACTGCGAAGCAAAACTCACAGACGTGTACGATTCGTCAAATCCAAATCGTGTTAAAATACATGAGGCCATAGGGGTTTCTTACGCTCACGCGCAACGAGATTCCAATAATACCATGAAAGTGCTGGATGTAGTTGAGATGTTGGGTGACAGTGAAGACTTCATGCGCTCGGCATTGGTCAGTCGAATCAAAACAGCGAACGGTGCAATTTCGCGCCTTTGTTACACAAACTATCCTTTGCTCCTATCACCAGATGACATATTGGCTATTAAAAATCGTAAAATGTGTGGGGTTTGCAAGGGAGAATTTGATGATGGTGTTGGGAATGGGGGGAGGAGGAAGGTGATTGACCATGATCATTTGTGGCAGGAAATTACATTGGGGGGGGGAGTAACTTTAGGGGGTAGCACATCAGTCGTGCAATTTAAACGTTAGACAGCAATATTTCGTACCTGTTTTTATACACAATTCCAATAACGACTTAAAAATTGTTTTACCGGCGTTGGCCCGCATTGCCAAGGGTTGAGTTGTAGATGACGCATGGGTAGATGGTTCTTTTTCATATAATATCATACCCAAATCATCGGAGAAGCTACTGCTGTTATAATTCATGTGGAAAACAGTTGACAAGGGTTACACGTGCCTGAATAAAATTTATTTTTTAGACTCTTTCAGCTTCTTCCCCAAATCTTTA
Source organism: Artemia sinica (assembly GCA_027921565.1). NCBI lineage: Eukaryota > Metazoa > Arthropoda > Branchiopoda > Anostraca > Artemiidae > Artemia > Artemia sinica. The sequence continues at coordinate 38,362,628 of CM051268.1, forward strand.
AGTCAATTGATACAGGTACAGAAAAGTGACAATTTTGATAGCTTCCCCTCCTCAAACAGCGCTTCCCCGATGATGAAATGTATGATTTATTAACGTGTAAGGGTATATATCCATATGATTATTACAACTCTGGCTCGAGGCTAGATGAGGTGTCATTACCTCCCATTGAAGCTTTTTACAATTCTCTTACTGAGAGTGAGTGCACCACTAGCGACTACAAATTTACTAAGAGGGTTTGGGCAAAGGGTGGATGTAAAAATGGGTGGGATTATTGTAAACTATACTTGGCCAGTGACGTACTCACTCTTCTGGACACTGTATGCAAAAATAGGGATAAAATCTATGGTGAATTTGGGTTGGATTTAGGTTATTATTTTTCCACTCCTCATCTGGTGATGGACTTGATACTTAAAATCAGCAAAGAAGAAATAGGTCTGATTGCCGATGTGGATCAGCATCTGTTGGTAGAGAGACCAATGAGGAATGGGTATGCTTTTCACGGGGACCGTATCATGAAAACTGATCCGACCGGACAGCACACCGATGAAAAGTCGGACGCAGTTTTTTTGGATATGAATTCTCTTTACCAGTCGGCAATGTCTCACTAATGATTGCCGTGTGGCAATTATAAATGGCTTGACAATCCGTGTGCTTCGAATTTCCCCGACATTGCTAGTGTTGAGGAGAATGGGGCACAGGGATGGTTTTTTGAAATTGACGGTGAAATTTCCATCGAAATCCATGACTCGATAAAAGACTTTGTTTTTTCGTGCATAAATAGACCGGTGGGTAGGGACTCTCTGAGCCCCTACAATTTATCTTTAGTAGAGGATGGGAGTATGCACTGGGTACTTTCAAAACAAAAACTAATTGCCGACCTCAACCCGAAACAGAATATCGTTGTTCATCACGTGCTATATAAATGGATGGTGTCCAATGGTTTCAAGGTCACAAAGATTCATAGAGCCCTCCAATTCATAGAGCCCTCCATCAAGAGCCTTACATGAAAACTTTTATTAACACCTTTGTCAGTAAGCGTTCACAAGCGAAAACAAAAGTTGAAAAAGTAGTCTATAATTTTGAACTCAGCTTTCGGTAAAATGTGCGAAAGCTTACGAAACAGAAGTCGATGTGACATTGTAACCAATCCTAAAGATTGTGCTCGAATCATTGCGGATCCAAACTTCACATCGTTCACAATCATAGATTCTGATATGGTGCTCCTACATCGCAAGAAAAGAAACATTGTTTCAAATAAAAATATTGCAGGCGGGAGTGCAATAACTGAAATATCTAAGAAACTCATGTTATCATTTTATTATAATGTATGCAAGGTACAGTGGCCAATTGAGGGACAAGTTCAAGTGTATTAAAAAATTCTTTTTTTATCACTGATTCACTCCTGTTAAAAGTCAAAACTGAAAATCTATTGAATGATTTGGAAAATAGCGAGTACATTAGCTCACGAATGGACTACACTAATTGGGATGAATCCCTCTACTCAGAACTAGTGAAACGCCAGGCCCCAAATCAATTGTTAATGATAAAAACTGAAACGGGTAGCGATCTGATATCCAGTGGTGTGTTTCCTGGGCCGAAGGTATACTGTGTGGAAACGCAAAAAAAGGATATCAAACAAGTTTGCAAGGGGGTACCTACACACTTTGTAAAAAATAATTTCGACATGAGTGTGTATAGAAACTGTGTGGAACGTAGTTTAGTCCCAAGAGCGAAAGTCATGGCGATTCGCTCATTACAATTTAAAAACTACACAGTTAGAGTTGAGAAGACAAAGTTTTTGTACTTGAGGATCGTGTGAAGGTACTATCACACGGTCATTATTTAATTTCTGACCGAGTTGAATGTATAGAGTACAGAAAACAACTCGGTCTAGAAAAAATAACTTAAATTCATTAAAAAAAAGTACAAATTGGGTGGGAGGGTTTTTTTTGGGTAATGAGGGTTCTTAAATTCTTTTTTTTATCACAGACAATTTTCAATGTGTGTGTGTGCGTGTGTGTGCAAGGCAGATGAATTTCAATTATTTAATGCCCCCCTCCGCCCCCCGGCCCGCCACAGCGGGCCCCGCTTCCCAGCCCGCGACGCTTCCCGCGGCGCTTCCCGCGGCACTTCCCGGCCCGCCGCATCGGGCCCCACTTCCAGGCCACCGCAGCGGCCACCCCCGGGGGGACCCCAAAATTTAAATTTAAAATGCTGTAAATAAAAGTGTGTGATATTATTTTAAGTGCATTATTCATTAAATGTTGTATTTTTATAAATAAATTAAAAAAAAGTGTATTTATTAAAGTGTTTTTTCTAGTGCTTATGTAAATGTTGTATTTTTTATTATAAATAAATTTAAAAAAAGTGTGTTTTTTTCATGTTCAATGTTCTTTCATGTGTTCAATGTAGTATTTTTTAAGTGTTGTTACTTTTTTATGTGTGTATAATAAAAGAAAACATGATTCTTTATTCGTCTTCTTATTATTCTTGAACGGACTAGTAATAGGTAAATTATTTAGTCATTAGACACCTATAGTCTACAGTTAGTTGTCTAGGTGAACTGTTGAAGGGAACATGTATCAATTTAAAACACCATTCAGATCGTTTCTGTGTGGGCCGTCAATGTCAGGCAAAACAACACTCTCAACTAAAATAATTAAAAATTGCGATAAACTGATTGTGGAAAAGCTGAAAAAAATCTACTATTGTTACAGTATTTGGCAGGAGTCATAAGATAAAATAAAAGCAATTGGCACGACGGGATTGGTGCAGATACAATTCATACAAGGACTTGATGTTTTCAGCATTATTGAACCAAACTCTTGGCTGATTATTGACGATCTGGCTGAATCTATTGAACAATGGTCCCAGGAAATGCTACAACTGTTCACTCTTCGCTCTCATCATGAACAGATTTCCGTTACTCTGGTTCTACACAATCTCTTTCATCAGAGCAAATGTGTGCGAACACTTGCGTTGAACTGCACCTACTATATCATCTACAGAGAAGTTCGTGATTCTAGCTCACTAATAACTCTCAATAAACAAATATACCCTGGCGCCCCTAAATTTCTGCTCTCAGCATACAATCAGGCAACTAATAAACCGTACGGCTGTATCCTATTGGATCTTAATCAAAATACACCCGAGGATCTGCGTGTAGTCAAAGATATTTTTGACAATAAAATTACAGTATATCTCCCCGTGAACATTAAAAAAGGCTATTAGTTGTTATCATGACACTCAAGAAACTACATGAAAATAGACATTTATTTTCAGTTCTAAGCACTTCAAAACCCTCGCTTAGGAAAGCCATACTCAAACATGGTATTGACAATGATTTCATTAATCTAATATCTGAACTTTGTTTAAATTTGACTGAGGGTAATGTTCAACTGCCAGAAGTAGTTAAGAAACAGGCAAAGCAATATCGTTCCATTGTACGTACAGTGGCCTCTAAAAACAAAGGAAAGAATTTTGAAAAGAAACGTCTTCTTCAGGCGGGCGGTAGCTTTTTCACACTTTTACTGCTAATAATTGCAGGACTTGTAAACAGTTTTCCCTAGATGGCAAAACCCTATAAATTGACTCCAATAGAACTGGCTCTCTCACCCGTGGAACACTTTAAGAACAATCTGAGTAAATTTATTGACAATGAGAATATTGAGGATAATAAAAAAAACTGCTTTTACTTCAAGATGCACTTCGCCGAGTGGACAAAAATAAGCGAAGGCCAGCGAATATCAACGAATAAGCGAATATCGTGCGAAGGCCAGTGGTATTGATCACAAAAAAGAATCATCTCCTCAGGATTCTGCTGCTGGAAGACAATTAAAGAAGGAGGAATTGGATTCAATTTTATTGAAAATTGGAAATCTAATGCCCCACTCATATCGTGAACAAAGTAAACGACTCCTAACTTATCTCATGGAAAGTGGTCAAGATCATATTCAAGTTGATGGCAATGGGAAAGGGATTATAATTCAGGGCAAGAGCTATAATCTACTTGATTTAATCTATGATATGGTTACAAATCGTAAAGGACTATTATCATTTGACGCTCATCTATACAACTTTCTAAATACATTAAACTTTCCCAAAAGCCTTATTAGCAATAGAAAAATTCTAAAAAAGTTAAATGAACATGCACCATCAGCATCATCATCAACAACACCATTAAAATATGAAGAGGAAGAAGAAGAAGAAGATTTTAAATCAATCTTGGAAAATACTAGCACACCTAGCGGAAACTTGACAATGGTGGCGAGGAGGATCACACCATTGATAGCTAGACAAAAGCGAAAACGTATCAAGTCACCATCACCCCCATCACCAAAAGCAACTAGTATACAAAAGGGTAGCGGACGTTACACTACGTGTTTACGTTCAAAATGGTTGAAGTTCTGAAAGGTGCTTATGAAAATATTGGCGAAGCGGGGAGTTTAAGTTCCCCCACCACTCTTTCCAAAGTCACTGGTGTTCACACTAAAAGTGTACAAGACTATTTACAAAATGAATCAAGTTACACTCTGCATAGAAATCATAGACTTCGTGCTAATCATTATCGAAAAACTAAAGCCTTTTTCCCATTGCATATAATGCAAGCAGATCTCCTAACTCTAGATGAGATTCAACAACGTCACAATACACCGTACAAGTACATTCTACTTGCAATCAGTGTTTATAGTCGTTATGCATATGCAATTCCATTGCGCTCGAACAGAGGTGTTGAAGTTGCTCAGGCTATAGAAAGTATTCTCGAACAGGATTCGTATAAAAAAATTGAAACGGATCGCGGTAGTGAATTTGTCAATCCCCATGTTGCAAAAGTACTAGTGAAATATAGTACACTGCTCTATCATAGTCATAGTCCTATAAAGGCTGCATTGGCCGAACGATTGATAAGAACTATTCGACTTTTAATTTCAAGATATTGTACATTGAAAAATACACCGGCTTTTATTCATGATTTAGATAAAATCATGTTGATCTATAATCAACAACCTCAAAAATCATTGTCCAACTCAACCCCAACGGAAGTTCATCATTCTGATCATGATACAATTGACACCTTTCTTAAACAATATTCCAATGAAACTATTGTCAAGAAGAAAAATAAATTCAATGTTGGTGATACTGTTCGAATTAATAGAACAACTAATGTTTTTGAAAAGGGGAATTACTTGTGGTCCACAGAACTTTTTAAAGTGGTAAAAATCCTAGACACTAAACCCATAACTTATCGCTTGCGCGATACCAAAGATGAAGAGATTCTCGGCGGATTTTATGACTATGAACTACAAAAAGTTAAAAATAATAGTGAAATCTATCAAATTGAAAAGATATTAAAAACTCGTACTCGCAGGGGTAGGAAACAGTTACTTGTTCGGTGGCTAGGATACAACTCTGATTTTGATTCTTGGATCGGTGTTGAAGATATTGACAATGCCCAATGATTTCTATGTAAAATTTACGTAGAACGTTTCCGATCCTCTCTACAACGACTTGAATAAGACAAGTGATTTTTGGACAAAACTCTCCCCCGCCATTAAATTTGACGTTGCGTATGAAGTGGCTCTTGTCGACTGTATTCTCAAAAATACGTATGACATCCTGAGAAAGGATCGTGTGTACGATATAAAAGTTATACCGTTCGATTGGTCACTCTTTTTCGACTATGAATGGGTTGAAGCACTTAAATCTAGCGAATATCCACATGTTAAATTGAAATATATTGAATACGATAATACGACAGATTTGTGTCGTACAATCAATAGAAAAATCTCATATCGTAGGAATGGTACATTCCATTTTGATTATTCATTGGAACACGATAGGATTTACATTACCTCACCTGTTGACACTGAAATAATTATTCTCAATGATAATCTGAGAGACGTTCTTGGCTTTAAACAGAATATGATCAATGGGAAAAATGCTGGCACCGTTTACGGGATGGATCAAGTTATTTTTGCTGATTATCCCACCTGGTTTCGCCTCGGACTCTTGCATATTTCTCTATGAATCCTTTGTGGAAACGTCGAGAGTTGGTAATTCAAATGTCCCCCTCCTACATGTTCTTGATCGAAAAACAACTCATGAACTTGTTCATCACTATAATATAAAGCATCTTCAGTATGTTCCTGTAAACACTTCGTTTGGAACTCTGTCAGTTAACACTAAGAAGTGAATTGGGTGATCCTCTAGCCATAACAAAAGGCTTAGCAGTTATTACATGTCATTTTTGACCCGTTGTCGGCGACACAATCACCTAAAATGAACAATAGAAGAATTCCATTTGTCTGTCCCGATATCGATTGCTATGTTGGTGCTCTGAGTCCACGTCAAATAGGCAATGGATTGGACTACTACAAGGGGCGTACTACAATGTCTGGCTATGGTCTTGGTAGCTGGTTTGCTAGGCTATTTCGTTCTGCACTACCCCTTGCCAGAAAATATCTTGTACCTGCTGCATCAAATTTTTCTGCCTCAACACTACAGGACTGGGGGTTGGGCAAGAATTTCAAGGAGAGTGTTAAGGAAAATATTAGATCTTCAGCAAGAGCCGTTGGTGAGCAATTAAAATCTCGGCAAAATGGGGAGGGATTGAAAAGGATGCGTACTCGTCATTCACTCATCAGTCTCCACCCAGGCGGGAAGCGAAGGACATCAACAAGGACTTTGAGGAATCAAACAAGGAACACCAATAAGCAGAAGAAAAAAAGAAAAAGACTGTTAGATCAAAGAAGGATTTCTTCTCTTAAAATGTCTTATCTCCCCCACAAGGAGTCACATCCATCAATCAGTTCCTCTTTGAATCTATTCAATGCTGAAAATGTTGATGTCAGTGTCAAGTATGGCTACTATGAACAATTTCATACCCAACAACCCTTCTCGGAAAATATACACTTTTAAATATTTTCCAATGAAGACTATTTCATTGATTCGTCATCAACATTAATTGATTTAAATGTTGCAGTGAAGAAAAAGTCAGATAATACAACTCCAACTGTTGCCGATGGTCTCTCCTACGAAAACTGTATTCTACACAACCTATTCAAACAAACTAATGTATTTATTAATGGAACACTGGTGAGCACTAGCAATAATTTATCCAACTATGCAAGCTACATACAATTTATAATGATGACACCAAAGGCATAAAAGGAGTTGAGAGGAAAATCATTGGGCTATGAATATCGATCAGGTGTTGATACTGACGGTGAGTTGACTACTGCAGTGAGCCAGGAGTATCATCTGGTTGGAAAATTAAATCATGAGATATTCAATATATCCCAATGGCTACCCCCAACGTCAATATTGACATAAAGTTGCAACTGGCCCCATCGAATTTCATTTTGATAAAAACACTTCCTGCAGCACCCGATGCAAATGTCATTATCACATCGGCAATTCTCCACGTTCGAAAACAAACAGGTTATGAGCTCAGTTGCATTGGCAGTGGAAAAGCTAAGAGCCAATGGCAACAACATTAAACTGCTTGTCCCCCATACGATCACCAATCAACGTCACATTGCCACCGGCTCTCGTAGCTATAGCGATTCATCATTTATCAATGGAGAAGTCCCATCAAAATTGGCTTTGGCCTTTGTGAAGAGTGGCAGTGCCGTTGGATCCTGGACTGAATCCCCCAAGATTTCAATTTTTTTGGTCTATCTAGCCTTGTGTGCAAAGTGAATGGTATTCCACTGTACACTCTATCATTTGACAACAAATCCTATGGAACTCTGTACGAGTTGACCACGCAATCCCTAGATCATGACTCTCAACTATTTGAAAATGGAACAACCGATTCAATGTTTTCAAAAAATCATGTAATTGTTTTGGACTTGTCGGGGACTCAGGATATGAGCATAGTAAGAACAGGGAATGTACGTTTAGAGTGTACATTTTCCGATGCTTTGACTGAGAGTATCACGCTAATATCATTGAGTCAATTTGAAACCTATTGGGAAATCATACCAAACGGCAGTGTTCTACTAGACCTAGCACCATGAACACAAACCAAATAATCAACGTATTTAGTATGGATTCATACATTTCCCAGTACAAGTCCTATTGCATACCATCGGACTTCATTGAAAAATTCTAAGTGTTAACAATACCCTAATCATTGTTAATAGCAGTCCATAGACTTTGAAGACCGGCCATTGGCTATGCATCTTTCAAACAGCGAAGAATATTGAATTTTTTATCCTCTTGGCCTATCGTATAAATTCTACACTCCATACATCAGCAACTTTATTGAAAGCAGTGGGAAAACTATTATTTAAAATCAACGAAGAGTACAGGATTTAACGACTAAGACATGTGGCTTTCATGCACTACTCTTTTTCATATTCAGATGTCGTGGCTAAACCTACAAGCAGTTTCTCGACATCTACGTTGACTTACCTCGATTGAACGACTTTCTAGTGGAAAATATACCTACAAGCGTATTTAATATTGATTTTAGTGCCCTACGAATACAATGTTCTAAAAATGTATGTGAAATTGTTTATTAATAAATGAAAAAATGTATATACATGATAAAAACGACTTTTCTACTCTTTAGATTTCATCTTCTACTAGGTATAGGTATTTGTCGACAACAACTAATGCAGGTAGATTATCTGAATGCACAGTATACTGATCCTGATGTACTGCAATGTCAGGGTCACGTTTTCTACAGTAGAGTGTAACTTCACTCTTGTCATATCTCTTTGTATAGTCAATGTTACTATTCTCATTCATTCTATAGAATTCACATGTTTCAATTTGCTTATCTGAAGCAATGTCACAAACAGTGACCTCAAGTGGCAAATCACATTCCGTCACAGCCAAATAAAAATCAGTGGGCTTATAATCATAACACCCATTGTCTTCACAACGATGACGTAAAAACCATATTCTTTTGTTGTTCCAACAGTTGAATCGCTGACCTGGCTCCTCCTCCCAGAACAATCTGAAAACCACGACGATACCAATCTCGTAGCAATAAACTAAAATGACGCTTAGGATTCTTTCCAATCATACCTGGAAATGTATTCTCCCATTGATTACATTTATCATAGGGACAATTGGAGCATAGGTGCCCTCTAGGATGTGAGTCACACACCTCTTCAAGACAGGAATTACAACCTTTAATTTGTACAGCATATCCTCTATGCAATTTACACGGGTTGTATAATCTACACTTTTCATCAAACTCATCAATCATTGTGCAATTCTCACATGATGACCAGCTGCCCAGTGTGTACATACATAGTGGGCATGTATGGAACATTTTTTCATGTGTTGACACTCTCACTGCCACTATCAAACTGAGCTAGCAAAAACAAAAAAATGTCTGGGATAGAGAGAGAGAGAGAGAGAAAGTGGATTAAATCATCCTTGAACGTCATCTTTCTCATTAAAAAAGTCCTAAGTTTCTAAACTAGTGTTTAAAAGCATATCCACAATATCATTTTGTCGTGTCGTGATTAATATATCAATAAATTGTGTAAATGCTTTTGGACCACGACGTAGAAGCTTCATGCAATAGTCTAATGATGGAGAATCAGTTTTCATTATATCGACAAGCATTCCCTGAGAAAATATCTTCCTTTGAATAGACAGCTCTACAAAATCATCATCTAGAATCAAACGTTTTTCCATAAGCACTAGATTCCCCATGATTCGCTCTTTCTCGAATCTATCCATTTTTTAGAGTCCTAACACTCTCACAACCAACTTCAGACTAACCAGAATTTTTTCTACTCTAAAAAATATATGCTAGTCTACTATAGAAAGAAAAGTAACTATGATTTAGAAACAATTTTATTGAGAATAATTACAACAATAATATTCACTGATGCATTTTGTTCTCATCAATATATTTCACTAGCGCATCTAATGCTGCCTGAAGTCTATTTATATGCACAATATTCAGTTTCACAGCAAAACATAATTGCTCCTCCATTTTAAATTTGCTTAATGATATCACGTATCTAGCATACATATCGTCCCATTCAAGGCATAGTCTACAACCTCCGGTTATTTCCAGAGCCACATTTGGTACTCGTATATCTTTGCTGCCGCTGCCGGCTCCATCATCAATCTCCAATAGTGTAAATGCACCACTCATTTTCTCTACTAATATCCTCTCAAATAAACTATTCTCTCTGAATTCAATTCTCTTACTAATATGAATTGCAATGAAAATCACTCCTTTTATTTGAATCCAATCACCAATCAAGTTATCGTATATAGAATAACCTCCGCTGTCTCTGATTGGCCCTAAAAATGGGTGGTGCCTCAAAAACCACTCTGTTTCTCTTATACAATCTTGACTATACTCTCAAAACGTGTTTGACCACTTTATAGGTCTGCCAGCTTTTTTGCAATGTCCACGTGAAACCACACTGTATATTCATGTGTAATTCCATGTATTTTTTCATCTATTTTTGAAACCTTTATATAGATTACTACTAATAATGATGGGAAATCCGGCACCCCCTTCATAGCAATGTCCCTTCCCGCATGAAAACTTCTTTCATGGATAGATCCTCCCATATAACCCCGACCCCCCCCCCCCCCACCTACCAGAAAATATCCCCCTGAAAACGTCTGTATACTTCCCAATAGCCAATACTATATGTTAACATTGGGCAAAGTTCATAACTTTCAGCCCTCCCCCCGGGGACTTCGGGGGATTAAGTCATCCTTAAAGAAATAGTTATAATACTTTTGACCATGCTGAACAAAATGGCTATCTTAAAATTTTGATCGGGTGACTTTGGGAAAGAGCGTGGGAGGGGGCCTAGTTGCCCTCCATTTTTTTGGTCACTTAAAAAGGGTACTAGAACTTTTAATTTCAGTTCCAATGAGCCCTCCCACGATATTCTAGGACCACTGGGTCGATACGATCACCCCTGTGGAAATAAAAACAAATAAACACGTATCCATGATCTTTCTTCTGGCAAAAAATACAAAATTCCTCATTTTTGAAGATAGGTGCTTGAAACCTCTAAAGTAAGGTTCTCTTATACGCTGAATAGGATGGTGAGATTTTCATTAAGGTTGTATAATTTTTAGGGGGTCTTTCCCCTTTTTTTCTAAAATCAGCCAAATTTTCTCAGGCGCGTAACTTTTGATGGGTAGGACTAAACTTGATGAAACTTATATATTTGAAATCAGCAATAAAATCTGATCTTTTTGATGTGTCTATTGGTATCAAAATTCCTTTTTTTAGAGTTTTGGTTACCATTGAGCCGGGTCGCTCCTTACTTACAGTTCGTTACCACGAACTGTTTGAAAGATTTCTTTTTAAAAATTTTTTTTCATAACATCAACAGTAGCACACCCAAAAGTGATATCACAAGTCTAATCAAGGTTCATGAATAAGAGTGGTGCTACAAAGGCTTGAATTTCAAGTGTGTTTTATTTAAAACATGTGTTTTGAACAGTGTAGTTATCAAAAACTTCGCGGTAACGAGCTGTAAGAAACAATGCGACTCAGTAGTAACCAAAACACTAAAAAACAGAATTTTGATAACAAAAGATACATCAAAACAATCGAATGTTTATGTTGATTCGAAATATATAAAGTTCATTAAATTTAACATTACCCATCAAAAGCTACAAGCCTGAGAAAATTTGCCTAATTTTTGAAAAGTGAAGAAAACACTCAAAAACGCAAAGTAATCTTAATGAAAATCATACAATTCAATTCAGCATATTAGAGAACCCTACTGTAAAGGTTTCAAGCTCCTATGTACAAAAATATAAAATTTTGCATATTTACCAGAAGAAAGATCACGGATGTGTGTTTGTTCGTTTTTTTTGCAGGGGTGATCATATTGTACTAGTGATCCTAGAAGACCGGGAGATTCCTCATTTGATCGGAAATCAAAAGTTCAATTGCTCTTTTGAAATGATTAAAATCTAGCCACCTCCTCGCCCCTTTTTTCCCCAGAGCTGTCCGCTCAAAATTCAGAGTTAGCCATTTTGTTCAAGCTAGTTGAAAGGTCAAATAGCTATTCCTTTAGGGATAACATGACCGCCAAAAGCCCCTGGGGAAAGGGCTATAATTTCAGAATTAGACGTATTGGATTTGCTATTGGGAAGTAGACAGACATTTCTTAAGGGAAAATTTTACTTTGGGGGATTCGCCAAAATTCCTATACAAAATACTCTTTATTTGTCTCACTTCGTCTTTCCCGACTAAAATTAACAAGTGGAGATACTCTGAGGGAAATTGACAGCGGGATTAGAATTGTCTCGAGAAAATTTCTTCGTGAGAAAATTTTCTGCGGAAGTAACTTTCTACTAGGGGTGGAGGGATTTCGGGGGGGAATTTTCCACGGAGGGGATTTCTCACATGATTTGAGAAATCATCGGAAATTGAAGACTTTTCAAATGAAAGTATGCTAATAAAACTTTTTCGGGTGGAATCGTCCGCGAAAACTTTTCCTTAAGTATTTTCAGTGAGGGGGGAATTATTTGGGGAGTATTATCCTAGGATATGTGTAATCCATTACACCCATAAGGCCTACCCAGGGGAGGTGTAGAACTTCTGGTGTAAACCATTGTTCCCATTCCAACTAAAGAGCAACAAAAGAAAAAAAAACGCTTGAAATTAATGCGAGGTAAATATGAAAAAGCAAATATTAGGAGTGTTTAAGATGTCCACGAAAATATAAATGAGATTGTTAACAAGCAAAGAAAGAAAAAAAAACTTGTTTGAAGTTATTATAACAAAGTCTTTTGACTAAGATAGCTTGGAGTAGGTGTGTAGACAAAGCTGAAAAACTAGGCTTATGAGTGTTAAAGAAGTATATGAAAATGTAAAAATAAAGTTAAAGAACAATATAAGAAAAAAGTGTTTGCAGTTAATATAATAAAGTCTTTTGAGTAATATATATTTGTGAAGGAACATACATAAGGCTGAATTTAAACTAAAATCCCAAAACTGAAATTATAAAACTACAACTTTAAAAAATAATACGAATAAAATTAGTCTTACCCCTCCCATCCGAAAAAATTATTTAAAAAAAATATGAAAAAGCTTATATTAATGGAAATTAAAAGCAAGGTCAAACCCTGAATGCCTAGAAGGGGCAGCGCTCTTAAGATGAACCCTTTTATGCGCGTTCAATAAAAAATTGTAATATGAACGAGGTATACTAGACAAAACATAATTGGAAGGAATAAGAGCATAATAACAAAACAAAAGTTCTTGTCTGTGAAAGAAAATACAATAAAATTCTCCTAGACTTCTGGGCTACCTACCTGAGAATTAGAAGCGTCTATCCATCCGGTGCCTTTTATTCCTAACCCTCCTTCTACCTCTCAATGTAAGAAACCCCGTGTCCGAATATTCTAGTTCCCAAACGTTTGAAAAAAGCTAGGGCCGCAGTTCCATTTGTTTTATTTTTAAACTGTGCCAAATAAAAGTGCGTCTCTGCTATGTTTATCAGTCTGGAAAAATTAAAAAAAAAAAGTCTCCTAGATTATGAAGGATTATTTCTTACCCTCTATTAGTTATAGTTTACAAAAATAAACAATTTAAAAATGTGTGAAACGAGTCCAAAGGAAATTAAATGCTAGGACATCAAGGGCAAGGAACCCTGAAAATGTTGTGTAGGTTCCCTCCTAAGATTCAATGTGATACACCGTTTAAAAATGTGATATGGCACCACTTAGGGAATTCAGTATAGATGCATCTTGCAGCAAGAGTTTGCTTCCTATTCCTAGCCCTTTTACTACCCCACAATATAAAAAAAACCTCCTATGATTCAGTATAGGTAGCCAATATGGAGATAAACCCTTAAAAAGGCTTTATAATGCCCCTAGGAAATTCAATATAGGTGCAACCTTCAGGGAGAGTTTTTGTCCTATTCCTAACCCTTCGCTACCCCAATATATAAAAATGTCTCCTAAAAATCAGTATAGTTACACCAAGTGACGAGTAACTCTCTAAAAATGCGATGTAGCGCCCCTTAGGAAAATCAGTAAAGATACACTATGCAGGGCCACGAGTTTTTTCAAGCCGAATTATTCACAAGGAATATCTATACAGGAGGTGTCTAGAAAATACTATAGGGAAAACAATTATATGTAGTTTAGTATGAATATCCAAGATGCAATACATTATAAGTAGAAAGGCCCTAATGACTCCGGTCCCTCACCCCTGCTGCCATCTACAATTTAGTTTAATGCCGACGGGGGTCCATATATGGGCATAGAGTCCCTAGGGAGATGGTTTTTCTCACTGAGAATGAAAAAACAGGATTTTTATCACTTGAAAAAACATAATTTTTCTCACTTTGATGGATGTTTCTTGGATGGTTATGTGTGTTGGTCAATTTATTTGTTGTTTTTCATGGGTGTCAACATCAATTTATGTCTGTTCTATGGTTTTTGTCAGTGAGAATGAAAAAAACAGGATTTTTCTCACTTTGATGGATGTTTTCTGGATTATTGAGTCTAACGGGGACAGAGTCAATGACACTTCTTTCAAGATCTTGTTTTGTCGTTGTTGTTCGTCCAGGTGCACGCTAGGGGGGAATGTTATGATCCAGGAATAGGAAACAGGATCACGTGTCTCCTTCTAAACCAATCAGAGGGCTGGTTACATCTCCTTCTAGACCAATCAGAGGCTCGCTTACATATGATTTTCCCTTTGCATAACAATTTGCCCTTGGGATTTCGTATATAACGGACATGCGTTGTGATTAAATTATCAGAAAGTATTGTGGCACAATTGAAACAACAATGAATATTATTGATAAGGAAACTTCGTCTACAATGATTAACAATGTGAGTACATTTTCATTTTTATTTTCAAAATAAAATTATTTTCCTCGGTCACCCTCCAGTATATTTAGCTAAATCCCCCCCACCACTCTAATACAAACTCCACTATGCTATCTTTATGCTCGCTAGAAAACGTAAAATATGTTCTTTTTACCACATAAACCTAACCCCCCTCAAAGCCCCATCCTATGTTTATGACTCTAATTCTCGCAATTGAAATAAGTTTCTTTTTTCGATAAATTCTTGCTTTTCTGTATTGTGATCTAAAGTGAAAACTGACTTCTGTCAATTCTTAGGCATTATGCCGCTATGTTTTGACATAAAGCTCCGCGCAAGCTTATAATTAGTTTGTCACCCCTTTTCCTGTGTATTTACGATTGCGGCTTAGCCAAAGGGATTGTTTTTCTCCATCAAATTAAAACGGTTTCAGACAATTGCAATAATTAAGCGCAGGCCTACGCAATCTGTATTTGGAGGAGTGAAACGAGTTATTTTCAAAATAAAATTATTTTCCTTAGTCACCCTCCAGTATATTTAGATAAATCCCCCCCCACCACTCTAATACAAACTCCACTATGCTATCTTTATACTCGCTAGAAAACGTAAAATATGTTCTTTTTACCACATAAACCTAACCCCCCTCAAAGCCCCATCCTATGTTTATGACTCTAATTCTCGCAATTGAAATAATTCTCTTTTTTCGATAAATTCTTGCTTTTCTGTATTGTGATCTAAAGTGACAACTGACTTCTGTCAATTCTTAGGCATTATGCCGCTATGTTTTGACATAAGCTCTCCGCGAGGTTATAATTAGTTTTGCCACCCTTTTCCTGTTTGTTTTACATTAGCGGTTTTAGCCAATCTAGGTTTCTATGCTTTTGCGTAATTCTGTGTTGACTGAAATACATGAGAACTAATTGTCTGCAAAATTAATATAGATATTTAGGACATTGGAATTCTATATTCTATGTAAGAGCGAAACAAGTTATTCCCCAAAAATAATTGCTAACAATATTTTTAGGATATTGCTGAAAAGGGGGGGGCGGACTTCATTGTGATAAATGCTTTCTAAACAAAATTATGGCTAGGTTATGGGCGTACTAATTTTCCTTCTGTGAAAAAGGGGGAAATTATTTCAATACTAACTTTTTTCTCTTCTTTTAAGGCAAATTGTGAAGAATGTATTGCGGCCTCTCCATCGAAGAGAGCAAGGGAGGACGAGGCAGCCCCTGTGAAGGCGACAGTTAAGCAATATGGTCGCTTGCCGAAGCCACGAAACAAGTGGTGCCTGTCCAAGCCGCATCCCAATCTGCGCTCGCTTGCCCTTCCGCTCTCCGTGGACCTTTAATAGCTGCCCCACCAACGCTAGGTCAGGAGGTCCAGCATGCTTCGCCTGGGCCTTCGGGCACTCAAATACAGCCGGAATTTGCAAATGTGAGCATTTTTTTACCTAACTTATAGAAATATCTAAACAAATCCATTTTTCATCGCGCTGTAAAAGTGTGTGTGTCTCAGAGATATTAAAATATTAACCCCCCGCCCCAACCATTGTTTTAAATTTCTCTGCTCCCCCCTCCCTGAGAGATATCTAAATATAATGTAACTTTTTCTGTTTTTGCTTTGTCAAAGAAAACCACTCTTTTTTTCTAATCTTTCCTATTTTCTCTGCCCCCACTGTAGGCATTTTCGCTATCTCTTCGCTATCTCTTAATAGTATTTTTCGCTAATTTCTAGTCAATTACTGATAGATTGACTAGATTCTTTTTATCTCAAAATGCCGTTTTTCACTAGAATATTATAGTTTATCGTATACAAGGAGGGAGGCGATCGCTGTGACGGCCGGGAAGCACAGGCCTATGCAACCTATATTTGGAGGAGTGAAACGAGTTATTTTCCAAATTAAGGTCTAACATTATTTTTAGGACATTGCTGAAAAAGGGGGGGGACTTCATTGTGATAAATGTTTCTAGACAAAATTATGGCTAGGTTATGGGCGTACTAGTTTTCCTTCTCTGAAAAAGGGGGAAATTATTTCAATACTAACTTTTTTTCTTCTTTTAAGGACAATTATGAAGAATGTATTGCGGCCCCTCCACCTGTAAAGAGAGAAAGGGAGGGTGAGGCGGCCCCACAGCACGCCAGCTACTGGTTGGAGAACCCTGCTGCCACATCGGTGCAAGAATGTAACGCCGTCGGCCCAGTAACTCTCCATCATGCGTTGCCTTCAAGAGCTGCCCCACATACACAAGGTCAGGAGGTACAGCATGCTTCGCCTGGGCCTTCAGGCACTCAAATACAGCCAGAATTTGCAAATGTGAGCATTTTTTTACCTAACTTATAGAAATATCTAAACAAATCCATTTTTCATCGCGCTGTAAAAGTGTGTGTGTCTCAGAGATATTAAAATATTAACCCCCCCGCCCCAACCATTGTTTTAAATTTCTATGCTCCCCCTACCTGAGATATATCTAAATATAATGTTTTTTTTTTGTTTTTGCTTTGTCAAAGAAAATCACTTTTTTTCTAATCTTTCCTATTTTCTCTGGCCCCACTGTAGCCATAAACTGTTGCTATCTCTTCGCTATCTCTTAATAGTATTTTTCGTTAATTTCTAATCAATTACTGATAGATTGACTAGATTCTTTTTATCTCAAAATGCTGTTTTTCGCAATTGAATAATATAGTTTATTGTATACAAGGAGGGGGGTGGTCGCTGTGGCGCCCGGGAAGCGCCGATGGGCCCGGGAAGCGCCGAAGGTCGGAAAAGCGCCGCGGGAAGGGTTGCGTGCCGCGGGGCCGGGGAAGCGTCGCGGGGCCCCGGGAAGCACTGCGGTGGCCCGCTGGGCCGGCTCGGAGGGGGGCATTAAATAGTGGAAATTGAGGGGGGGAGTTGTTTGAACAAAATCAAATTGCCTTCTATGTAAAGCGTTTTAGATTTTAGTTAAGTTGGAACTTTCAGAATATATTGAGAAGTGTATATGCTACTGCTATTAAGTGTGTTTCCAAGCATATATGTAAATAATAATCCAATTTTTTAAAAACAATAGGGGTGATTTAGACACTTTGAAAATAAGCTATTTTTCATTTATAGGTCGTTCTGGTTCCATATTCACCATCATCATCCTCGTCAGTTGGAAGAGGAGAGGAAACGCATGTGGACTTCCTCAACAATGAAATGACACATCAGGGTACACTCGTTAATTCACTTGAGTTTAATACTAACGATTTTTTAATTGATTATTTTAATGTAGATAATAGCGCAGTTGAGCAGAGGGACTTGAGTCCAAACACCTTGCAGCTTTTAGATGATTTTACCCGGGAATTAACAGGGAATCCTCCTCCTCTAGCCCCCGATAACCTACTTCCACTTCAATCGAATGAAGTGGCTTCCCATACCCCAAATATTGAACAATGTGGAGGGGGAGGGTGTTGATAATAATATACAAGAGGGGGAGGGTAATAACCAATTTACATCATTCCCTGAATTTCAGTTATCAAATACAATTTTCAATGCAATAGTTGTCTACACTGCAACTTTTGATGACCCTTTTAATTCGCTTTTGTGTGGTAATTTTGTGTTTGACCCCGTAGAAATTGTGCATGACTATGTAGATAGAATTCGTGCACTGCTGGAAAACCAAATTAAATTATGGGGAGGGGGAGGGATTCAATTAAGGTTTCTATTGTTTTAAAGGTGTTCTATTTAAATGAGGGAAAAAAGTGAAGTTTACCACCATTATATACATACCGAGATGCGTGTGATTTATCCAAATTTAGAAATTTTTGAGGGTGTTTTTTCCGAGTGGATAGGTCATATTATTACGCATCTCGAGAATTATAACGAAAATGGGAGCGGCTCTGTAGTTTTATTTGTTGAAAATATAAGTGTTAATATTTGTAAATTTAAGAAAGATTTTATTTTAAGAGGGGGGGCAGGTGGGGAGTATGATAGGGATACAGTTTTAAAATATAATCCAGATTTAGAAGGTTGTCAAGGTGTCCAACGGATCTGTTTTGAAACAGATCATAAATGTTTCAAGTACGCTTTCCTCATATCAGCATTCAAGCCTCTAGCACGTGACACTACCAAGACGAATTTAGACGATTGGGCTGTACATGGGAAGGAAGGGTCCAATTTTCCCATTGTAGATTTCACTTGTTTAGAGGGAAAATACCCAGTAACGGTAAGATCTATTGATATTTTTGAAAGGGCCAATGCCCATTTTAATATCGGCGTTACTGTGGTTCAGTATGAAACTGAATTTGAAGATGGGGTTCGTTCAAAAAAGAAGGGGGTGGTTTTCCCTGTAAGGGGCCCGTCAATTGAATTGGTCAAACACTGGGTTTGGTTGTTGTACACACCACCATCTAGTGACCTTGCCAATTCAATTGGTCATTTTAATCCAATCACAGACATTAGTAGAGTTCTGGTGGAGGGTAAGAAAAGGGGGGAATGTTTCTACTGTCCGAAATGCCTCTCTAGATTCCGTAGCGATATAAAGCTACGGGATCATATGAAGCACTGTAGACGGCATGGCTATCAGTCAGTGGAAACGGTTTCAGGGGATAGGGCCATTTTACGTTTCAAAAATTTTCAAAACACCCTCCTCCAGTGCAACAAAATATCTTTGGATTGTGAGGCTAAGCTGGTGGAATTGAACGATCCTCGATTTCAAAATCGAATCAAAGAACATCAAGCTATTGCAGTGTCCTATGCCAATTTGCAAAGAAACAGTTCTAACACCATGCAGTTGTTAGAAATAGTAGAAAAATTGGATGAGGGAGAGTTCAAGATCAAGGCACTGACTAAATTAATTGGCACAGCTAATGGCGCTATTTCTCGTTTGATAAATACGCATTATCCTATGGTGTTGTCTGCAGAGGATAGTCTCGCGATTAAAAATAAAAAAATATGCTGGGTTTGTAAGGGGGTGTTTGAAGAGGGGGATAAGGGGACTAAAGGGAAAAGAGGGGGGAGGGGGAAAGTCAGAGACCATAATCATTTGTGGCAGGAAATATCCTCTGGGGGTAGTAATTTTAGAGGGGTAGCGCATCAATCGTGTAACTTAAATGTTAGCCAACAGTTTTTTATCCCAGTTTTTATTTACAATGCAAATTATAATTTAAAATTTATTTTACCGGCACTGGCACGTATGCACAGGGAGGGAGGGGGAGTAGATGGTCATGGGTAAATAATTCATTTACCTATAACACCATTCCCAAATCGGCCGAGAAGTTGTTGCTTCTCGAGCTGAACTAGCAGGTAGTAAATAATGGGCATACGTGTTGGAATAAAATCAGGTTTTTAGATTCCTTTAGTTTTTTTTCCCAAGGCATTGTGTCAATTGATTCAAGCGCAGAAAAGCGACAATTTTGATAGCTTTCCTTTGCTTAAACAGCACTTTCCAGACAGTGAAATGTATGACCTATTGACCTGTAAAGGTGTATACGCATACGACTATTACTGTTCTGGCGCTCGCTTAAGCGAGGTAAAACTACCTCCAATTGAAGCTTTTTACAATTCACTCACCAACAGTGAATGCACATCCGAGGACTATGAGTTTGCCAAGAAGGTGTGGTCAAAGGGGAATTTGTAAAAATGGGTGGGATTATTGTAGACTGTACTTGGCCAGTGACGTTTTAACTCTGTTGGATATAGTCTGCAAGAACACAGACCAAATCTATTCAGAGTTCGGGCTAGATATAGGATATTATTTTTCTACGCCTCATTTAGTGATGGACTTGATTTTAAAAATTAGTAAGGGAGGAAATAGGCCTAATCACCGATGTAGATCAGCACCTTTTTGTAGAGCGTTCAATGAGGGGAGCGTATGTTTTTCATGGGGATCGCGTCTTGTCAACCGATCCGAGCGGACAAAACAGCAACACCGGTGCAAAGTCATATGCAGTGTTCTTGGACATGAACTCATTGTACCCCTTGGCAATGTCTCGATACTCTTCGCCGTGTGGGAACTATCAATGGCTTGAGAATCCTTGTGAGTTCCCCGAAATTACCACCGTCGAGGACAATGGGCCACAAGGATGGTTCTTTTAAATTGACGGGCATATTCCACTGGCGCTTCATGATTCAGTCAGAGATTTTGTTTTTCCCTGTATCAATCGACCCGTGACCAGGGACTCACAGAGCCCCTACAATCGATCATTGGTCGAGGATATGGGGATGCACTGGACCCCCTCTAAGCAAAAACTGATTGCTGATTTGGACCCTAAGGTGAATATCGTTGTTCACCATGTGCTTTTGCACTGGATGGTGAACAATGGTTTCAATATCACCAAAATACATAGGGTCCTGCAATTCAATCAGAAACCTTATTTGAAGACTTTTATCAACACTTTTGTTGATAAACGCTCTAGGGCAAACTCCAAAGTAGAGAAGGAAATGTACAAACTCAGTCTAAATTCAGCGTTTGGCAAAATGTGTGAAAGCGTACGCAACAGATCACGCTGTGACGTCGTGACTGACCCTCTAGAGTGTGCACGAATTATTGCCGACCCTAATTTTACATCGTTCACGAGCATAGAGGCTGGCATGGTTCTTCTACACAGGAAAAAGAGAAATGTGGTACTGAACAAGAATATAGCAGGAGGTAGTTCAGTACTTGAAATTTCTAAAAAGCTCATGTTGTCGTTTTTTTACAATGTGTGCAAGGTGCAATGGCCACGGGAGGGGGAGGTTCAAGTTTACTATGGGGATACAGATTCTCTACTGTTAAAGGTAAAAACCGAGGATTTATTGTGTGATTTAGAAAATGGGGAACACATCAGCTTGCGGATGGATTTCACCAACTGGAATCCATCCCTCTACCCCGAGTTGGTGAAACGCCAAGCCCCCAACCAACTATTAATGTTAAAATCAGAGACAGGGAGTGATTTGCTATCCAGGGGGGTGTTCCCGGGTCCTAAAGTTTATTGCGTGGAAACTCGTAATGGGGATGTAAAGCAGGCGTGTAAAGGGGTGCCTACACATTTTGTAAAGAGCAATTTCAACATGAGCGTGTACAGAGACTGTGTAGAAAGTAGCCTAGTGCCGAGAGCACAAGTGCTTGCAATTCGCTCTCTACAGTACAGAAATTATACTGTAAGAGTGGAAAAAAATGCAATGTCGTGTATATCCGACAAAGTCTATGTGCTCGAGAATGGTGTAAGTGTGCTACCACATGGCCACTACCTTATTTCAGACCGAGTTGAATGGATAGACTATCGCAATCAACTTGGTCTGGATAAATTAACTTAGCCACTAACCAACTAACCAACTAACCCAACCACCAACCTTTCATAAAATAACTAACCCAATCTCACCTTAACCCAGCCATTGACCCAACCTAACCTGCAGCAGTGACGACAACTATTGTACTTTTTCGCCTCCGCAGCTCCCGGGGGGGGGGTCCCGCCCGCGGCCGGCCTTTGGCCCCGGTGGGGGGGGGGGTCCCCATTAAATTCATAATGTTCAACTGTGCTATCAATTTTTTTAAGTGTTTTTTATTGTTTTCAAGTGCTGTTGTACAAAAAGTGTGCTACTCTGTGTCTACTAATGTACATAAAGTGATGCTGGACAAAAAGTGTTTTTTTTAAGACAATAAGTGTTGTTGTTGCTGTTCATGTACAAAAGTGTTTTTTTATGTTGTACATAAAGTGTCATTTTTATCGTTGTTCATGTTGAACAAATAGAGTTTTCATGTTGCAAATAAATAACCATGAAATATCGTTTTTGTCAGGTTCTTGTTGAACAAGTGTTATTCTTATGTTGTTGTTGTTGTTCATGTTGAACAAATAGAGTTTTCATGTTCAATAAATGACCATGAAATATTGATTTTGTTGTTCTTTTTAACAACATACTAGATAGATCTATGGGAAAATTACTACTACTACTACTACTACTACTACTACTACTACTTATTCAATGGACACGTATGATTTACAGTTAGTTGTAGTCCGACTGTTGTCAACAACAGCAGCAGCAGCATGTATCAATTTAAAACACCCTTCAGATCGTTTCTGTGCGGTCCCTTAATGTCGGGGAAAACAAAACTTTTACCAAAGAAAATTTATTATTGCTATAGTATTTGGCAGGAGTCCTACGATCAAATAAAAGCTATTGCCACAACCATACCAATACAATTCATACGGGGACTTGATGTTTTCAATAGTATTGAACCGAACTCATGGCTGATTATTGATGATTTGGCAGAATCCATTGAACAGTTCTCACAGGAAATGCTACAACTGTTCACCGTTCGCTCCCACCATGAACAGATTTCCATAACCCTAATTCTACACAATCTGTTTCATCAGAGCAAATGTATGCGAACCCTTGCTTTGAATTGCACCATCTATATTATCTATCGAGTTGTTCGTGATTCTAGCTCACTAATAACTCTCAATAAACAGATATACCCCGGCCCCCCTAAATTTCTGCTGTCAGCGTACACTCAGGCGACTCAGTAATGTTTCGTCGTGGTTACCTTGCAACTGTTACATTCTGAAGATGTTTCAAAGTTCATTTTGGATTTTTATCGTTGAAATGTAAGAGTTGGAATATTTCAGTAGTGTTTTGTCGTGGTTTACCTTAACACTGTTACATTCTTAAGATGTTTCAAAGTTCATTTTGGAAGTTTTTCGTTGAAATATAAGAGTTGGAATAATTCAGTAATGTTTTCTCATGGTTTACCTTGTTCCCCTACACATTCTCTTGATGTTTCAAAGTTCATTTTGAATTTTTTTTCATTGAAATGTAAAGGTTGGAATATTTCAGTAGTTTTGTCGTGGTTTACCTTGTCACTGTTACATTCTGAAGATGTTTCAAAGTTAAATTTGAATTTTTATTCGTTGAAATGTAAGAGTTGGTATATTTCAGTAGTGTTTTGTCGTGGTTTACCTTAACACTGTTACATTCTGAAGCTGTTTCAAAGTTAATTTTGGACTTTATTCGTTGAAATGTAAGAGTTGGATTATTTCAGTTGTGTTTCGTCGTGGTTTACCTTGTCACTGTTACATTCTGAAGATGTTTCGAAGTTCAGTTTGGATTTTTTCGTTGAAATGTAAGAGTTGGAATATTTTAGTAGTGTTTTGTCGTGGTTTACCTTGTCACTGTTACATTTTATTGATGTTTCAAAGTTCATTTTGGATTTTTTTTTCGTTGAAATGTAAGAGTTTGAATATTTCAGTAATGTTTTGTCGTGGTTTACTTTGTCACTGTTACATTCTCTTTATGTTTCAAAGTTCATTTTGGATTTTTTTTGTTGAAATGTAAGAGTTGGAATATTTCAGTAGTGTTTTTTCGTGGTTTACCTTGTCACTGTTACATTCTGAAGATGTTTCAAAGTTCATTTTGGACTTCATTCGTAGAAATGTAAGAGTTGGATTATTTCAGTTGTGTTTCGTCGTTGTTTACTTTGTCACTGTTACATTCTGAAGATGCTTCAAAGTTCAGTTTGGATTTTTTCGTTGAAATGTAAGAGTTGGAATATTTTAGTAGTGTTTTGTCTTGGTTTACCTTGTCACTGTTACATTTTCTTGATGTTTCAAGGTTCATTTTGAATTTTTTTTCGTTGAAATGTAAGAGTTGGAACATTTCAGTAATGTTTTGTCGTGGTTTACCTTGTCACTGTTACATTCTCTTGATGTTTCAAAGTTCATTTTGGATTTTTTTGTTGAAATGTAAGAGTTGGAATATTTCAGTAGTGTTTTGTCGTCATTTACCTTGTCACTGGTACATTCTCTTGATATTTCAAAGTTCATTTTGGATTTCATTCGTTGAAATGTAAGAGTTGGATTATTTCAGTATTGTTTCGTCGTGGTTTACCTTGTCACTGTTACATTCTAAAGATGTTTCAAAGTTCATTTTGGATTTTTTTTCAGTGAAATGTAAGAGTTGGAATATTTCAGTTGTGTTTTGTTGTGGTTTACCTTGTCACTGATACATTCTCTTGAAGTTTCAAAGTTCACTTTGTATTCTTTTCGTTGAAATGTTAGAATTGGAATATTTCAGTAGTGTTTCGTTGTGGTTTACCTTGTCACTGTTACATTCTCTTGATATTTCAAAGTTAATTTTGGATTTTTTCATTGAAATGTAAGAGTTGGAATATTTCAGTAGTGTTTTGTCGTGGTTTACCTTGTCACTGTTACATTCTGAAGAGGCTTCAAAGTTCATTTTGGATTTTTTTTTTCGTTGAAATGTAAGAGTTGGAATATTTCAGTAGTGTTTTGTCGTGGTTTACCTTGTCTCCGTTACATTCTTAAGATGTTTCAAAGTTCATTTTGATTTTTTTTTTCGTTGAACTGTAAGAGTTGGAATATTTCAGTAGTGTTTTGTCGTGGTTTACCTTGTCACTGTTACATTCTCTTTATGTTTCAAAGTTCATTTTGGATTTTTTTCATTGAACTGTAAGAGTTGGAATATTTCAGTAGTGTTTTGTCATGGTTTACCTTGTCACTGTTACATTCTCTTGATGTTTCAAAGTTCATTTTGGATTTTTTTTCGTTGAAATCTAAGAATTCGATTATTTCAGTAGTTTTTTGTCATGGTTTACCATGTCACTGTTACATTCTGAAGATGTTTCAAAGTTCATTTTGGATTTTTTCGTTGAAATGTAAGAGTTAGAATATTTCAGTAATGTTTCGTCGTGGTTTACCTTGTCACTGTTACATTCTGAAGATGTTTCAAAGTTCATTTTCGACTTTTGTCGTTGAAATGTAAGAGTTGGAATATTTCAATACTGTTGTGTCGTGGTTTACCTTGTCACTGTTACATTCTCTTGATGTTTCAAAGTTCATTTTGGATTTTTTTTTTCGTTGAAATGTAAGAATTGGAAAATTTCAGTAGTGTTTTTCGTGGTTTACCTTGTCACAGTTACATTCTGAAGATGTTTCAAAGTTCATTTTGGATTTTTTTTTTCGGTCAAATGTATGAGTTGGAATATTTCAGTAGTGTTTTGTAGTGGTTTACCTTGTCACTATTACATTCTTAAGATATTTCAAAGTTCATTTTGGATGTTTTTCATTGAAATATACGATTCTGAATATTTCAGTAGTGTTTTGTGATGGTTTACCTTGTCACTGTTACATTCTCTTGATGTTTCAAAGTTCATTTTGGATTTTTTTTTGTTGAAATGTAAGAGTTGGAATATTTCAGTAGTGTTTTGTCGTGGTTTACCTTGTCACTGTACTATTCTGAAGATGTTTCAAAGTTCGTTTTGGATTTTTTTCGTTGAAAGGTAAGAGTTAGAATATTTCAATAGTGTTTAGTCGTGGATTACCTTGTCTCTGTTAAATTCTTAAGATGTTTCAAAGTTCATTTTGGGTTTTTTTTTTCATTGAAATATAAGAGTGTGGCGCGCCACTCTAAGTGAACCTAAATTAACCCAAATTTTGGATATCTCTCTCACTATGACTGTGTGTCTGAGCAGGTGAATTACATTTCAACGAAAAAAATTCAAAATGAACTTTGAAATATCAAGACAATGTAACAGTGACAAGGTAAACCACGACAAAGGATTTTTTTCGTTGAAATGTAAGAGTTGGAATATTTAAATAGTGTTTTGTCGTGGTTTACCTTGTCTCTGTTACATTCTTAAGATCTTTCAAAGTTCATTTTGGATGTTTTTCGTTGAAATGTAAGAGTCTGAATATTTCAGTAGTGTTTTGTCATGGTTTACCTTGTCACTGTTACATTCTGAAGATGTTTCAAAGTTAGTTTTGGATTTTTTTCGTTGAAACGTAAGAGTTGGAACATTTCAGTAGTGTTTTGCCGTGGTTTACCTTGTCACTGTTACATTCTCTTGATGTTTCAAAGTTCATTTTGGTTTTTTTTTTTCGTTGAACTGTAAGAATTGGAATATTTCAGTAGTGTTTTTTCGTGGTTTACCCTGTCACTGTTACATTCTTAAGATGTTTCAGAGTTCATTTTCGATTTTTTGTTTTCGTTGAAATGTCAGGGTTTGCTTATTTCAGTAGTGTTGTGTCATGGTTTACCTTGTCACTGTTACATTCTCTTGATGTTTCAAAGTTCCTTTTGGATTTTTTTTTGTTGAAATGTAAGAATTGGAAAATTTCAGTAGTGTTTTTTCGTGGTTTACCCTGTCACTGTTACATTCTGAAGAGGTTTCAAAGTTCATTTTGGATTTTTTTTTCGGTGAAATGTAAGAGTTGGAATATTTCAGTAGTGTTTTGAAGTGGTTTACCTTGTCACTATTATATTCTTAAGATCTTTCAAAGTTCATTTTGGATGTTTTTCATTGAAAAGTACGATTTTGAATATTTCAGTAGTGTTTTGTCATGGTTTACCTTGTCACTGTTACATTCTCTTGATGTTTCAAAGTTCATTTTGGATTTTTTTTTGTTGAAATGTAAGAGTTGGAATATTTCAGTAGTGTTTTGTCGTGGTTTACCTTGTCACTGTTAGGTTCTGAAGATGTTTCAAAGTTCATTTTGGATTTTTTTCGTTGAAAGGTAAGAGTTGGAATATTTCAATAGTGTTTTGTCGTAGATTACCTTGTCTCTGTTAAATTCTTAAGATGTTTCAAAGTTCATTTTGGATTTTTTTTTTCATTGAAATGTAAGAGTGTGGCGCGCCACTCTAAGTGAACCTAAATTAACCCAACTTTTTGTATATCTCTCTCACCATGACTGTGTGTCTAAGCAGGTGTCTTACATTTCAACGAAAAAAAATCCAAAATGAACTTTGAAATATCAAGACAATGTAACAGTGACAAGGTACCCCACGACAAAGGATTTTTTCGTTGAAATGTAAGAGTTGGAATATTTCAATAGTGTTTTGTCGTGGCTTACCTTGTCTCTGTTATATTCTTAAGATCTTTCAAAGTTCATTTTGGATGTTTTTCATTGAAAAGTAAGAGTCTGAATATTTTAGTAGTGTTTTGTCGTGGTTTACCTTGTCACTGTTACATTTTGAAGATGTTTCAAAGTTCAATTTGAATTTTTTTTCGTTGAAACGTAAGAGTTGGAACATTTCAGAAGTGTTTTGTCGTGGTTTACCTTGTCACTGTTACATTCTGAAGATGTTTCAAAGTTCATTTTGGATTTTTTTTTCTTTGAAATGTAAGAGTTGGATTATTTCAATAGTGTTTTTCGTCGTGGATTACCTTGTCTCTGTTACATTCTTAAGATGTTTCAAAGTTCATTTTGTATTTTTTTTCATTTAAATGTAAGAGTGTGGTGCGCCACTCTAAGTGAACCTAAATTAACCGAACTTTTTGTATATCTCTCTCACTATGACTGTGTGTCTGAGCAGGTGTCTTACATTTCAACGAAAAAAAAAATCCAAAATTAACTTTGAAATATCAAGACAATGTAACAGTGACAAGGTAAACCACGACAAAACACTACTGAAATATTCCAACTCTTACATTTCAACTAAAAAAATCCAAAATGAACTTTGAAACATCAAGAGAATTTAAAAGTGACAAGGAAAACCACGAAATAATACTATTGAAATATTCCAACTCCTACATTTCAACGAAAAAATCCAAAATGAACTTTGACGTATCATGAGAATGTTACAGTGACAAGATAGACCACGACAAAACACTACTGAAAAATTCCAACTCTTGCATTTCAACGAAAAAATCCAAAATGAACTTTGAAACATCAAGAGAATGTAACAGTAACAAGGTAAACCACGAGAAAACACTACTGAAATATTCCAACTCTTACATATCAACGAAAAAAAATCCAAAATGAACTTTGAAACATCTTCAGATTGTAAAAGTGACAAGATAAATAACGAAAAAACATTACTGAAATATTCCAACTCTTACATTTCAACAAAAAAGATCCAAAATGAAGTTTGAAACATGAATAGAATGTAACAGTGACAAGGTAAACCACGAAAAAACACTACTGAAAAATTCCAACTCTTACCTTTCAACGAAAAAAAAAATCCAAAATGAACTTTGAAACATCAAGAGAATGTCACAGTGACAAGATAAACCACGACAAAACACTACTGAAATATTCCAACTCTTACATTTCAACGAAACAAAAGTCCAAAATGAACTTTGAAACATCAAGAGAATGTAACAGTGATAAGGTAAACTATGACAAAACCCTACTGAAATATTCCAACTCTTACATTTCAACGAATGAAATCCAAAATGAACTTTGAAACATCAAGAGAATGTAACAATGACAAGTTAAACCATGACAAAACACTACTGAAATATTCCAACTCTTACATTTCAACGAAAAAAATCCAAAAAGAACTTTGAAACATCAAGAGAATGTAACAATGACAAGTTAAATCATGACAAAACACTACTGAAATATTCCAACTCTTACATTTCAACAAAAAAATCCAAAAAGAACTTTGAAACATCAATAGAATATAACAGTGACAAGGTAGACCACGACAAAACACTACTGAAATATTCCAACTCTTACAGTTCAACGAATAAAATCAAAAATGAACTTTGAAACATCATCAGAATGTAACAGTGACAAGGTAAACCACGATAAACACTACTGAAATATTCCAAGTCTTACATTTCAATGAAAGAGATCCAAAATGAACTTTGAAACATCAAGAGAATGTAACAGTGACAAGGTAAACCACGACAAACGACTACTGAAATATTCCAACTCATACATTTCAACGAAAAAAAAATCCAAAATTAACTTTGAAACATGAATAGAATGTAACAGTGAAATGGTAAACCACGAAAAAACACTACTGAAATATTCCAACTCTTACATTTCAACGAAAAAATCCAAAATGAACTTTGAAACATCAAGAGAATGTAACAGTGAAAAGGTAAACCATGACAAAACAATACTGAAATAATCCAACTCTTACATTTCAACGAATGAAATCCAAAATGAACTTTGAAACATGTTGAGAATGTAACAGTGACAAGGTAAACCACGACAAAACACTACTGAAATATTCCAACTCTTACATTTCAACGAAAAAAAAATCCAAAATGAACTTTGAAACATCAAGAGAATGTAACAGTGACAAGGTAAACCACGACAAAGGACTACTGAAATATTCCAACTCATACATTTCAACGAAAAAAAAAATATAAAATGAACTTTGAAACATCAAGAGAATGAAACAGTGACAACGTAAACCATGACAAAACACTAATGGGGGGAGGGGGCCTTTAAAGTTGGGGGGACCCTTCTGTATCTCAAGCGCACAAAAAAATGGGGGGGGGGGGCAAAAAGTTGTGTGGAAGGGGGGGGGGGGCGTTCTATGTCTCAAGCGCTTAAAAAAAAGTATTAAAAATGTGTTAGGGGGGGGGTCAAAAAGTTTTGGGGGAGGGCCCTTCTGTGTCTCAATCGCGCAAAAAAAGTATTAAATAATGTGGGGAGGGGCCCAAAAAGTTGGGGGGCTCTGTGCCACTCTAAGTGAACCAGGCGTACAAAAAAGTATTAAAAAATGGAGGGGGGGGGGCAAAAAATTTGGGGGGGGGGGGGTAGGGGACCTTACAACACTGTTCAAATTGAACTTGTGCATTAGAACGACCACAGAGTTTCGCCCCAAATCATCCTCTAAAATGTTTCAAACTGTTTCACCCAAAAAAAAATCCCTAAAATGTTGATTAATTTGTTTTCGCCCAAATAATCCCCTGAAAGTAATTTCAGAATGTTCCTTTGTTTCGGCATCCCTGCGCTGTCATATTTGAAATTCCCAGGAAACTATTTCCCGCGTAAAATATATTCAATCGGTCTTGATCTCGTTTGA
Organism: Artemia sinica; assembly: GCA_027921565.1. NCBI lineage: Eukaryota > Metazoa > Arthropoda > Branchiopoda > Anostraca > Artemiidae > Artemia > Artemia sinica. The sequence goes on from CM051268.1 coordinate 38,393,154, forward strand.
ATTTCTGAAAATATCTATGGTGTTCCTATTTACACTATTAAGGCTTCGAAAGAATATTAGAATTTATCCCTCAACCTAAAGACCATAGAAGCCATATTGTTTCTTAATTCCCCTCATGTTACATTAGAATTCCCCGTCAGATTATGCAAATCAATTTCCCAGAAATCTAGTCACTTTTTTCTGTATCCAGCATTGTTGTAAACTTCTGTCTACATCCAAAAAACAACAAACAAGTTGACCAAAACGCATAACCATGAAACAACCATCAACAAACAGAACAATGAAAAAAACATCAAACAACAACAAAAAGAACCATGAAACAACACTCATAACCATCAACAAACAGAACAGAACCATGAATCCAACATCAAATCATCAACCATGAATAACCATCAACAAACAGACCAACAAACATGAATAAATTATGTTCGTCCAGCGCTGGCACTGTCCTCCCTACTCAAGCCCCCTCCGAAATTTCTACGTCCAACATTTTCATGTAAAAAGCCTTGGAAAAGAATCAGACAAATAACGCATTGACGGCTTATTACTCTTTACTATAAGCAACGCAAGATTGCTGTCTCTGATATACATCAGTAAACTCTTTTTTACTTAAGGAACGTATATTAATGTAGTAACTTATCCATTATTCTTTTTTTGGTTTCGTTTCTTTGCTATCTATGACGTCTAGTTAAATTATACAAGAATATGAATTAATCCGAACAGCTTAAGCAAAGGCATGAAAAAATGCCAAAGGTAAGGGTGAACGAAAATGAAAAACAACGAGAATCAAATTGAATTGCAAACGCATATATTGCCCAACGAAAACTGCGAATACAACACAAATTAAAATTACAATGGAATAAAGGAGTGTGTTGTTTCAGCATCTCTGAAGCGTATGTGAAGGATAATCAGGAAGGAGGAATTGAATTCACGTCAGAATCGTTTTAAATTCAATTGACATTGTTTATTTGCTCTCTGTAACTTAAAACTAAGGAATTACACAATAATTATGCTAAGTGTAATTTAGATTACTGATACAGATACAGATTACTGAAATGTGTAACAACGTAATTAAAGCAAAAACATAATACTGGAGAAAAGCTAGAAAAGAAGTTTTTGGTATCTATGCCATCATGTAAAAAGGACATCTATGCCATCATGTGTATCAAATAAAAAAAGGTTTCAGATAAGTAGGATTATCATTTATTTGGAATGAGGGGCTAGGATCCTCAGATGAAGATGACCCGTTTTTTGCTAAGCTTATACAAAGAATAAAAGACCAGGAAGTCCAAATGTGGACACAGTAAGTTAAAACATTGAGATATTGAAGTTTTTTCCCAAGTAAAAGAGATATTTGGATTTGAATGTTATTTTAAACTAGGTTTACCGGCGGAGACATTGAGGACATGGCTTCGGTTCCGAGCTAATTGCCTACCAGTAAAAAATAGAAAAAGAGTATTCGACAGAAGAATGCAGACGCGAAAAATGCGGGCCCCAGATGCAAACGCGAATTACTCTTGCCTCAGATGTAACCTAGGTATTGATGATGTGACCCATATTCTGACCGAGTGCCAGCAACTTCCTCTTTTAAGGGGAAAGAATTTTGAGGGTTGTAGCTTGGAGTTCCCGCGGATCCTGCAGACGACTGTAAAAAGGATAATCAGGCAGTTCTGTAATTATGTAAATGAAGCGTTGACATCAATGACTGAAACTTGATTTCTTTTGTTGGTGGGGGGGGGAGTTAGATATTTATGTTATTTTTCTTGTGGAGTGTATTTAAGAATATTGCGCTGTGTGGCCTATTTCATTGTGGCTTATAATAGATTTATTATTATTATGCCATCATGTGAAAGTGTATAAGATGATGCATCCGAACCGATAAAATAAAGGACATAAAAAAACGTTTGAGGCAATTGTGAATGAAAATAAAGCACAGTGAGATCAACGGTTATGAGACATGCGATAACAAGCATCACAAGAAGTCACAAATGGAAATGACGGACATTAAAATCTGAGGATAAAAGACAAGTGACAACGAGAATCGCGTCAAATCGCAAATGAAATCTGTTTTAGAAGAGAAGCAACAGCAAGAATCACAACTAACCTTAGGAAAATACAAATCCTAAAAAATATATAACACTGCGACGGACAAAAAGATATGTACACAAAAAAGAGACATTGGTGAATATAAACAAAACACTTCGTAAATTAATGTTATCCTTCCTAAACTGAACTGAAGAATAAACACATAAGAAAATTCGCCTTTTCGCTGCAGTTGGTTATTGTGAGGGTTATTGGTTATTTAGCCGAAATATTTGAATATATCAGGTAGCTTGTCACAGTCATGAATGATGCCCCGCTTACATTCGGCACTTAACAGATATAACATAGAATGAGTAAGTCCATTCGAAACCATGTTACCCTGTGCTTGATTAAAAGTTAGTTTTCTCACATATTGGTGGTTTAGTAATGATTCTATCGTGTCCGTAAAACGCCAAATAAAGCAGGAGTAAATGTCTAGAATGTTCAATGAATTCGCTATCTGAAAGGTAAGCTTAGTGTTGGATTCACGGTGGCAAACGGGGTCCATGCATCTAATTTGCGTAACTTTACAGTTTCTCTAATTTTAAAAAGTATGCCAGTGCAATATGAAGGTTAAAGAAAGTCTACCCGGCGTCCCAAATTTGAACGAACGTCCCCACGCAATTTTTTTCTTTCCTTCGGGAAATAAACAAACTTTTTTGTACATGGCTCTTGAAGATCTTCATAGTTTTCAACGGGATAGCGTATCAGGTTCTGGTCAGATTGAAAGTTTGCTTTTTATAGATAGTTTCGACTGTAAGTTTAGCCATTTCTGTGTTAATAGTAGTGAGGCCATAATACATTCTACGACACCCATAGCAGATTAATATGGGACTTCCATGACGCCCTGTTACGTCACGAAACCCCTGGCAAAATTCCCACCCTGGCAAGATTCAGACGACAAGCCCTGGCAAGATTCCGGCGACAAGACCTGGCAAAATTCCGTCATTTCCCCTGGCAAGATTCCGAGCGCATGCTCTTTCTCCGTGACCAATTGACGCGATTTTGTCTCAGTATATGATTAATCGGAGTTTGGTCGGGATATTTAACAAGTAGCAATAATAAGGGTTAATAACCCAGGTTTTCTGTTAAAGGGAACATAACTGTCGACACACCCTAGCCTGTTAAACGGTCAGATAGGAATATTAGCATGGGATTCCTGTGACACAGAAGGAAAATTAGCATAGAATTTCCATAACACAGATAGGGAAAATAGCATAGGATTTCCATGACATCTGTAGGAGATTAACATGGGATTTCTGACACGTGTCCTGATTCCCATGACAGTCCACACCCTCATGCTTTAAATAGGTCCATAGGAAAATAGCATAGGACTCCTGGCAGACTTCCCAGGTGTTCCAATATTTCCCCTAGCAACCGCAGATTTTCTTGATTCGTAGTCATATTTTGGCACGTCTATTTGGCACGTGATCAGGTGCAATATGGATGACGCCATCGTACGTGACAAGCTAAACTTCAGGAACTCATGGTGAATCCCCGACTGTAACAGAGCATGGCAAACGTGCTGCGTAATGACAGTACACATCTTACGCAATGACAGTGCACACATCACTGCCACATAATACTTTTCTGGCATTTTATTATTTTGCCAAAACGTTCAACGCGTTTTTTTTCTTTTAACTTAATGGTGGCACAACTTTATGTAAAGTCAACCCATTTTGCATAATGATGGTGCACATCTTATGTAATGTCAGCTTGCACATCACTGTCACATAATACTTTTTTGACATTTTATTTTTTGCCGAAACGTAAAAAGCATTTTTTTATTTCTTTCAAAGCGTTTTTTAATTCTTTTTCTTCTTTAGTTCTTTGTCCTCGCCGGGACTTGAAAGGTCAATTCCCTTCCATTTGAACAACGCCCCAGGCAACAGGACTAAACTGATATTCCCAGCATTCTGTCCTGATTACTATATTCTAAAAATAATCTATTGAGCGACACTTGAGATTTCCCATTTTTCACACACGCTAGAACAGCGTGTTTACAACCAAATTTGGCACGCAGTTGAAAAACATGTGTTTCCAGAAATTAAACCTCTTCATTCATTAATACTTTTTAGGGAGAGATGCCAAATAATATTGTTGATTGCTCTTAATGTATTTTTAGCAATAAAAACCAGAAGGGATGCTTAAATTGCGCGAACACCTAGGTATTAGAGACGTATCCTAAACAACATATCTAAAGGATTAAGCTTATTGTAAATAAAAGATTTATGAATTTAAACAAATTTAGAACAGCATTTAAACAAAGAAAAAGCAGTTAGAAAAAAACAAAACAAAAAAAAACAAAAAAAAACATGAAAAAGCTTATAAAGAATAAAGTATAAAAAAACATGCATTAAAGAAAAATACATATTAGCAATCATTTTTAGACGGGCAAGATTGATATTAGAGTTAAATTTAAGCCATATTAAGAGCTTTTAACAAAAATTTCTCTTAAAAGTAACAACTTTCTGTTTATGCTAATTTCTCTTGGAAGTAACGGGTTTTTTCTTAAAAGTAAGAAAGTTTTTCGAATAACAGGAAGTTTACTGTCAGAGATAAGATATTTCTCTTAGAAGTAACATCTTTCTGTTTATACTAACAAGTTTTCTCTTCGAAGTAACAACTTTTTCTTTAATACTAACAAACTTTTACTTAATATTATAAAATTTCTCTGGGAGGTTAAAGGTTTTTTCTTAATAGTAACACCTTTTTTCCAATAGCAGCAATTTTTCCGTCTATATTTTTCCGATAGTAATAAGTTTTACTTAATACTATCAACTATCTCTTGGAAGTAATAGGTTTTTCATAATAGTAAGAAATTTTTTCTAATAACAGCAATTTTTCTGTCAAAGATAAGATATTTCTTTTAGAAATAACAACTTTTTGTTTATGATAACAAGTTTTCTGTTAGAACTAGCAATTTTTTCTTAGCAATAACAAATTTTTATTTGAATTAATGACTTTTTCTTTAATTCTAACAAACTTTTACTTAACATTATAAAATTTCTCTTGGATGTAACAGGTTTTTCTTAATAGAAAGAAAGTTTTTCTAATAGCAGCAAATTTTTCCTCAAAGACAACAAATTTCTGTTAGAAGTGACAATTTTCCGTCTATGCTAACAAGTTTTCTGTTAGAAGTAGCAAGTTTTTTTAACACTAACAAATTTTCCCTTCGAAGTAACAACTTTCTCCTTAATACTAACAAAGTTTCACTTAATACTATCATATGTTTTTTGGAAGTAATAGGTTTTTCTTAATGGTAATAAAGTTTTTCTAATAACACCACGTTTTCTCTCAAAAATATGATATTTCTCTCAGAAGTAACAATTTTCTGTTTATGCTAATTTTCCTTGGAAGTAACAGGTTTTTCCTAATAGTAAGAACGTTTTTCTAATAACAGCAAGTTCTCTGTCAGAGATATGATATTTCTATTAGAAGCAACAATTTACTGTTTATGCTAACAAGTTTCCTACTAGAAGTAGCAAGTTCTTCTTAACGCTAACAAATTTTCTCTTCGAAGTAGCAACTGTTTCTTTAATACTAACAAACTTTCACTTAATATTATAACATTTCTCTGGGAGGTAACAATTTCTTTCTTAATAGTAACAAATGTTTTCTAATAGCAGCAAGTTTTCCGTCAAAAATAAGAAATTTCTCTTAGAAGTAACAATTTTCTGCTTGAGCTAACAAGTTTTCTGTTAGAACTAACAAGTTTTTTCTCCTAACACTAACAGATTTTCTCTTCGAAGTAATAACTTTTTTGTTAATACTAACAAAACTTTAGTTTATACTATCAAATGTCTCTTGGAAGCAGTAGGTTTTTCTCAATAGTAAGAACGTTTTTCTAATAACAGCAAGTTTTCTGTCAAAGATAAGACATTTCTCTTAGAAGTAACAATTTTTGTTTATGATAACAAGTTTTCTGTTAGAACTGGCAATTTTTCTTAGCACTAACAAATTTTCTCTTTGAAGTAATAACTTTTTCTTTAATACTAACAAATTTGTTAATATTAGCAAGTTGTTTTTAACACCAACAAATTTTCTCTTCCAAGTAACAACTTTCTCTTTAATACTAACAAAGTTCTACTTAATACTATCAAATATCTTTTGGAAGTAATAGTTTTTTCTCAATAGTAAGGAATTTTTTCTAATAACGCCACGTTTTCCGTCAAAGATAATTCATTTCTCTTAGAAGTAACAATTTTCTGTTTAAACTAATTTGTCTTGGAAGTAACATGTTTTTCTTAATAGTAAGAAAGTTTTTCTAATAACAGCAGGTTTTCTGTTAGAGATATGATATTTCTCTTAGAAGTAACAATTTTCTGTTTATACTAACAAGTTTTCTGCTAGAAGTAATAAGGTTTTCTCAACACTAGCAAATTTTCTCTTCGAAGTAACCACTTTTTCTTCAATACTAACAAACTTTTACTTAATATTATAAAATTTCTCTGGGATGTAACATTTTCTTTCTTAATAGTAAAATAAATTTCCAATAGCAGCAAGTTTTCCGTCAAAGATATCAAATTTCTCTTAGAAGTAACAATTTTATGCTTACGCTAACAAGTTTTCTGTTAGAACTAACAAGTTTTTTCTCATAACACTAACAGATTTTCTCTTCGAAGTAATAACTAATTTTGTTAATACTAACAAAGTTTTACTTAAGTTACAAATGTCTCTTGGAAGCAATAGGTTTTTCTCAACAGTAAGAAAGGTTTTCTAATAACAGCAAGTTATCTGTCAAAGATAAGATATTTCTCTTAGAAGTAACAATTTGTTGTTTATGACAACAAGTTTTCTGTTAGAACAAGCAATACTTTCTTAGCACTAACAAATTTTCTCTTTGAAGTAATAACTTTTTCTTTAATACTAACAAACTTGTTAGTATTAGCATGTTTTCCCTCAAAGATAACAAATTTCTCTTAGAAGTAACAATTTTCTGTCTATGCTAACAAGTTTTCTGTAAGATGAAGCGAATTTTTCTTAACTCTAAGACAATTTCTAATCGAAGTAACAACTTTCTCCTTAATACTAACAAAGTTTTACTTAATATTATCAAATGTCTTTTGGAAGTAATAGGTTTTTCTTAATAGTAGGAAAGTTTTTCTAGTAACATCAAGTTTTCCGTCAAAGATAAGATATTTCTCTTAGAAGTAAGAATTTTCTGTTTATGCTAAAATCTCTTGGAAGTAACAGGTTTTGCTTAATAGTAAGAAGTTTTTCTAATAACAGCAAGTTTTCTGTCAGAGATAAGATAATTCTCTTAGAAGTAACACTTTTTTTATGCTAACAAGTTTTCTGTTAGAACTAGCAAATTTTTCTTAACACTAACAAATTTTCTTTTCGAAATAACAACCTTTTCTTTAATACTAACAAACTTTTACTTAATATTATCAAATTTCTCTTGGAGGTAACAGGTTTTTTCTTAATAGTAAAAAAAAATTTCTAATAGCAGCAAGTTTTCCTTCAAAGATAATAAATTTCTCTTAGAAGTTCCGACTTTCTGTCTATGCTAACAAGTTTTCTGTTGGAAGAAGCAAGTTTTTCTTAACACTAACAAATTTTCTCTTCGAAGTACCAACTTTTTCTTAATACTAACAAAGTTTTACATAAAACTATCAAATATCATTTGGAAGTAATAGGTTTTTCTTAATAGTAAGAAAGTTTTTCTAGTAACATCAAGTTTTCCGTCAAAGATAAGAAATTTCTCTTAGAAGTAAGAATTTTCTGTATATACTAATTTCTCTTGGAAGTAACAGGTTTTTTCTTAATTATAAGAAAGTTTTTCTAATAACAGCCAGTTATCTGTCAGAGATAAGAGATAAGATATGTACGCGCTGCCATTACGTAAGATGTGCGCCGTCATTACGCAACATGTGCTGACCTTGCATAAAGTTGTGCCACCATTAAGTTAAAAGAAAAAACACTTTGAACCATTCGGTGAAATAATAAAATACCAAAAAAAGTATTATGTGACAGTGATATCTGCACTGTCATTGCACAAGATGTTTACTGCCATTACGCAACATGTATGCCCTGCTTGATTACAATCGGAGATTCCCAATGGGTTCCTGAAGTTTAGCTTGTCACGTACGATGGCGTCATCCATTTTACACCTAGTTTGGGGAATCCTGAGCATCTTCCAGAAAACAATAGACGTGCCAAAAATGGCTAAATGTCGAGACAAATGGTGGTTGCTAGGGGAAATATTGGAATACCTGGGAATTCTGCCAGGAATCCTATGCTATTTTCTTACAGACCTATTTAAAGCGCGAGGGTTTGGGCTGTCATGGGACTCTGGGTATTTTGCAGAAATTCCATGTTAATTTCTTAGGGATGTCATGGAAATCCTATGCTATTTTCCCTAACTGTGTCGTGGAAATCCTATGCTAATATTCCTATATGTGTCACAGGAATCCCACGCTAATATTCCTATCTGGCCGTTTAAAAGGCGAGGGTGTGTCAACAGTTGTGATTCTTTTAATAGAACACCTGGGCTAGTAACCTCTATTATTTCTACTTGTTAAATATCCCAAGCAAACTCCAATTAATGATATAAAAAGTACTAAGAGGTAATTGCGTCATCTGGTCACGGAGACAGAGCATGCGCTTGGAATATTGCCAGGGGTATTGATGGAATCTTGCCAGGGCTTGTCGTCGGAATCTTACCAGGGCTTGTCGTCGGATTCTTGCCAGGGCTTGTCGTACGAATCTTGCCAGGGCTTTTCATCCTAATCTTGCCAGGGCTTGTCGTTGGAATCTTGCCAGAGTAGGAATTTTTCAAGGGGTGTTGTGACGTAACAGGGCGTCATGGAAATCCCATATTAATCTGCTATGGGTGTCGAAGAATGTATTACGGCCTCACTACTGTTAATAACGACCAAGACTCATCAGGTATGTTTACGTTAAAGGTAAATTAACATACATCTTCTAACTGTTCTCTTCAATTTCATTATAGTTGGTAATGTGATATTAGATTTGAGATAATGTTCATTCACTCAAACCAAAACGAAACAGCATTGAATGAGCTTGAGGGCTATGTCATCTGACTCCTGATTTTAATAATTCAATTTGACATAGCTCTCAAACTCATTCAATGCTGTTTCGTTTTGGTTTGAATGAATGAATGTTTGTCTTTTATTTCTCAGTTATTTGCTAGTATCCGTCGATGGCGTTTTAATTTTGAATTTTTTGCAAATCATGGATATTGGTGAATGAATGAATTTTATTGTTGTTAGGTGTTTGGTTTTAGTTCTTAAAAGTTTTTGGCTTTTAGTGATTTTTATTCACCTTTTAATTTTTGTTTTTTTCATTGTTTTTTTTTCACATTCACATTGACTTTCCGAGTTTTATTTGTTGGTTTGTTCTTCGGCACTCGCATTGATCATGTTTTTTCGTTTCGCACTGAAGAAGAGAGGCGTTTGTCCCCTCAAAATATTCGCTTTGTTATTTTTTGTTTTAGTATTTTCATTCGGTCTTTAAAAACCCCATTTTGCTCATTTTTCTTCCTTTATGTTATGTCAGGCCAATCTGGCTTAAGATATTATCTTGGCTTTTACTTTTCTTTGAAAAACTTATTTTTCGGAAAGTTTGTTTTTAATTAATTTTTGTTCGTTTTTGATTGCAAAAAGTTTCAAGTTTTTAAAAATTCCTTACTTCAAAATAATTTTTTTTTTAACCAAATGGCTATTTCAAAATTTTTATTGGATGGGTTTGGAAAAAGGAGGTGCTAATTAACCTTCAGTCTCTTTTGAATCTTTAAAACTGAACTAGAACTTTCCAGTTTCAATCAAATGAGCCGTCTCTGAAGTTTATACGAGCATCCCTTCTATAAGAACCATATCTATCCCCAGAGTATAACTTACAACGCCTGTCCCTGGGCCCTGAAGGTTATTGTCGACCCCGGAGTCTTACTATCTGATGGTTGAACTATTTTTAACAAAATGGTCACCTCAAATTTTTATTGGATGGGTTTATCCATCTGATAAACCCAAAGGTGTGGAGAGCAGGAAGGGCCAGTTGCCATCCTATCTTTTTCACTCTGAGAAAACAAACTGCAATTTTTAATTTCCATTCAAATTAACCATCTCTGAATTTTATACGAACATCTCTTTCATAAAAACCATATAGGCCTACGGCCCGTATTTTATACGAACATCCCTTTCATAAAAACCATATAGGCCTACGGCCCCAGGGCATAGCTTACAATGCCTGCCCCCTGGGCCCTGGGAGGGGGGGGGGGGGTGTCGACACCGAAGTTTGTGCTATCTGACCTTTGAACTATTTTGAAAAAAAAAGCTCTCTCAAAGTTCTTATCGGATGGGTTTGAGGAAAATAGGGCGTGAAGAGGGGGGCTAGTTGCCCTCCGATTTCTTTTGACTCTTAAAAAGTGAATGAGAACTTTCAATTTCCAATCATATGAGCCCTCTCCGAAGTTTATACGAACATACCTTCCCTAAGAACCACATATGCCCCCAGAGCAATACTTACAACGCCTGCCCCGGGCCCTGGATGGGATTGCGTCGACACAGGAGTTTTTCTTATCTGAAACTATTTTTAACGAAATGGCCATACGTAAACGACTTTTGTTATATGACCTTTGAACTATTTTTAACAAAATGGCTATCTCAATTTTTTTTTATCGGATGTATTTGGGGATAAAGGGCTTGGGGGGCTAGTTACCCTCCGATCACTTTTGACTCTTAAAAAGGACACTAGAACTCTCAATTTCCAATCGAATGAGCCCCCTTTGAAGTTAATACGATGACGCCTTCTATATGAAGTACCTCTGGGAGAAAATAATAAATGGAGTTTGGGGGGAGGCTAGCTGCCCTCCAATCACTTTTGACTCTTAAAAAATGAATTGCAACTTTCAATTTCCAATCAAGTGAGTCCTTTACGAAGTTTACACCAGCATCCCTTCCATAACAACCATATATGTCCCCAGGGCATAACTTACAACGCCTACCCCTGGAACCTGGGGGGCTGTGCCGACACCGGAGTTTTTTGTTATCTGAACTTTGAACTATTTTTAACTAAATGCCTATCTCAAAATTTTTATCTGATGCATTTAGGGCGTGGAGGGGGGAGGGTAGTTGCCGTCCGGTCTCTTTTGACTCTTAAAAAGTGAACAAGAAATTTCAATTTCTAATCAAATGAGCCCTCTCCGAAGTTTATACGAGCATTCCTTCCATAAGAACTATATATGCCCCTAGAGCATTACTCATAACGCCTGCCTCCGGGCCCTGGGTGGTTGCATTGACACAGGAATTTTTCTTATCTGACCTTTGAACTATTTTTAGTAAAATGACTATTATAAAATTTTTATCGAATGGGCTGGGGGAAAAAGAGTGTGTGGGGGGGGGGGCTAGTTGCCCTCGGATATCTTTTGACTCTTAAAAATTGAACTAGAACTTTCAATTTCCAATCAAATGAGCCCTCTCTGAAGCTTAAACGAGCATCCCTTTCATAAGAACCATATACACCCCCAGGACAACACTTACAGTGCCTATCCCCCAGGCCCTGGGAGGAATTTTTGTTATCCAATTTTTGATCAATTTCCAAAAAACTGGCTATCTCAAAATTTGTAGCCAATGGGTTTGGGGAAAAAAGGCGGGGGGGCTAGTTGCCCATAACTCTTTGACTCTTAAAAAGTGAACTAGAACTTTCGATTTCCAATCAAATGAGCCCTTTATGAAGTTGTATACGAGCATCCCTTTCATAAGAACCATACATGCCCTTAGGGCATAACTTAGAACGCCTTCCCCAGGGCCCTGTGGGGTTGTATTGACACCGGAGATTTTCTTATCCGACCTTTGAACTAGATGGGTGAACTAGACTAGAGAAGTTTCATCAGATGGCTTTGGAAAAAGAAGGCGTGGGTGGGGGAGAGCTAGCTGCCCTCGGATCTCTTTTGACTATTAAAAGTGAGCTCGAACTTTCAATTTCCAATCAAATAAGCCCTCTGTGAAGTTTATACGAGCATCCCTATAATAAGAACCATATACTCCCCAGGGCATAACTTACAATGCCTGTCCCGAGGCCCTGGGGGGTTGTGAAGACACCTGAGTTTTTTTTTATCCGACTTTTGAGCAATTTTTAACTTAATGGCTATCTCATAGTTTTTGTTGGATGCATTTGGGGAAAAGAGGGCGTAGGGGGGCTAGTTGCCCTCCAATCTCTTTTGACTCTACGAAACTGAACTAGAACTTTCAATTTCCAATCAAATGAGCCCTGTCTGAAGTTTTTACGAGCAACCTTTCAATAAGAACCATATATTCCCCCAGGGCATAACTTACAACGCCTGCCCTCGGACCCTGGGGGGCTTTGTCGACCCCGGAGTTTTCATTATATTGTCTTTGATCTATTTAAATAAAAAGTATATCTCAAAGTTCTTATCGGATGGGTTTAAGGAAAAAAGGGCGTGGATGGGGGGCTAGTTGCCCTCCATTCTCTTTTGACTCTTAAAATTTGAACAAGAACTTTCAATTTCTACTCAATGAGCCCTGTTTGAAGTTAATACGAGCATCCCTTCCATAAGACCAATATATGCATCCAGGGCATAACTTACAACACCTGCCCCCGGGCCCTGGGGGGGCTGCGTTGACACTGGAATTTTTGTTATATGATTTTGAACTATTTTTAACAAAATAGCTTTCTCAAAATTTTTATCGGATACATTTGGGAAAAAAGGGTTTGGGGGGCTGGTTACCCTCCAATATCTTTTGACGCTTAAAAAATGAACTAGAACTTTCAATTTCCAATCAAATGAACCCTCTCTGAAGTTTATACGAGTATTCCTTCCATTTGAACCATATATGCCCCCAGGGCATATCTTATAACCCTTGCCCTGAAGACTGTGGGGGGAGTTTCCTGCTCAAATATATATATTCCAGAACTTTCAACTATGTTGAAGAAAATGGCTACATCAAAATTTTTATTGGATGTGTTTGGGGAAATGGGGGAAGTGGAAGGGGTGTTATTTGCCTTTCAATCACTTTCGACTATTAAAAAGGGAACTAACCATTTAAATTTCCAATCGAATGAGCCCTTTCTGAATTTTCTACGACAACGCTTTCAATAAAAACCTTATATGCCCCCAGCACATAACTTACAACCCTTGCCCTGAGGGCTGTGGGGGGGGGGGGGGGTTATCCTCAAAGACCTAATTTCCTGAATTTTCAGCTACGTTGAACAAAATGGTTATCTCAAAATTTTGATTGGATGTGTTTGGGGAAAAGGTGGGCGTGAGAGGGGGGTTAGTTGCCCTCCAATCACTTTCGACTATTAAAAAGGGCACTAGTCTTTTGAATTTCCAATCGAATGAGTCTTTTTTTTTAGTTTCTACGACAAAGCTTTCTATAAAAAAAACCTTATATGCCCCCAGGGCATAACTTACAACCCTTGTCCTGAGGGCTGTGGGGGAGTGTCCTCCTCAAAAACATAATTTCTATGAGGAAATCAACTACGCTGAACAAAATGACTATCTCAAAATTTTGATTGGATGTGTTTGGGGAACTGGTGGGCGTGGAAGGGATGTTAGTTGCCTTCCAATCACTTTTGACCCTTAAAAGGGCACTAGAACTCTCGATTTCCAATCGAATGAGCCCCCTTTGAAGTATCTACGACACCCCCTTCCATATGAACTGCCTCTGGGGGAAAAAATAATAATAAAACATTGGATCCGTATGGCCTTGACTATAGGCAACGCTATAGCATTGCCTCTCACTTCAGATATTTAAATCTCATTAAGTTTGGTCTTACCTATCAAAGGCTACGAGCCTGAGAAAATTTGCCTGATTTCGCAAAAAAGGAGTAAACCCCCTTAAAATTCAAGAGATCTTAATGAAAATCACACCACCAGATTCAGCGTATCGGAGAATCCTACTGAAGAGGCTTCAAGCTCCTATCTACAAAAATGTGAAATCTGGTATTTCTTGCCAGATGAAAGATCACGGATGCGTGTTTATTTATTTTTTTTTTTTCAGGGGTGATCGTATCGATCCAGTGGTTCTAGAATATCGGGAGAGGGCTCTTTCAAATGGAAATTAGAAGCTCTAGTGCACTTTTTAAGTCACCAAAAAATTAAAGGGCAACTAGGCCCCCTCCCCTGCCTTTTTCCCCCTAAACCATCCAATCAAACCAACCGGGATTGAATTGCCTAGAGGATCATTCCTTAGGGAGGGGGTTTCTCCATGGAGGTGGGGCCAGATTTCCTGGTATTATTTAAAAAACAATCAGACATTAAATTAAAAAACAACAAGTTTTTTAACTGAAAGTAAGGAGCAACATTAAAACTTAAGACGAACAGAAATTATTACGTATATAAAGGGGGTTGCCCCCTCCTCAACACCTCTCTCTGTACGATAAAGTTTGAATTGTGTTCCAATTCTTTAAGAATAACTCTTCTGAATGATTCTTTAAGAAGGGCCGTTTAATTAGAACAATAAGACGCTTTTTTAAAAGTACTAAAAAAGTACTAAAATATATGCAGAGCTGCAAAGGGAAAGGACAGCAAACGAAAGCTATTCCAGCTGATCGTAATAGTCAGGAATGCTAATGCAAGTGTTGAAACTGCTCATGTCTTCCTTGTCCAGATGATTCAAAGCAGACCACTTGTGTTGTAAACTAAGATTGCATTTGTTTTTTCTCCAATGTTTTCAATTCAACACAAAGACGTTCGAATTTAGAGTACCATGTGTCCTTTTTAAAAAAAAAAATTCAGCAACTGTATTCCAAAGCAAATAATGTTTTAAAGAGTACTTGTACATTTTATGGTACCCACGAAAGAAGTCAGGTTCGGTTAATGCTAATGAAATATAATAAAATAGGATGAATATATAATAGTTCAGAAACAAATTTGGGCTATATATTTGGACATTAGGCAGGGTGGGGGTAAAGCATAGCATATATTTAATACATAATCTAACTCAACCTAGGTACATTTCCCCCCCCCCTAAACCCCAAAAACAGCAGTTTAAATATTATAAGCGCAATGAAAACCACGCTTTGCATTCCATTTCTCTATTGCAAATACCTGTTTGGCGGGTATTCTTCTGCAGGCTCAGAAAGCAAAACAATGTTTCCCTTTGAAAATCCTGAGCAAAAATGGATGTTTTTTTTCGAACGTTATTGCTTCTTCCAACATAAAAAAAAAATGAATTTTCTTTCTCTTGTACTTTACGATTAGGCTGATTTAGCTGATTAAGCTGAATTAAGCTGATTTAGGTTTGACGTAACATCTACCATTACATAAAAGTTTTGGATCCACTGATCGTCTGTTAGTTCTGAATAGTGAACACCCTTCTCAAGGAGGAATGCATTAATTTCTCGAAAAGAGGTGCGAAACGTTTTAAAACGTACTTCCTTGGTAACCAACGTGCCTTGTTATGATGGAGAAGTTCAACATACTAACTCTCCATTTCAAATAAAATCATGGTTGCAGCGGCAGCTGCAACCTAGTAAAGAGCGAACAACGGCCCATAGTAAAAGTTTATTGCGAAAAGAAATTTATGGTGATTTCGAAAAAGAGCCTAAACCACTTGAACATGGTATCAGATCAAAATCCAAAGCGTACCATTGCAATCAGCATGGTTCAAAACCTTTTGTAGGGTAATTACAGTCCCCCACATTAAACACCAAGGAAAATCACTTTTTTGCATGGGTAGCACTGATGTCTACTTTTTTTTCACCAGGACTAACGAATGACCAGAACATCATAGAGATGTTTAATGGCTCATTAGAATGGAAATTAAATTTTCTAGTGCATTTTTTAAAAAAACCAAAAAGAATGGAGGGCAAAGAGCCCCCCTCCCTACAGGCCCCTCCCCTAAAAGTAGTCCTATACAAATTTTGAGATAGCCATTTTGTTTAACATAGTTCAAGGGTCCAATATATAAGGTTTTGATGATGATATGGCCCTCCATAGTCCCTGGAGAAGGGCTGTATGTGGTATCGGGCGTATCGATGTCGCGCGTATCGGTAACAACAAGGAAAATCACTTTTTGGACGTATTGTTATTGAGCGTATTGGTGTCGCCGGTATCTTAGACAGATTTTCAGTAGCTCATATAAAAGATATTGCTCATATTTACATCCTTCCTATAAAGTCCACCATCAGCAAGTTCCAAATGGCACTAAAACGGCACTTTTGGTGCCAACGAATGACGTAGTTTTTTTCAAAATCCAGTGGGGGGGGGTTAAAGCTGGAGCCAATTTTCCTAAATAAAGTGAAAATGACAGAGAAAACTGAAAAAACGAGCCATATAGTAATGAAAAAGGTGGACAGGTACAAAAAGAACTGACCTGTTTCAGTGGATGCTTGAATTATGTAAGCCAATCTTAGTTTTGACAACATTTTTGGAGAAACTAAATATCATGGTTGCAGCGGCAGCTGCAACCTTGTAAAGAGCGAACCACAGCCCATAGTAACCAAAAGTTAAAAACCACGTTAAGAAAAAAAAAGCTATCTAGTGAAAAAATATTGCCGTCTGACACTGATTGAGGAATGATGAATATTATTTTGGTTTGCCTTAAAAGTACAAGTTTATCAAACAGTTCGTGGTAACGAACGGTAAGTAAAGAGCGACTCGGCTCAATAGTAACCGAAACTCAAAAACGGAACTTTGATGCCAATAGATACATCAAAAGGATCACCGATGCGTGTTTATTTGTTTTTGTTTTGTTTTTTTTTCCCGGGGGTGATCGTATCGACCCAGTGGCCCTAAAATATCGTGGGAGGGACAGATTTCAGTAGCTCATATAAAAGATATTGCTCATATTTACATCCTTCCTATAAAGTCCACCATCAGCAAGTTCCAAATGGCACTAAAACGGCACTTTTGGTGCCAAAGAATGACGTAGTTTTTTTCAAAATCCAGCGGGGGGGGGGTTAAAGCTGGAGCCAATTTTCCTAAATAAAGTGAAAATGACAGAGAAAACTGAAAAAACGAGCCATATAGTAATGAAAAAGGTGGACAGGTACAAAAAGAACTGACCTGTTTCAGTGGATGCTTGAATTATGTAAGCCAATCTTAGTTTTGACAACATTTTTGGAGAAACTAAATATCATGGTTGCAGCGGCAGCTGCAACCTTGTAAAGAGCGAACCACAGCCCATAGTAACCAAAAGTTAAAAACCACGTTAAGAAAAAAAAAGCTATCTAGTGAAAAAATATTGCCGTCTGACACTGATTGAGGAATGATGAATATTATTTTGGTTTGCCTTAAAAGTACAAGTTTATCAAACAGTTCGTGGTAACGAACGGTAAGTAAAGAGCGACTCGGCTCAATAGTAACCGAAACTCAAAAACGGAACTTTGATGCCAATAGATACATCAAAAGGATCACCGATGCGTGTTTATTTGTTTTTGTTTTGTTTTTTTTTCCCGGGGGTGATCGTATCGACCCAGTGGCCCTAAAATATCGTGGGAGGGCTCATTCGAACGGAAATTAAAAGTTCTAGTGCCCATTGTAAGTGATCAGAAAATGGAGGGTAACTAGGCCCCCTCCCACTCTCATTTTTTTCCTAAAGTAACCCGATCAAAATTTTCAGACGGCCATTTTGCTCAGCATGGTCAAAAACATAATAATTATGTCTTTTAGGATGACTTAATCCCGCAAAGTCCCCGGGGGGAGGACTGAAAGTTACGAACTTTACCCGATGTTTACATATTGTATTGGTTATTGGGAAGTATACAGACATTTTCAAGAGGGATTTTTTATGTTAGTGTGGGGGATCGAGGGTCATGTGGGAGGATCATTTTATGGAGGAAGTTTTCATTGGGGAAGGGACATTGCTGTGAAGGGGGCGCCGGATTTCCCAGCTTTATTTAAAAAAAGATCAGAAATCAAATATAAAAAACAAGTGTTTCAACTGAGAACAAAGAAAGGAGCAACATCAAAACTTAAAACTAACAGAAATTGTTACGTATATGATTGGGTTCGCCCCCTAGTCAATACCTCGCTCTTTAAGCCCAAATTTTTTAGTACTTTCATAAGAGCTATTTATTCTATATGAACGGCCTTTGTGATTAAGGGGTCATTTTTAAAGAATTGGAAAAAAAATTCGAACTTTAGCGTAAAGAGCGAGGTATTGACTAGGGGGCGAACTCCCTAATATACATATTAAAAATATATGAATATAGAAGTTCGTTACGTAAGTTAACTCGTAAGTTACGTATATTTATTACTAATAAAAATGTTCGTAAAAAAAATTAAACAACTTTCGAGAAAGCCATTTGACCAAATAAAAGTAAAATGACTACGCAAATTTTGTTTTAATTATTCATGTACGGTGAGCCAAAATTAAAACCTGCATTAATTCAAAAACGTTCAAAAATTAAATAAAAAAACAAATTTTTTTAACTGAAAGTGAGGAGCGACATTAAAACTTAAAACGAAAAGAAATTATTCCGTATATGAAAGGGGCTGTCCCCTCCTCAACGCCTCGCTCTTTACACGAAAGTTTTCTATTGTTTTAAAAAATAGAGTTGTGAGAAAGAGTCTAACTTAAGCGTAAAGAGCGAGGCGTTGAGGAGGGGACAGCCCCTTTCATATACGGAATAATTTCTGTTCGTTTTAAGTTTTAATGTCGCTCCTTACTTTCAGTTAAAAAAAAACTTGTTTTTCTTTATTTAATTGTGATAAGAAATTTATGGTGAAAAAAAGGCCTGAAATCCCTCGAAAATGGCGTCAGATCAAAATGAAAATGTATTATTGGAATCAGCATGGTCGAAAACCTTTTACATGGAAATTACAGTCCCCCTCATTGAACAGCAAAGAAAATCGCTTTTTTGCATCGGTAGCACTGATCTGTCTCCCGTTTTATATTCTTTCTCTTTTTTCTAGCAGGGCTAGGATTAGGTGGCCAGACCGTCATAGAGAAATGTGTAATAGCTCATTCGAAAGGGAATTACACTTTTAAGCGCCCTTTTTAAGTGACCAAAGAGATTGGAGGGCAACTAGCCCCCCTCCCTACAGGCCCCCTTCCCCCAAAGTCATCCAATCAAATTATTGAGATAGCCATTTTGTTCTACATAGTTCAAAGGTCCAATATCTATTGTTCTGGTGATTCTTAATTGCTACTAATTTTTTTTTTTTTAAACAAAGAAAATCTATTTCGATATTAAAGCAACGAATTACAGATCTATCTCTTGTTTGATTTTTTTTTAATTATGATTACTTTCCAGATAATCCAATATGTTTGCGAATATGATGCACTCATTTTTAAAAGCATATCTCGGGAAGGCTCATTTTAAACCTATTACTCACATCTACGTGCATTTTATCAATTTTACCTTCCAAAAGTACCATATAGCACTAAAAATGGCACTTTTGGTACCACTTCTTAAGCGGAAGAGTTTGGAAGCATAAAACGGTAGCATTGCAATAATTATGGTCCAAGGCCATTAACTAGAGGTTTATGATATCTCTCACATATACTGCCCCTCCAGACCCTCTTAGTAAGTTTCATAAATTACCTACTCATCTTAAAAGTAAAAGATTATTGCGAAAAAAAAATTAACTAAAACTAAAAAATTTTTAACTGAAAAGCTTTTAATCATCCCCAATTAAAAGATTAATTTAAAAAAACCAAGTTTTTCCGAGGGAAGTAAAGAGCGAAGTTGAAACCTAAAGCGAACAAAAATTATTAATTCACAGCCTATCTAACATATCATATATCAATAGAACTAGTATAAAATAAACCAACTAATTATGTTTCCCTATGTTTCTAGGATTATAGAAAACTAGCGCTTTACTGAAAACACAAAATAATAAAGGAATTTTGGTAAAGTAAAAGCAAACCAATTAAGGACACTTTTTACGGGATAAAAATAAAGTGTTTTAGAATGGCTGCTTTATTTTACTTTCGTTTAATTTGGAATCACTTCTGCACAATGGCTCAGCTCAATGACTGGTTCTCGTTTTGGTTCTGAAATGGACGTTTCATGATCAGTTTGTACACAAGTTCGAAGTAAGGCCATCTTAAATAGTATTAGGACTATAGATTAGCTTTAGAATTTGTATCATAGCTTGAAATGCACTGTTGTATAGAGAGAAACAACCGGATTTCCAGAATTCATATTATATCTTATTTGATCTTCATTTCAAGTAATATTTAAGCATATTTCTTACAATTTAAGATTGTAGATTACTCACTATTGGTATTATAGCTGGCGAGACCAAAATGCTACCTGATAAATAAATCCAATATTTCTGTATACTGAAAGTTACTGATGTCACAACTGGTGTAAGACTATAAGAAACTTTAAAGATTGGTCTGTTGTTGTCAGGCTACATACTGACTTTTGACTCCCAAATCAATATTCCTGTTTTTTTATACTTGACTTTAGTGTTTTCAGTAAAGGGCTAGTTTTCTATAATCCTAGAAACACAGGAAGCATAATTAGTTGGTTTATTTGTACTAATTTTATTGATACATGTTAGATATGCTGTGAAGTAATAATTTTTGTTTGTTTTAAGTTTCAACTTCGCTATTTACTTCCCTCGAAAAACTCTTTTTTTTTAATTAATCTTTGTTCGTTTTCGATGAAAATTTAATGTAGAAACAACGCTGCCATGATCTTTTTTATTTATACGGAATAATGTTTGTTCGTTTTAAGTTTAATGGCACTCCTTAGTTTCAGTTGAAAACTTATTTTTAATATAATTACTAACTATCACCGATCTAGGGGAGATAAGACACCTCTAGAAAATACTGCAAACAACCTTGACAGACACAAAAAACTTTCAGTCTATCTATAACACAAAGTTAATCATTCATACATCCCAAAACAATACATGTTTTTCAGGAACATTTGTTTTTCGATGAGCAAAAAGCTGTTTTTACTCGGCCGACTTCGCACTGAAAAAGCCATAAGTAGAGAGGGAGGTGCTACTACCACGGGGCACCCCTGCTGCCACCTACAACTTTTTTGCACCCCAAATATGGGCATAGAGTCCCTAGAGAGAACATGTGGTTAATGGGGTCAATGACCTCTTTCTCCAGGGGTGTTTTGGCCAAGTGTCGGCTAGGAAAGAATGTTATGATCTAGGAAAGAGTATTTGTTGTTTTTGGCCAAGTGCCTGCTAGGGAAGAATGTTATGATGTCAGGAAATAGTATTTGTTGTTGTTGCTCGAGGCAAATGTTAGATAGATAGTTGTGTGCCGAGGCAAATCTATGATTCAGGACAGTTAGATCACGTGTTTCCTTCTCAGCCAATCAGAGGGCTTGCTTACATAACAATTTGACCTTGAGATTTCGTATATAACGGACATGCAATGTAATTAAATTATCAGAAAGTATTTTGACATAGTTGATATAACAATGGATAAATTTGATGAATTAGAAGCATTGGCAACCTCAATTTACCATGTAAGTTCCGAATTTATTTTCAAAAAAAATTATTTTCCGTGGTCACCGTCCAGTATATTCAGG
Organism: Artemia sinica; assembly: GCA_027921565.1. NCBI lineage: Eukaryota > Metazoa > Arthropoda > Branchiopoda > Anostraca > Artemiidae > Artemia > Artemia sinica. Next base: position 38,414,673 of record CM051268.1, read on the forward strand.
TAAATCCCCCCCCCACCATACAATACAAACATCACTACAATCTTTATACTCGATGGAAAACGTAAAATATATTCTTTTACCCTCAAAACCTAACCCCACCCCATTGTTTTACAATCAAAATTCTCGCAAAAAGAAATAATTATCCTTTCGTTAAATTTATGCAATTTCAAGTGTTCTATATCCTAGCTAAAAGCGACCATTGACTTCCGTCACTGTTGTTATTAACCCGCTCTGGTTTTGACATAATGCTCTACGTCAGGTTAAAATTAGCTGTCACCCTTTTCCATTCGTGTTTAAGAACGAGGTGGTCAATTCAAAAGGAACTGTTCTTCCATCAAAATTAAAACACTTTGAGGCAATTGCAATAATTAAGCACAGACGTGATGCTATATTTTGGAGAAGTGAAATGGATTATTTTCAAATTAAGGTCTAACAATATATTTAGGACATTATGTAAAAGGGAGGAGAGGGGGCAATGCCTTGCTTCTAACAGCTTCGTCGTAAGTAAATTATGTAAAAGGGAGGGGGCATTGCCTTCAATTCTACCGCCATCAGTGTAAAATGAAAACAAACTGTGCAGGGCTAGAAGGGTCTTTAAGAGTTGCATGAAGCTTATATTATGTGTAAATTGAATAGCATTTTAACCTATGTTTGCAAATTTAGGTCTATAGGCCGCTGGGTTAACGATCTAATTTAAAGTCTATAGACTGGAACATTTAATATTTTTCTAAATGGTAAAAATAGAAACAATGATTCCTATCCTATGGCTATAGACTACTGATTGTCTAATAAAAACGTTTGATTTCTAAGCCTAATATATTTCTCGCGAAATTTTTACTTTTTGCTTTACTGAAATGAGATAAATGCTTTTCTAAACAAAATTATATGGATGATGATACTAACTTTCTTTCTGTAAAAAAGGGGGAAATTATTTTGATACTAATTTTTTTCTCTTCTTTTTAAGGCAAATTATGAAGAATTTGCTGCCCCTCCAGCTGTAAAGAGAGCTATGGGTACCGCAAATAGCGAAGAATGTACCCCACCTCCATCAAAGAAAGCGAGAGATGACGAGGCCGCCCGATCAGTGCCAACCCCAATGCAGTCTGGGCATAAACCGAAAAGACAGTGGGCCACAAGGGTGGAGAACCCCGCTGTACAAGCTAGCGACATCGATACTGCATCTATGCAAGCCCCTCTTAATCGAGCCTCAATGCCACCTCGTCAAGTGCAGCCATCTGTGCCAGCCCTTGGCTCGACTGCACAAGTCACAGATCCTGTACAAGTCGCAGCCCAACCTGCGCAAGAAATTAATGACATCGCTTGCACATCCGCTCTCCTTGGACCTCTAATAGCTGACCCATCAACGCTAGGTCAGGAGGTTACCCTCCAGCATGCCATGTCAGATCCATCCGACACCCAAGCCCAGACGGATTATGCAAATGTAAGCATTTTTCCTACCTATCTATTTCTTCCATTGTTTTTTCTTTTTCACTATTTTTCAACCCAATATAAACTTATCGCAGCGAGATATTAACCCTCACCCCCACTATTACATATCTAAATGTATTTTTTTTGCAAAGAAACCGCTCCTCTTTTTTCTAATCTTTGCTATTTTCTCTATTGCTATCGCTTCGATATCTCATAAGCGAATATTTTTATGTAATTTCTAGTCAATTAATAATCACTGCCCTTGAAACTCAAAATGCTATTTTTCTAATCTTTACTATTTTCTCTGTTGCTATTGCTTCGATATCTCATAAGCGAATATTTTTAGGTACCTTTGAAACTCAAAAGGTTATTCTTCACAATTGAATATCACATAGTTTTAAGAGAGAGATTATTCCATCTGTCACATATCAGCGTCCTAATTTGCACTGAGCCTTACATCGTGCCAAAGATTTTAGCGAGGGGAAATCAAGTTAACGGTTCTTGGCATTTTGAAGTTCAATCTTGGAAATTGGAACACTCGCGACGGCTCACAATAATTAAACTCATGAGTTCACTGAACCTGTATGGAATTAGAGAAAAATATTTCAACTTTTGACGGGCATTATGTAAAGGGGGCCGGGAAGAGCTGTGGGAAGCGCTGCGGGGGTGCGCCGCGGGGTGCGCTACGGGCCCGAGAAGCGCCACATGGATGCGCCACAAGGATGCGCCGCGGACCAGAGAGGCGCTGCAGGATGCGCCGCGGGCCAGAAAAGCGCCGCAAAAAAAGGCTGATTTCAACACATTGAAAATAAGCTATTTTTTGAACAAATTGCCGCCTTCTATGTAAAAGCGACGTTTTAGATTGTAAATATCTTAAGTTGGAAATTGACTGCTTTCAGTTGAATTAACCAAATGCTATTAAGCGTGTTTTAAGCAATAATAATCCAAATTTTAAAAACAGTAGGGATGATTTGAACACTTTGAAAATAAGCTATTTTTCATTTATAGGTTGGAGCATTGGTCCCATATTCGCCATCGTCATCGAGTGAAGGAGAGGAAGAACTCATTGAAGGGGCAATGGAGTTTCACGACAATGAAACATCAACTATCAATGACTGGCATGGTATCATTAACTCTGATGAAATACCTTTTAATATTGATGAGTTTCTATGTAATTATTTCAATGTAGAACCTAGCACAGTTGAGCAAGGTAATGTTCCTAGTTCAGAGGTGGACTTGCCTGTGCTAAGCCCAAACACTTTACAAATTTTAGAGGATTTTACAGGGAACCCTCCTCCCACTGATTACCTACTTCCACTTCAAACAACTGAAGTGGAGCATAGCCCAAATATTGTTGAACAACTTGGGGGAGGGGGTAATATACAAGAGGGGGGTACGACTTTTCCAGACTTTCAATTATCCAATACAATTTTAAATAATATAGTTGTTTTCACTGCGACGTTTGGAGATCCCTTTAATACACTTATGGGGGGAAATTTTGTTTTTGATCCTGTAGAAATTGTGCATGCCTATGTAGATAAAATTCGTGCACTACTGGAGAAGCAAATTCAGTTGTGGAGGGGTAGGGATTCAATTAAGGTTTCTATTGTTTTAAAGGTTTTTATTTAAATGAGGGTAAAAGTGAAGTTTGTTATCATTATATACATTCCGAGATGCGAGTAATTTATCCAAATTTAGAAAACTTTGAGGGTGTTTTTCCGAGTGGGTAGGGCAAATTATTGCGCATCTCGAGAACTATAACGAAAATGGGAGCGGGTCTGTAGTTTTATTTATTGAAAATTTAAGCGTAAATATATGTAAATTTAAGAAAGATTTTATTTTAAGAGGGGGTGGTGGTGAGAGGGATACAGTTTTAAAATATAATCCAGATCTAGTAGGTTGTCGTGGTGTCCAGCGGATCTGTTTTGAAACAGATCAAAAATGTTTCAGGTATGCTTTCCTCATATCAACATTTCAGCCTCTAGCAGATGACGCTACCAAGACGAATTTAGATCACTGGGCTGTACATGGGAAGGACGGGTCCGATTTTCCCATTGTAGATTTCTCGTGTTTAGAAGGAAAATACCCAGTAACGCTAAGATCCATTGACATGTTTGAAAGGGCTAATGCTCATTTAAATATCGGCGTTACTGTGGTTCAGTATGAAACAGAATTTGAAGATGGGGTTTTTTCTAAAAAGAAGGGGGTGGTTTTCCCCGTAAGGGGCAGTTGATTTGGTTAAACACTGGGTTTGGTTGTTATACACACCACCTAGTGAACCGAATGCAATTGGCCATTTTAATCCGATTACCGACATTAGTAGAGTTCTGGAGGGTGGTAAGCATAGGGGGACACGTTTCTACTGTCCGTCATGCCTGTCACAATTCCGTAGTGATATAAAACTACGGGAGCATATGAAGCATTGCAGACGACATGGATATCAGACAGTGGAAATGGTTTCAGGGGATAGGGCCATTCTAAGCTTTAAAAATTTCCAAAATACCCTCCTCCAATGCAACAAAATATCTTTAGACTGTGAAGCTAAGCTGGTGGAGGTGAACGATCCCCAATATCCAAACCGTATCAAAGAAAACCAAGCTATTGCAGTGTCCTATGCTCATGCGCAAAGAGACAGTTCTAACACCATGCGGTTGTTAGAAATAGTTGAGACATTGGATGAGAACGAGTGCATGGTCAAGGCATTGACTAAACTAATTGGCACGGCTAATGGCGCTATTTCTCGTTTGAGAAATACCCATTATCCAATGGTGCTGTCTGCAGAGGATCGTCTCGCGATTAAAAATCAAAAAATATGTTGGGTTTGTAAGGGGGAGTTTGTAGAGGAGGATAAGTGGACTAAAGGGAAAAGAGGGGGGAGGGGGAAAGTCAGAGACCATGATCACTTGTGGCAGGAAATATCATCTGGGGGTAGTAATTTTAGGGGGGTAGCGCATCAATCGTGTAACTTAAATGTCAGCCAACAGTTTTTTATCCCTGTTTTTATCCATAATTCAAATTATGACTTAAAATTTATTTTACCGGCACTGGCACGTATGCACAGGGAGGGAGGGGGAGTAGACAGTCCATGGGTAAATAATTCATTTACCTATAACACTATTCCCAAATCGGCCGAGAAGTTGTTGCTTCTCGAACTGAAATGGCAGGTAGTGGATAATGGACGTACGTGCTGGAATAAAATCAGGTTTTTAGATTCTTTTAGTTTTTTTTCCCAAGGCATTGAGTCAATTGATTCAACTGCAGAAAAGCGACAATTTTGATAGCTTTCCCTTGCTTAAACAGTACTTTCCAGACAGTGAAATGTATGACTTATGAACCTGCAAAGGTGTATACGCATATGATTATTATTGTTCTGGCGCTCGCTTAAGCGAGGTGAAACTACCTCCAATTGAAGCTTTTCACAACTCACTGACAAACAGTGAATGCACAGCCGAGGAGTATCAGTTTGCCAAGAAGGTGTGGTCCAAGGGGAATTGTAAAAATGGGTGGGATTATTGTAGACTGTACTTGGCCAGTGACGTTTTAACTCTGTTGGATATAGTCTGTAAGAATACAGACCAAATCTATTCGGAGTTCGGGTTAGATATAGGATATTATTTTTCTACACCCCATTTAGTGATGGATTTAATTTTAAAAATTAGTAGGGAGGAAATGGGCCTAATCACAGATGTAGATCAACACCTTTTTGTAGAGCGTTCAATGAGGGGAGGGTATGTTTTTCACGGGGACCGCGTCTTATCAACTGATCCGAGCGGACAAAGCACCGGTGTAAAGTCAAATGCAATGTTCTTGGACATGAACTCGTTGTACCCCTCGGCAATGTCCCACTACTCTTTGCCGTGTGGGAACTATCAATGGCTTGAGAATCCTTGTGATTTCCCCGACATTAACACCGTCGAGGACAACGGGCCACAAGGATGGTTCTTTGAAATTGATGGTCACATTCCGCTGGCGCTTCACGACTCAGTCAAAGATTTTGTTTTTCCGTGTATCAATCGACCAGTGACCAGGGACTCGCTGAGCCCCTACAATCGATCATTGGTTGAGGATATGGGATGCATTGGACCCCCTCTAAACAAAAACCGATTGCTGATTTGGACCCTAAGGAGAATATTGTTGTTCACCATGTGCTTTTGCACTGGATGGTGAACAATGGTTTCAAAATCACCAAAATACATAGGGTCCTGCAGTTCAATCAGAAACTTATTTGAAAACGTTTATCGATACTTTTGTCGATAAACGCTCTAGGGCAAACTCCAAGGTAGAGAAGGAATTGTACAAGCTCATCCTAAATTCAGCGTTTGGCAAAATGTGTGAAAGCGTACGTAACAGATCTCGCTGCGACGTCGTGACTGACCCTCTAGAGTGTGCACGAATTATTGCCGACCCCAATTTTACATCGTTCACGAGCATAGAGGCTGGCATGGTTCTTCTACACAGGAAAAAGCGAAATGTGGTACTGAACAAGAATATAGCAGGCGGTAGTTCAGTACTAGAAATTTCAAAAAAGCTCATGTTGTCGTTCTTTTACAATGTGTGCAAGGTGCAATGGCCACGGGAGGGGGAGGTTCAAGTTTACTATGGGGATACAGATTCTCTGCTGCTAAAGGTAAATGGGACTGAAGATTTATTGGGTGATTTAGAAAAGGGGGAACACATCAGCTCGCGGATGGATTTCACCAACTGGAATCCATCCCTCTACCCCGAGTTGGTGAAACGTCAAGCCCCCAACCAACTATTAATGTTAAAATCAGAGACGGGGAGTGATTTGATATCCAGGGGGGTGTTCCCGGGTCCCAAAGTTTATTGCGTTAAAACACACAGTGGGGATGAAAAGAAGACATGTAAAGGGGTGCCTACACATTTTGTAAAGAGCAATTTCAACATGAGCGTGTACAGAGACTGTGTAGAAAGTAGCCTAGTGCCGAGAGCACAAGTGCTTGCAATTCGCTCTCTACAGTATAGAAATTATACTGTGAGAGTGGAAAAAAATGCAATGTCATGTATATCTGAAAAAGTCTATGTGCTCGAGAATGGTGTGAGTGTCCTGCCTCATGGTCACTATCGTATTTCAGACCGAGTTGAATGCATAGACTATCGTAATCAACTTGGTCTGGATAAATTAACCTAATCTGAACTAACCAACTAACCAACTAACCACCACCACTGACCCAACTAACCCAACCACTAACCTGTAGCAGTGACGACAACTATTGTTTTCACCTCCGCGGCTCCCGGGGGGTGGGGGACCCTTCCCGCGGCCGGCTCCCGGGGGGTGGGGGGGCCCTACCTTTAAATTCGCTGTAATGTTCAACTGTGCTAGTTCATGTTCCAAGTGTTTTTTGTTTTTGTATAGAAAGTGTTATTGTACAGAAAAGTGTTTAAAGACAATAAGTGCTGTAGATGGACAAAAGTGTTGTACAGAAAAGTGTTATTCATGTTGATGGACAAAAGTGTTTTTATTTATAAAGTGTTATCAATGTTCATGTTGAACAAATAGAGTTTTCATGTTGACCATGAAATTTTGTCAGGTTCTTGTTGAACAAGTATTATTTTTATCATTGTTCATGTTGAACAAATATTTGTTTTCATATTATCGTAATAAATGCTGCCATGAAATATTGTTTTTGTTGTTCTTGAATAGATAGATCTATGGGAAAATTACTACTTATTCATTGGACACATATGATTTACAGTTAGTCATAGTCCGACTGTTGTCAACAGCATGTATCAATTTAAAACACCCTTCAGATCGTTTCTGTGTGGGCCCTCAATGTCGGGGAAAACAACACTTTTAGCTAAAATAATTCTAAAATTGCGATAAAATGTCTTTGGAAAAACCGAAAAAAATCTACTATTGCTATAGTATTTGGCAAGAGTCCTATGATCAAATAAAAGCTATTGCCACAACCATACCAATACAATTCATACGAGGACTTGATGTTTTCAATAGTATTGAACCGAACTCGTGGCTGATTATTGATGATTTGGCTGAATCCATTGAACAGTTCTCACAGGAAATGCTACAACTGTTCACTGTCCGATCTCATCATGAAAACATTTCCATAACCCTAGTTCTACACAATCTGTTTCATCAGAGCAAATGTATGCGAACCCTTGCTTTGAATTGCACTATCTATATTATCTATCGAGTCGTTCGTGATTCTAGCTCGCTCATAACTCTCAATAAACAGATATACCCCGGCGCCCCAAAATTTCTGTTGTCAGCGTACACTCAGGCGACTAGCAAGCCCTACGGTTACATTTTGCTGGATCTTAATCAGAGCACGCCCGAGGATCTACGTGTAGTCACCGACATTTTCGACAATGAAATTACAGTATATCTTCCGGTGAACAGTAGAAAAGGCTATTAGTTGCCATTATGACACTGAAGAAACTACACGAACAACGGCATTTATTTTCCGTTTTAAGCACTTCAAAACCCTTGCTTAGAAAAGCCATACTCAAACATGGTGTTGACAATGATTTCATTAATCTAATATCTGAACTTTGTTTAAATTTAACTGAGGGCAATGTTCAACTGCCAGAAGGTGTTAGACAACAGACAAAGCAACATCGTTCCACTGTACGTGCCTTGGCTTGTAAAAACAAGGGAAACAAATTTAAAAGAAAACGGCTCCTTCAAGCAGGCGGTAGCTTTTTCACACTTTTACTGCCAATAATTGCAGGACTTGTAAACAGTTTTCTCTAGAGAATGGCAAAACCCTATAAATTGACACCATTTGAACTTGTCCTCTCAACCGTCGAACATTTTGAAGACAATCTAAGCAAATTCATTAATGATGAGAATATTGCCGATGACAAAAAACTGCTTTTACTTCAAGATGCATTGCGACGTATGGACAAACATAAACCTTATCGTGAGAGACCCGCCGCCGATCCCTCTAAACAGGAAACATCTCTTCAAGATTCTGCACAATCAAAGGAGAAGGAATTGAATTCAATTGTAATGAAAATTGGAAACCTATTGCCGCTGACCTATCGAGAACAGAGTAAAAGAGTATTATCTTATCTCGTGTTGGAAACTGGTGATCAAGTTCAAGTCGATAGCACGGGGAAACGAATTATAATTCAGGGAAAAAGTTATAATCTAGTTGATTTAATTTGTGATATGGTGACGAATCGTAAAGGACTCTTATCCTTTGACGATAATCTATACACCTTTCTAAGTGTATCAAACTTTTCCAAAAGTCTTATTGGCAATAAGCAAATTCTTAAGAAACTAAGAGAATATAGTCCACCAACAACGCCAACACCATTTAAAAAAGAAGAAGAAGATTCAATATTTGAAAATACTAGCACTACTGATTTTACAACACCTGTGGCTGCTAGTCAAAAGCGAAGACGAATTGATTCACCCTCCAGTGTGCAAAAGGGGAGTGGACATTACACTACGTGTTTGCGTTCAAAATGGATGAAGTTCTGAAAGGTGTCTATGAAAATATTGGTGAAGCGGGAAGTTTAAGTTCTCCCAAAACGCTTTCTAAAGCTGTCTCCGGCACCACCACATTGAAAAATGCAAAAGAGTATCTAGAAAATGAACCGAGTTATACACTACATCGGAATCGCAGGCTTCGTGGCAAACAATATCGACAAACTAAAGCCTTTTTCCCTCTGCATATAATGCAAATGGATCTTTTAACTCTAGACGCAGTTCAACGGCGTCACAATGCACCCTACAAATATATTCTGGTGGCAATCAGTATCTTTAGTCGCTATGCCTATGCAATTCCATTGCGGTCAAAGAGAGGTGTTGAAGTTGCTCGAGCCATTGAAAGTATTCTTGAACAGGATTCGTATAGAAAAATTCAATCGGATCGTGGCAGTGAATTTGTTAATCCCCATGTGCAAAAGGTTCTATTGAAATATAATACATCACTTTATCATAGTCACAGCCCGATAAAGGCTGCATTGGCTGAACGATTAATAAGAACGATTCGTCTATTAATTTCAAGATATTGTACATTGAAAAATACACCGGCTTTTATTCATGATTTAGATAAAATCATGCAGATATACAACCATCGACCACATCGATCTCTATCCAACTCTAGCCCTCGGGATGTTCATTACAGTGAAAATACATTTGATGCTTTTCTAAAGCAATACTCCAATGACAATGAGAAGAAAAAGAAGAAGAAATTTAATGTTGGTGATACTGTTCGAATTAATAGAACCACCAATATTTTTGAAAAGGGGAATTATTTATGGAGCACCGAACTTTTTAAAGTGTCCAAAATCCTAGACACCGAGCCCACAACGTATCGACTACGAGACACCAAAGATGATGAGATTCTCGGTGGTTTTTATGAATATGAACTGCAAAAAGTTAGAAACACTAGTGAAATTTATCAAATTGAAAAGATATTAAAGAGTCGTACTCGTAGGGGCAAGAAACAGTTGCTTGTTCGCTGGCTAGGATACAACTCGGATTTTGATTCTTGGGTCAGTGCTGAAGATATTAACAATGCCCAATGATTTCTATGTGACTTTCATGTCCAATGTTTCTGATCCTCTCTACAATGATCTGAATAAAACAAGTGATTTTTGGACGAAACTCTCCCCCACCATCAAATTCGACGGAAAGTATGAAGTGGCTCTTGTCGACTGTATTCTCAAAAATACCTATGACATCCTGAGAAAAGATCGTAAATATGAAATAAAAATTAGACCCTATGATTGGCCGCCACCACCAGGTGATCAAGAACAAATTCAAAAAATCAATTGGATGGATTATCCATATATTGAATTACCCTACGAGGAACTCACCTGTATGAATGATTTATGTCGTACTATTAATAAAAGAATTTCCGCTCGTAAAAAAGGAGCTTTTCATTTCAACTATTCAAAGGAGGAGGGCAAGATTTACATTAGTTCACCAATTGCCAACGAAAAGATTATTCTCAATGATAATCTAAAGGATGTTCTTGGCTTTAAGCTCAATATAATCAATGGTAAAAGTGCCGGAAACACTAATTTCATTTTGCTGACTACCCGCCTGCCTTCTCCACAGACACTTGTATATTTCTCTACGCCTCATTTGTGGAAACATCACGGGTTGGTAATTCAAATGTTCCCCTCCTACGAGTTCTTGAACGAAAAACCAATCAAGAGCATATTCACCACTACAATATAAAGCATCTTCAGTATATTCCCGTAAACACTTCCTATTTGGAACTCTGTCAGTTAACACTAAGAACTGAATTAGGTGATCCCATAGCAATTTCAAAGGGTTTGGCTGTGATTACATGTCATTTTCGGCCCATCGTTCAACATCAAGATGTCTAATAGAAAAGTGGTATTCACTTGTCCTGATATTGACTGCTATGTTAATACTCTTGGCCCAAGACAACAGGGCAATGGAATGGACTATTACAAGGGTCGCTCGTCAATGTCTGGCTATGGTCTTGGCAGTTGGTTTGCTAAGCTGTTTCGCTCTTCACTACCACTGGCTAGAAAATATCTTGTACCGGCTGCGACAGATTTTGCATCCTCTACACTATACGATTGGGGCTCTGGCAAGGATTTTAAAAAAAGTGCTACGGAAAATCTTAGGTCCAGTGCGCGAACTCTTGGCGAGAAATTAAAACAAAATGGTAAAGGTTTAAAAAGGTCAAGAAACAATGCATCACTAATCAGTCTCTACTCAGGACGGAAACGAAAGACATCATCCCTTTTGTCAAAGAAAAGAAGGAAAAAGCCGACACTTAGTGTAAACAGAAGCCCCAGGAAGAAAATTGTTAGATCGAAACTAGATTTCTTCTCTTAAGATGTCCTACCTGCCGCATAAGGATTCTCAACCTTCAATCACCGCCTCATTGAATCTATTCAATGCTGAAAATGTTGATGTGAGTGTCAAGCATGGATACTATGAACAATTTTATCCACTACAACCCCTCTCTGATAATATCCACTTTCAAATTTATTCCAATGAAGACTACTTTATGGACATGTCTTCAACATTTATAGATTTACAAATGAAAGTCCGGAAATCAGATAATACAATGCCAGTTCGAGCCGATGGGATATCCTATGAAAATTGTATACTACATAATTTATTTCGTCAAATTAGTGTCTACATCAATGGCACGCTGGTGAGCAGAAGCAACAATCTCTCAAATTAAGCAAGCTATATACAATTCATGTTGATGACACCCAAGTCATACAAGGAATTGAGAGGCGCCTCCAATGGATATGAATATATTACTAATACTGATAGTACAGATGCACTTAAAAATGCTACAACTAGTGAATTACATCTAGTTGGAAAAATATATCATGAAATATTTAATATACCCCAATGGCTGCCGCCCAATGTTAAAGTGGATATAAAATTGACGCTTGCACCATCCAATTTCATATTGAGAAAAGAACTTGCTGCCAATCCCGATGTAAGTCTCTCCCTCACCTCAGCAATACTTCATGTACGCAAACAACAGGTTATGAGTTCTGTTGCTTTGGCCGTGGAAAAACTGAGAGCCAATGGGAATAATATTAAACTACTTGTTCCTCATACAATCACCAATCAACGTCATATTGCCATGGGGTCACGCACCTTCACCGATTCATCCTTTATCAATGGCGAAATCCCCTCGAAACTTGCATTGGCATTTGTAAAAAGCGCCAGTGCAATAGGATCGTGGACTGAATGCCCACATAAATTCGAGATGTTTGGACTTTCAGCTCTTGTGTGCAAAGTAAACGGCATCCCACTCTACAATCTATCCTTTGATAAATCCTATAGAACATTGTATGAGTTGACCATGCAAACCCTAGATTATGATTCGCAAATATTTGAAAATGGTATAACCGAAGAAATGTTTGCTAAAACACATGGTATCATTGTATTGGATTTGTCTGGCACACAGGATATGAGTATAGTACGTACGGGGACTGTGCGTTTAGAGAGTACATTTGCCGACCCGTTGGCTGAGAGTATTGCACTAATCTCACTAAATCAATATGAAACCTATTGGGAAATCACTCCCGAAGGCAGTGTTCTACTAGACTTGGCACCATGAACACCAGTCAAATAATCAATGTATTTAATATGGATCCCTACATGTCCCAGTACAAATCCTATTGTCTACCCTCAGACTATCTTGGAAAAATTCAAAGTGCGAACAATACCCTGATTATTGTTAATAGCAGTCCATCGACTGTGCTGACGAGTCATTGGCTGTGCATCTATCAAACAGTGAAGACGATTGAATTTTTTGATCCTCTTGGTCTACCCTATACATTCTACACACCCCACATCAGCAACTATATTGAGAGCAGTGGGAAAACTATTATTCAAAATCGAAAGAGGGTGCAGGATCTAACCACTAAAAGCTGCGGCTTCCATGCACTACTATATTTTGTATTCCGATGTCGCGGCTATACTTACAAGCAGTTTCTCCACATTTATAGTGACAATGCACGTCTGAACGACTTTCTAGTGGAAAATATCCTCTCGGACCTATACAGTATTGATTTCAGTGCCCTAAGAGTAAAAAGATTTAAAAATGTTTTTGAATTTGTTTATTAATAAAATGTATATATATACAACAATGTCTTTAAATCTTCACTTTTAGATTTCTTCATCGGTGTATAGGCAACTGTCGTGAACCACTAATGCTGGTAAATCATTTGGATTCACTGTATATTGATCTTGATTGACTGCAAAGTCAGGGTCACATTTTCTGCAGTACAATGTAACTTCACTCTTGTCATATCTCTTTGTATAGTCAATGATACTATTTGCATTCATATTATGGAATTCACGAGTTTCAATCTGTCTATTTGAAGCAATATCACATACAGTGTTTTCAAGTGGTGAATCACATTCGGTAACTGCCAAATAAAAATCACTTGGTTTATAGTCATAGTAGGCAGTGTCGTCACAGCGATGACGTAGAAACCAAATTGTCTTGTTACCCCAACAGTTGAATCGTAGACCAGATTCCTCTTCCCAGAATAATTTAAATCCGCGACGATACCAATCTCGTAGAAATAAACTAAAATCACGTTTAGGATTCTTTCCAATCATAGCGGGGTAAGTATTCTCCCACTGAACACATTTATCATAGTGACAATTGGAGCACAGGTGCCCTCTAGGGTGAGAGTCACACACCTCTTCAAGACATGAATTACATCCTTTAATTTGTACTGCATAGCCTCTATGTAATTTACAAGGATTACATAATTCACACTTTTCACTATAGTCATCAATAATTGTACAAATCTCACATTGAGTCCAACTGCCAAGAGTGTACAAGCACAATGGACATATATAGAACATTTTTTGGTTTCCGATGTCAACTCTCTCACAGCTAAAACGAAACTGATCGTCCTCGCTCGATAAATTCAAAGTGGAGGAAAGGGGAGAGGAGTAACTCTGTAACGTTACCTCTTTCGAATGACGGAGGAGCCATCTACATTGAATCCATTGGCAATGTTTTCAAAAGTATATCCACAATATGATTCTGCCTTGTTCCAATTAATATATCAATAAATTGAGTATAAGCATTTGAATCACATTTTAAAAGTTTCATACAATAGTCCAATGGGGGAGAATCAGTTTTCATTATATTGTCAAGTGTTCCCTGAGAGAATATCCTGCGTTGAAGAGATAACTCGAGAAAATCATCATCCAAAATCAAATGTTTTTCCATAAACACTAGATTTGATCTAATTCTCTCTTTCTCAAATTTATTCATTTTTCAGTCCTTTCACTCTGACTGCTGACTCTAGACTGACCCTGATTCGTTAGCCCTAACCAGAAAAGAAAGGGAACATTTTCGATTTCGAAACAATTTTATTGAATAATTACAACAACATCAATAATACTATGCATGTACAATTAGCGATAGAGTTTATTGTCTTCGATATGTTTCACTAATGCACCTAAAGCACAGTGAAGTCTATTCACATGTGCTATATCAACTTTTGCGGCGAAACATAATTGATCTTCCATTTTAAATTTGCTCAAGGATATCCCATATCTTGCATATACTGCATCCCATTCCAGACAAAGCCGCGATCATTTCGTGATTTCCACCGCAATGTTTGGTGCTCTTGTATTATTACCATCAACTCCACTATCAACTTCTAATAGTGTAAACATTCCACTCATTATTACAAATATATATCCAAATGAGTAAAGTCAAAACTGTTCTTCTCACTCCTTTGAATTCTATTCACAGACTAATAAAACTATAGCAAAAATCCTTTCCTTATATTCCCTCCGCCGCTAATATGTAAACAAGCCTTCTGATTGGCTGAGAAGGAAACACGTGATCTAACGGTTTCCTGGAAACTCATAACATTTGCCTCGAGCAACAACAACAAATACTATTTCCTGACATCATAACATTCTTCCCTAGCGGGCACTTGGCCAAAAACAACAACAACAAATACTCTTTCCTAGATCATAACATTCTTCCTAGCCGGAACTTGGCCAAAACACCCCTGGAGAAAGAGGTCATTGACCCCATTAACCACATGTTCTCTCTAGGGACTCTATGCCCATATTTGGGGTGCAAAAAGTTGTAGGTGGCAGCAGGGGTGCCCCATGGGAGTAGCACCTCCCTCTCTACTGCCATAATGGTAAATCATTTACTGACTAGCAGAAACTAGAAGGCTACTGTAACAAAAGAGAGCTGTTTAAGGGGCTCATTTAAAAGCTTATATTTATACCAAATTGCTTTGTATGAATTTGACTTGATAGCATATTCCCATAAAGTAGAATATGCTATCAAGAAACAACTTTTGGCTGTTTCCCCATTTTTTTAAATGAAAAAAGTATTTTTTCCAATGAAATGACCAAAAAAAGGAGCTTTCAAAACCTAGGCCGGACAAAAAAGTAAGGGGGCAAGAAGGTCCGTTCCACTCAATTACCGCCGTTAGAACTAGCACCCAGGCTTCATGGCAGATTGAAGTTTAAAGGTTCAATTCAAAACTGTTGATCATTCAAGCTTAATTTCTTGTAGATTTTCAGTTAAAAAGTTTTAGTTTTAGTTATTTTTTTTCGCAATAATCGAAGTATATACTTCGGATGGGACTCATTTGTTTGGAAGTCAGAAGTTCAAGAGCTCTTTTTAAGAGTAAAAATTGAATAGAGGGCAACCACCCCCAAGCCAATCATTCCCCAAATACATCCGATCAAAATTCGAAGAGTGTTAATTTGTTCAGCTTTATTGAACGGTCCAGTAATTATGTCTTTAGGGCTGTCAACCTCCCAACTATCTTCAGGGCAATGACTATAAGTTAGGGAATTCATTTGTTGTTCAAATATAGTATATGTTATTGAGAAAAGTATTTATGTTTGAACTTTGCTTTCCAAAAAGACGAGGGGCATTCAGGTGAGCCTTTTAGAGGATGGTGAGGGGAGTATTGAACTAAAACATAACACATTATGTGTCCATAGATTTTCGAAAGGGTGTAACTCAGGAATGACCCAGTATATTAATTTAGAACTTTCAGGAGAGGATCAAAAAGTTAATATCTTCACACTACTACTTTTCCCACAACTACTACTACTACCACACTACCCCGTTATAGTTTTGAGGGAAATTTGAACTAAATCAAGATTTTCGGAAAGTAGATTTTCGAAAGGGTGTAACTCAGGAATGACCCAGTATATTAATTTGGAACTTTCAGGAGATGATCAAAAAGTTAATATTTGCACACTACTACTTTTCCCACTACTACTACTACTACTAGTACTACCGCACTACTCCATTGTAGTGTTGAGGGCAAATTTGAACTAAATCAAAAGATACTATGTGCCAGCAAATTGTCAAAAGAGCGTATCTCAAGAATTAATTTGGGTATTAAGTTGGAACTTTCAGAGAATGCCTACAGGGAAAGAAGATCGTCTGACCCAAAAGCGGTATATACACGTTACTACTAATACTGCTATAACTGCTACATTTACTACTACTACTACTACTACTACTACTACTACTATTATTATTACTACTACCACTACTACTACTACTACTACTAATACTGCTACTACTACTACTTCAACAATTACTTCTATTGCAACCACTTGAAAGGCTAACTTCTATTGCAACCACTTGAAAGGCTTCAAGAAGTACATGAAAATACAGGTTATCAAAAGGACACATCAGCAGTATCATAGCAATGGCGAATTGTATTAAACTGAAACTTCCAAGACTTGATGACAGGGATGCAAGGCCGTATCCAGGGGGGGGGGGTACCCGATTTGAACCCCCCCCCCTCCGAAATTTTGACGGAATCGAAAATTAGTCAAAAATTAGTAAAACCTTAGTAAAAATTAGTAAATTAGTCGAAAACCGAGTCAAAAATTAGTAACCCCCCCCCCCCGAATAAAAATCCTGGATCCGCTCTTGCAGGGATGTTCAACTGATCAAAAGGCATGTTAATACTTCTGCTGGTATTATTATTACTGCTATTACTATTAACACCACCACTAGTACTGCTAATACTACTACTGTGACCACCATTACAACTATGCCTAAGGGTATAAATATGAAATTCTTATGGAATTTTGAGGGGGGGGAGATGAACTGAATAACAACACGCCGTCTGTATGCAAGTTATCAAAGTGGCGTAACAGTAGCGTCTTAGGAACAGTTTGTTTACTGAAATTGAAACTTACAGGGCTTGTTGTGGGGGTTTCAGCTCCCCAACAACAGTGCACATAACTTACACTACACTAAAAACAAATGTATTTTAAACATTTTTACTGTTTTGAATTTAAGAAATAGCAAATTACTAAAACTTTAAGGAGCTTTAGCGTAAAGAGCAAGGTATCGACAAGGGGGTGACCCCCTCATTTACGTAATAGTTTCTGTTCGTTTTAAGTTTTAGTGTTGCTCCTTACTATTAGATGAAAAAACTTGTTTTTTTTATTTAATTATGTAAAATAGTGCTATTGTGCTATTTAAGATGTTATGCAAGTACCTAGAAGTCTAGTTCTACGCGCTAGAATAATATTAAAGTTAAGTTAGGGAATGAGATTAGTAGTTCGTTTGGCGTTGAATCAGGCGTAATGTGACACTGCGCCCTATCGCTGTTTGTAATGAGTGTTTTGATTGACCATTTCCTAAGGAACTTCACAAAGTCTAGGGGAGAATTCGGTATCGAAAGATGAGATAATACTTAATTAGACTTATCTTTTGCAGATAATTTGTGTGAAAGAAAATTGAATTAATTGCTGATCGTTTTGAGAGTTCAGGGTGCAAGAATAAATTTGAAAAATTATGCTAAGATGACTAAGTCAAAGAGGACTAGGAATAAGTGAGAGAGAAGAAATCATGTTAGGTAACGTGAAATCCGATTCAGTGTGACTAAGATTGGAATATTGGTTGCCACGTTGATGGCAGTGGTCAAACATAGCTGTAAAACGCAAGCGTTTCGACAAGCTGAGGAAGAACTGTTTAATGTTTTGCAGGGAAAATTTCTGAGGATAGCTCTAGGTACTGGATTAACTGCACTCGATGACTGCATATTAAACAATAAGCTGTATGAAAAATATAGGTAAACTGCACTTTATAGTTAAAAGCATTTCCTTTGGAAATTTTTTGTACACGAAGCACTTCTTGATGACTGGCACAATGTTAAACAAGTATCTCGTCATTAATTTTTCTTTCAAAATAGCAACAAACCTTTTTTCTTACGCCGGTCATACTTTTGGCCCTATCTGTTGAAATGAACACGACTTTATTTAGAGGAATGGGATGCTTATCCATTTACTCAATTACAGCACTTGTGATATTTTCTCACAGTTCTGACCTTTGAGTGGTAATAATCCTGAAAGTTCTTCTTTAGGACCTGAGCGAAACATAAGTCAAACAGTTTTGTTATCAATAGATACATCAAAAGAATCAGATTTTAATGCCTATTTCAAATATGTAAGTTTCATCAAGTTTAGTCTTACCCATCAAAAGTTACAAGCCTGAGTAACTTTGGCTGATTTTAGAAAAAAGGGGGAAAGACCCTCTAAAAATTATAGAACCTTAATGAAAATCACACCATCATATTCAGAGTATAAGAAAACCCTACTGTATAGGTTTCAAGCACCTATCTACAAAAACGTGGAATTTTGTATTTTTTGCCAGAAGAAAGATCACGGATGCGTGTTTTTTTGTTTTTTTTTCAGGGGTGATCGTATCGACCCAGCGGTCCTAGAATATCGTGGGAGGGCTCATTGGAACAGAAATTAAAAGTTCTAGTTCCCTTTTTAAGTGACCAAAAAAATGGAGGGCAACTAGGCCCTCTCCCACGCTCATTTTTTTCCCAAAGTCACCCGATCAAAATTTTGAGATAACCATTTTCTTCAGCATGGTCGAAAACATGATAACTATGTCTTTTAGGATGACTTAATCCCCCCAAATTTCCCGGGGGGAGGGCTGAAAGTTATGAACTTTGCCCAATGTTAACATATAGTATTGGTTATTGGGAAGTATACAGACGTTTTCAGGGGGAGTTTATCTGGTAAGTGGGGGGTGGGTGGGTCGGGAGTTATATGGGAGGATCTTTCCATGAAGGAAGTTTTCATGGGGGAAGGGACATTGCTATGAAGGGGGCGCCGGATTTCCCATCATTATTAAAGAAAAAGATCAGGAATTAAATATAAAAAAACAAGTTTTTCAACTGAAAGTAAGGAGCAACATCAAAACTTAAAACGAACAGAAAATATTACGTATATGATTGGGTTGGGCGAACCCCCTAATATACGTATTAAAAATATATAAATATAGAAGCTCGTTACGTAAGTTAATTCGTAAGCTACGTATATTTATTACTAATAAAAACGTTCGTAAATAAAATTAAAAAAGTTCGAGAAAGCCATTTAACCAAATAAAAGTAAAATTAATATGCAAATTTTGTTTTAATTATTCATGTACGGTGAGCCAAAATCAAAACCTGCATTAATTCAAAAACGTTCAAAAATTAAATAAAAAAAACAAGTTTTTTTAACAGAAAGTAACGAACGACGTTGAAACTTAAAAAGAACAGAAATTATTCTGTATATGAAAGGGGTTGTCTCCTCCTCAACGCCTCGCTCTTTACGCTAAAGTTTGACTTTCTCACAACTCTATTTAAAAAAAAAAAAAACTTTAGCGTAAAGAGTGAGGCGTTGAGGAGGGCACAGCCCCTTTCATATACGGAATAATTTCTGTTCGTTTTAAGTTTTAACGTCGTTCCTTACTATCAGTTAAAAAAAACTTTTTTTTATTTAATCTTACAAAAATTGAAACTTGTGCTGTATCATTTATGTCACAAAACTTGTCACCTGCTATTGATAATGCCGAAACCAATTTCAGATCTTCGATATGATGTGTGTTTATATTCAAAGAAATCTTAATTGTTCTTTCTTTCTACCTAGAACTTCGCACCTCATTGAAAACTATAAGGAAAGTTAAAGAGAAAAGTTAGATCAAGTACTTTTTTCACCTTATATTTACATATGGCTGTTTATCCAAAACTTAGTAATACACAAATAGCTCAACCAATAGTCAAAACTAGTATATGTATGAAAAGAGATACTTTTGTTGTATCTTAAATCTGACATTAATTGAAAACTATAAAGTAATTGAAGAGAAAAGCAAGAAAAAATACGTTTATTTCTGAAAAGCAAGAAAAAATACGTAAATGTATCTGTTTACTAAACTTATAGTCGAAATTAGTATATTTATGAAAAGCCAACCTTTTTTATTCTTCCTAAAACTTGAGAGCCAATGAAAAAATGTGATGAACTTGAAGAAAAAGTAAGAAAAAGTTTGTTATTAATCGAATAAATCAGAAGTTCATGGGGCTGTTGGTTCAGACTTAATAACTGGATAGCCTATATTCCTAGGTTCTACAAAAAAAGTATACTGTTTTTTATTGTTTTCTTTTTCTTTTTTATTGAAACGATGAACAAACTGCTCATGAGAAAGAATTACAAAATAAAGGTAAATGATCAAAATCAGAAAGAGAGAGAGAGAGAGAGGTAGAAGACTTGTATATATAGCATAGGGCTATGTTCAGACATCAGGGGTAAGTTAATAATACTGGGATTCAATTGTGACGGTTGGGAGTATAATATTTCAAAAAAGTGTTGAATGGTGAATGACGTGTATATTTATCCCTCTGCTGGCAAATTAATCAAACATTCGATAAATTTACCAACTAAAGTCTCGTCTGTTAGAACTACTTTGCCTTTGTAAAATCTGTTTAGAAGCACCAAATTCCTTTACTAAACTACAAACATTTTGATATGAGAGAGTCTTACCTGAAACAACCGCAAATATTCCACCAATCATCCAAAATATCCTCAGTAAGATTCTTGACATTGTGGACTCAATCGTTTTATCCTTATTTTGTTTCACATTTGAGCACAAGCGATCACCGACTGCTTCTTATCTGATTTACGAATGTTGGTCACCATAGACCTGAGTAAACAAACAAAACAAAAAAGTTTAGCCTAGTAAATGCCTATAATGTGTACGGAAAAGATAAGAGTGAACATTTTAATTAATGTCGAAATAAGATTTAGCTGGTTAGTTCTCTTTTCTCGTAGGAGAGACATTAATCCTACGTCATTTATCCATGTCTCTTTTACTTGAATGGAATTTTGCCTTCAATATTTTGTTTTTAATTTACTATTGCTGCTACCACTACTTTTTCATGGCTAACATTGTAGTCCTGAGCCACCTGAGGCCACCATAGCTGCATATGTTCCTCCATCACCCTAATCTATTCAAAGCTTCATCATTTCCAACTCCCATTCAGTTACCACTTTCTTTAGATAGATGCTTTTGACCACTTCTCTTACCACTCCGGTACGACCTTCTTTTCTTTCGTTTGGCTCTAGACGGATGACCAAAATGAATTATATTTAGCTATCTGTTATCCTTCATTTGTAAAACGTGACCTAGCCATCTTAACCTTTATTTCATTGTTTCCAAGGAAATTCTTTATATATATATATATATATATATATATATATATATATATATATATATATTGCAGTTAAACTATATTTTTCATACAGCTGATTGTTTAACATGCAGTCATTGAGTTTAATCGAGTTTCTAGAGCTATCCTCGGAAATTTGCCCTGCAAAAGGTTTTTTACAGCCATGCGTTTTACAGCCATGTTTGACCACTGCCATCAACGTGGCAACCAATATTCCAATCTTAGTCACGCTGAATCGGATTTCACGTTACCTAAAATCATTTCTGCTCTCTCACTTATTCTTAGTCCTCTTAGACTTACTCATCTTAGCATAATTTTTCAAATGTATTCTTGCACCCTGAACTCTCAAAACGTTCAGCAATTAATTCAATTTTCTTTCACCCAAATTATCTGCAAAAGATAAGTCTAATTAAGTATTATCTCATCTTTCGATACCGAATTCTCCCCTAGACTTTGTGAAGTTCCTTAGGAAATGGTCAATCAAAACACTCAATACAAACAGCGATAGGGCACAGTGTCACACTACGCCTGATTCCACGCCAAAGGAACTACTAATCTCATTTCCTAACTTAACCTTAATATTATTCTAGCACATAGAATTAGACTTCTAGGTACTTGCATAACATCTTAAATAGCACAATAACGCTATTTTACGTAATTAAATAAAAAAATAAGTTTTTTCATCTGATAGTAAGGAGCAATATTAAAACTAAAACCAATAGAAATTATTACGTAAATGAGGGGGTCACCCCCTTGTCGATACCTTGCTCTTTACTCTAAAAGTCCTTAAAGTTTTAGTAATTTGCTATTTCTTAAAGTCAAAACTGTAAAAACTTTAAAATATATTTTGTTTTTAGTGTAGTGAACGTTATGTGCACTGTTGTTGGGGAGCTGAAACCACCAAAACAAGCCCTGTAAGTTTCAACTTCAGCAGCCAAACTGTTCCTAAGACGTTGCTGTTACGCCCCTTTGAAACCTGCATACAGACGGCGTGTTGTTGTTCAGTTCATCTTTCCTCCTCATAATTCCATGAAAATTTCACATTTATACGCTTAGGCATAGTCGTAATAGTGGTCACATTAGTAGTATTAGTATTACTAGTGATGGTATTAATAGTAATAGCAGTAATACTACTACCAACAGAAGTATTAACATGCCTTTTGATCAGTTGAACATCCCTGTCATCAAGTCTTAGAAGTGTCAGTTTAATACAATTAGCCATTGCTATAATACTGCTGATGTGTCCTTTTGATAACCTGTATAATCATTTACTTCTTGAAGCTTTTCAAATGGTTGCAATAGAAGTTAGCCTTTCAAGCGGTTGCAATAGAAGTAAATGTTGAAGTAGTAGTAGTAGTAGTAGTAGCAGCACATACGCCTTTGGATCAGATGATCTTGTCTCTGTAATCATTCTCTAAAAGTTCCACTTAAAGTGTCAGTAGTAGTGGTAAATGTAGCATACTAGTAGTATCGTAAGTAGTAAGTCATCTATATATGTAAAAATAGACATGCCTTTCACAAGCCGAGGCTGGATATGTGTGGGTTTTCAAGTAATTGGTTCCAGGGGCAGGCATCTATAATAGTTAAAATTTACATTGATTACACTTTGGATATGTGTGTGTATTTTCAAGTAATTTGGTGCCAGTGCAGGGCGCCATCTATATATTAAAATTTACATTGATACACGTTGGATATGTGTGTGTATTTCAGTAATTGGGTTTTACCAGGGGCCTGACCTATTACATGAACCTAACTGCTTGGCAGACATTTTTTCTATTGTGAGACTTACTTTGGGTTGTCATCGAAGAGAAAAGTTGGTGGTTATGCCAATATAATAACTTGATTGGCGTTTTTTAAAAACTTGCAACTTAATGCACATTTGAAGTGGAGAAAAAAAGAGGATTAAACTAATGTACGATTAAGGTAACCCCGAGAAGGTTGTTACAACTCAATAAATTTGTTACTTGACCTAGGCTTTAACATTCTCCGATGTGTTCTGTATAATACACAGTAAAATTGAAACGTATTGTCAATTTAAATAGGATCTACGTTTTCCTTCGTTCCCACATTTCTGAAGGGGCAGGGGAAGGTAAGAGAGGGGGAGGTGGAGTCCATTTTGGAGGGAAAACAAAAAATATCAGATCGAAAATCACCGGATCAGCGAAGGCGCAGAGAACGTTCAGTCCCCATTTCGGAGCAGGGAGGGGGGGGGGTTCCAATTTTGGGGGGAAACCAAAAATGCTCAGAATCGAAAATAAATGGATCTGCCTCAAGGGCAAGGCTCAGAGGCCCCTCCTTCCTCCATTTCCGAGGGCAGGGGAGGGGGGGGGGTCAATTTTGGAGGGAAAACCAAAAATACTCAGAATCGAAAATAAATGGGTCTGCCTCAAGGGGAAGGCTCAGGGGCCCTTCGTTCCCCCATTTCTGAGGGCAGGGGAGGGGGGGGGGTCAATTTTGGAGGGAAAACCAAAAATACTCAGAATTGAAAATAAATGAGATCTGCCTCAAGGGCAAGGCTCAGAGGCCCTTCGTTCCCCCATTTCTGAGGGCAGGGGAGGGGAGGGGGGGGTCAATTTTGGAGGGAAAACCAAAAATACTCAGAATCGAAGATAAATGGGATCTGCCTCAAGAGGAAGGCTCAGAGGCCCTTCGTTCCCCCATTTCTGAGGGCAGGGGAGGGGGAGTCAATTTTGGAGGGAAAACCAAAAATACTCAGAATCGAAAATAAACGGGATCTGCCTCAAGGGCAAGGCTCAGAGGCCCTTCGTTCCCCCATTTCTGAGGGCAGGGGAGGGGAGGGGAGGAGTCAATTTTGGAGGGAAAACCAAAAATACTCAGAATCGAAAATAAATGGGATCTGCATCAAGAGGAAGGCTCAGAGGCCCTTCGTTCCCCCATTTCTGAGGGCAGGGGAGGGGGGAGTCAATTTTGGAGGGAAAACCAAAAATACTCAGAATCGAAAATAAACGGGATCTGCCTCAAGGGGAAGGCTCAGAGGCCCTTCGTTCCCCCATTTCTGAGGGCAGGGGAGGGGGGTCAATTTTGGAGGGAAAATCAAAAATACTCAGAATCGAAAATAAACGGGATCTGCCTCAAGGGGAAGGCTCAGAGGCCCTTCGTTCCCCCATTTCTGAGGGCAGGGGAGGGGGGTCAATTTTGGAGGGAAAACCAAAAATACTCAGAATCGAAAATAAATGGGATCTGCCTCAAGGGGAAGGCTCAGAGGCCCTTCGTTCCCCCATTTCTGAGGGCAGGGGAGGGGGGTCAATTTTGGAGTGAAAGCGGAACTTTTAAAATCAGAACAACTGAAGGTCAGTAAATAATTCCGTTGTTTTTTTTGTTAAACACGATTGGCTGAAATAAAAGCGGAACTTTTAAAATCACAACAACTCAAGGTCAGTAAATGATTCCTTTGTTTTTTTTGTTAAACACGATTGGTTGAAACAAAAGCAGAACTTTTAAAATCACAACAACTGAAGGTCAGTAAATAATTCCATTGTTTTTTTTGTTAAACATGATTGATTGAAAAAAAGCAGAACTTTTAAAATCATAACTGAAGGCCAGTAAATAATTCATTTGTTTTTTTGTTAAACACGATTGGCTGAAATAAAAGCGGAACTTTTAAAATCACAACAACTGAAGATCAGTAACTAATTCCTTTGTTTTTTTTTAAACACGATTGGCTGAAATAAAAGCGGAACTTTTAAAATCACAACAACTAAAGGTCTGTAAATAATTCCTTTTGTTTTTCTTTGTTAAACACGATTGGCTGAAATAAAAGCGGAACTTTTAAAATCACAACAACTGAAGGTCAGTAAATAATTCCATTGTTTTTTTTTGTTAAACACGATTGGCTGAAACAAAAGCAGAACTTTTAAAATCACAACAACTGAAGGTCAGTAAATAATTCCGTTGTTTTTTTTTTTTGTTAAACACGATTGGCTGAAATAAAAGCGGAACTTTTTTTTCTCAAAAAAAATATGTTAATACGTTTAAGCAATAAATATCTTTAAGCTTAACCTGTCTTTATTCTTTAGAATAGTTTTATTCATTTCATTAAATTATGAAGAAATTGTAAGTAACAATAGCTTTCTTGAATTCGCTTCCTGGACACAATACAGATATTTAATTCAAGAAATCGTAATAAAATCGCAATAAGTATAAAGCTTTATTGTTTTCTACCTATTTATACTACAATACTGAAACTACATTCAAAGAAAATTATGAGGAATTGTAAATGTAACAACACTCATTCTTGAGGTCACCTCGTGTATACACAATGCAGAATTTCAATTTAAGAAATTATCAAAAATTGTAAGTAAGTAGCAAATTCTTTCTTGAATTCGCCCTCCTTGATAATAAAAAGACATTTCAATTCAAGAAATTATGACAAAATTCTAAGTAAGCACAAACTCTTTCTTGAAGTTACCTATGGATACACAATTCAGAAATTTCATTTATAATTAGGAAAAAATTGTAAGCAATAACAAACTCTTTCATGAAGTCACCTCGTGTATACAGACATACAGAAATTTCATTAAAGAAATTATGAAAAATTGTAAGTAGTATGCAAATTCTTTGTCGTGATTCACCGGCTGGATAAAACAACAACGGGAGACATTTCAGGCAAGAATTATGACAAAATTCCAAAGTAGTTAACAACTCTTTATTTGTATTCATGACTTAGATACAACGAGTATAAATGTACTTCAAGAAATATTATGAAAAAAATTCTCAGTAAAGATAACAATTTCTTTCTTGATGTCCAACTCTTGATGTAGAAATTTAATTCAAGAAATTAGAAAAAATTCTCAGTAATAAAATTTCTTTCTTTGAAGTCAACATCTTTGATACACAAGATGGAAATTTCATTTAAGAAATTATGAACATTGTAAGCCAAGTAACAAACTCTTTCCTGAAGTCACTCTTGGATACATTTCATATCAAGAAATTTGACAAAATTCCTAAGTAGCAACAAACTCTTTCTTGAAGTTACCCATGGATACACAATGCAGAAATTTCATGTAAGAGATTATGAAATAAATTGTAAGCAAGTAACAAACTCTTTCATGAAGTCACCTCGTTGATACATCATACAGAAATTTCATTAAAGAAAATTATGAAAAAATTGTAAGTAAAAAATTAGCAAATTCTTTCTTGATTTCACCGCTGGATTAAACAAAAAAGACATTCATTTCAAGAAATTATGACAAAAATTCCAAGTAATTAACAAACTCGTTATTGTTTTCATGACTTAGATACAGATGTAAAGAATTTTAATTCAGGAAATTTATGAAAAAATTCTCATTAATTAACATTTCTTTCTTGATGTCACTCTTGTGTAGAAATTTAATTCAGAAATTATGAAATATTTGTCGTAAGTAACAAACTCTTTATTGATTTCCACCTCTGGATATACAGTACAGATACTTCATTCAAGAATTATGAAAAAATCGCAGTAAGTAACTTTTTTTTCTTTATCACAAACACTTTTCACTTAGCTACACGTGTAGGAATTTACATTCAACAATTTGAATAAATTCTCAGTAAGTAACAATTTCTTTCTTGAAGTCAACTCTGGATACACAATACGGAATTTTCATTCAAGAAATTATGAAAATATTTTTAAGTAATAACAAGCTCCTTTATGATTTCACCTCTTGAATATACAGTACAGATACTTCTTCATCCAAGAAACGTGATTAAACGCCACGTTTGAAAACTACTGCTATTTTCTTTGCCTTTCCTTGGCACCTTTCAAATGAGCGGGGATTCCCCACTTGTTCCTATATACATTGCAAAAAAGTGAGTCAGTACAAAAACTCACATTTTCAACCATACTTTTTTTTAGACAACCCCCCATTTTTAGGGACCATTCAGAGACAGCGGAGGTTGCTCAATATACAATAACCTGATTGGTGATTGGTTACACACCGCGACGGCGCATACATAGTGAGAGAGACATGCAAAGTCGACATAGCTTTATTTCATTTTTTAAGGTTAATTTAGATGAGGTTACGTGCGCGCACGTAACCTGGTCCCTAAAAATGGTCCCTAAAAATGGGGGGTTGTCTAAAAAAAAAAGTCTGGTTGAAAACGTGGAGTTTTCGTACTGCTCACTTTTTTGCAATGTGTAGGAACCAGTGGGGAATCCCCGCTCATTTGGAAAGGTGCCAAGGAAAGGCAAGCAAATAGCATGTAGTTTCAAAACGTGTTTAATCACGTTTCTTGAATGAAGTATCTGTACTCTATATTCAAGAGGTGAAATCAATAAAGAGCTTGTTACTTACTTACAAATATTTTCATAATTTCTTGAATGAAATTTCCCTATTGTGTATCCAAGAGTTGACTTCAAGAAAGAAATTGTTACTTACTGAGAATTTTTTCATAATTTCTTGAATTAAATTTCTACATCGTGTAGCTAAATGAAAATTGTTTGTGATAAAGAAAAAAAAAGTTACTTACTTGAGATTTTTTCATAATTTCTTGAATGAAGTATCTGTACTGTATATCCAAGAGGTGAAATCAATAAACAGTTTGTTACTTACTTACAAATATTTTCATAATTTCTTGAATTAAATTTCTACATCGTATATCTAAGTCGTGAAAACAATTAAGAGTTTGTTACTTACTTAGAATGTTGTCATAATTTCTTGAACGAAATATCTTTTTGTTTATCCAGCAGGTGAATTCAAGAAAGAATTTGCTACTTACTTACAATTTTGTCATAATTTCTTTAATGTAATATCTGTATTGTGTATCCAAGAGGTGACTTCAAGAAAGAATTTGTTACTTAGTTACAATTTTTTCATAGTTTCTTGAATGAAGTATCTGTGCTGTATATCCAAGAGGTGAAATCAATAAAGAGTTTGTTACTTACTTGGAATTTTGTCATAATTTCTTGAATGAAATTTCCATATTGTGTATCCAAGAGTTGACTTCAAGAAAGAAATTGTTACTTACTGAGAATTTTTTCATAATTTCTTGAATTAAATTTCTACATCGTATATCTAAGTCGTGAAAACAATTAAGAGTTTGTTACTTACTTAGAATTTTGTCATAATTTCTTGAACGAAATGTCTTTTTGTTTATCCAGCAGGTGAATTCAAGAAAGAATTTGCTACTGACTTACAATTTTTTCATAATTACTTTAATGAAATTTCTGTATTGTGCATCCAAGAGGTGACTTCAAGAAAAAATTTGTTACTTACTTACAATTTTTTCATAGTTTCTTAAATGAAGTTTCTGCATTGTGTATCCAAGAGGTGACTTCAGGAAAGAGTTTGCTACTTGCTTACAATTTTTTCATAATTTCTTAAATGAAATTTCTGCATTGTGTATCCATGAGGTAACTTCAAGAAAGAGTTTGTTACTTACTTAGAATTTTGTCATAATTTCTTGAACGAAATGTCTTTTTGTTTATCCAGCAGGTGAATTCAAGAAAGAATTTCCTACTTACTTACAATTTTTTCATAATTTCTTTAATGAAAATTTCTGTATTGTGCATCCAAGAGGTGACTTCAAGAAAGAATTTGTTACTTACTTACAATTTTTTCATAGTTTCTTAAATGAAGTTTCTGCATTGTGTATCCAAGAGGTGACTTCAGGAAAGAGTTTGTTACTTGCTTACAATTTTTTCATAATTTCTTAAATGAAATTTCCATATTGTGTATCCAAGAGTTGACTTCAAGAAAAGAAATTGTTACTTACTGAGAATTTTTTCATAATTTCTTGAATTAAATTTCTACACAAGAGTTGACATCAAGAAAGAAATTGTTACTTACTGAGAATTTTTTCATAATTTCTTGAATTAAATTTCTACATCGTGTATCTAAGTCATGAAAACAATAAAGAGTTTGTTACTTACTTGGAATTTTGTCATAATTTCTTGAATGAAATGTCTTTTTTGTTTATCCAGCAGGTGAATTCAAGAAAGAATTTGCTACTTACTTACAATTTTTTCATAATTTCTTTAATGAAATTTCTGTATTGTGTATCCAAGAGGTGACTTCATGAAAGAGTTTGTTACTTGCTTACAATTTTTTCATAATTTCTTAAATGAAATTTCTGCATTGTGTATCCGTGAGGTAACTTCAAGAAAGAGTTTGTTGCTTACTTAGAATTTTGTCATAATTTCTTGAATGAAATGTATCCAAGAGGTGACTTCAGGAAAGAGTTTGTTACTTGCTTACAATTTTTTCATAATTTCTTAAATGAAATTTCCATATTGTGTATCCAAGAGTTGACTTCAAGAAAAGAAATTGTTACTTACTGAGAATTTTTTCATAATTTCTTGAATTAAATTTCTACACAAGAGTTGACATCAAGAAAGAAATTGTTACTTACTGAGAATTTTTTCATAATTTCTTGAATTAAATTTCTACATCGTGTATCTAAGTCATGAAAACAATAAAGAGTTTGTTACTTACTTGGAATTTTGTCATAATTTCTTGAATGAAATGTCTTTTTGTTTATCCAGCAGGTGAATTCAAGAAAGAATTCGCTACTTACTTACAATTTTGTCATAATTTCTTTAATGAAATTTCTGTATTGTGTATCCACGAGGTGACTTCATGAAAGAGTTTGTTAATTGCTTACAATTTTTTCATAATTTCTTAAATGAAATTTCTGCATTGTGTATCCATGAGGTAACTTCAAGAAAGAGTTTGTTGCTTACTTAGAATTTTGTCATAATTTCTTGAATGAAATGTCTTTTTTATTTATCCAGGAGGCGAATTCAAGAAAGAATTTGCTACTTACTTACAATTTTTGATAATTTCTTAAATGAAATTTCTGCATTGTGTATACAAGAGGTGACCTCAAGAATGAGTGTGTTACCTATTTACAATTCCTTCATAATTTCTTGAATGAAATTTCAGTATTGTGTATCCAATAGGTGAAAACAATAAAGACTTTATTACTTACTTGCGATTTTATTATGATTTCTTGAATTAAATATCTGTATTGTTTCCAGGAAGCGAATTCAAGAAAGCTATTGTTACTTACTTACAATTTCTTCATAATTTAATGAAATGAATAAAACTATTCTAAAGAATAAAGACTGGTTAAGCTGAAAGATATTTATTGCTTAAACGTATTAACATATTTTTGAAAGAATTTGCTACTTACTTACAATTTTTGATAATTTCTTAAATGAAATTTCCGTATTGTGTATCCATGAGGTAACTTCAAGAAAGAGTTTGTTGCTTACTTTGAATTTCGTCATAATTTCTTGAATGAAATGTCTTTTTTCTATTTATCCAGGAGGCGAATTCAAGAAAGAATTTGCTACTTACTTACAATTTTTGATAATTTCTTAAATGAAATTTCTGCATTGTGTATACAAGAGATGACTTCAAGAATGAGTGTGTTACCTATTTACAATTCCTTCATAATTTCTTGAATGAAATTCCAGTATTGTGTATCCAATAGGTGAAAACAATAAAGACTTTATTACTTACTTGCGATTTTATTACGATTTCTTGAATTAAATATCTGTATTGTGTCCAGGAAGCGAATTCAAGAAAGCTAATGTTACTTACAATTTCTTCATAATTTAATGAAATGAATAAAACTATTCTAAAGAATAAAGACAGGTTAAGCTTAAAGATATTTATTGCTTAAACGTATTAACATATTTTTTTGAGAAAAAAAAGTTCCGCTTTTATTTCAGCCAATCGTGTTTAACAAAAAAAACAACGGAATTATTTACTGACCTTCAGTTGTTGTGATTTTAAAAGTTCTGCTTTTGTTTCAGCCAATCGTGTTTAACAAAAAAAACAATGGAATTATTTACTGACCTTCAGTTGTTGTGATTTTAAAAGTTCCGCTTTTATTTCAGCCAATCGTGTTTAACAAAGAAAAAACAAAAGGAATTATTTACTGACCTTTAGTTGTTGTGATTTTAAAAGTTCCGCTTTTATTTCAGCCAATCGTGTTTAACAAAAAAACAAAGGAATTATTTACTGGCCTTCAGTTGTGATTTTAAAAGTTCTGCTTTTTTTCAATCAATCATGTTTAACAAAAAAAAACAATGGAATTATTTACTGACCTTCAGTTGTTGTGATTTTAAAAGTTCTGCTTTTGTTTCAACCAATCGTGTTTAACAAAAAAAACAAAGGAATCATTTACTGACCTTGAGTTGTTGTGATTTTAAAAGTTCCGCTTTTATTTCAGCCAATCGTGTTTAACAAAAAAACAACGGAATTATTTACTGATCTTCAGTTGTTCTGATTTTAAAAGTTCCGCTTTCACTCCAAAATTGACCCCCCTCCCCTGCCCTAAGAAATGGGGGAACGAGGGGCCTCTGAGCCTTCCCCTTGAGGCAGATCCCGTTTATTTTCGATTCTGAGTATTTTTGATTTTCCCTCCAAAATTGACCCCCCTCCCCTGCCCTCAGAAATGGGGGAACGAAGGGCCTCTGAGCCTTCCCCTTGAGGCAGATCCCGTTTATTTTCGATTCTGAGTATTTTTGGTTTTCCCTCCAAAATTGACTCCCTCCCCTCCCCTGCCCTCAGAAATGGGGGAACGAAGGGCCTCTGAGCCTTGCCCTTGAGGCAGATCCGTTTATTTTCGATTCTGAGTATTTTTGGTTTTCCCTCCAAAATTGACTCCCCCCTCCCCTGCCCTCAGAAATGGGGGAACGAAGGGCCTCTGAGCCTTCCTCTTGAGGCAGATCCCATTTATTTTCGATTCTGAGTATTTTTGGTTTTCCCTCCAAAATTGACTCCCCCCTCCCCTCCCCTGCCCTCAGAAATGGGGGAACGAAGGGCCTCTGAGCCTTGCCCTTGAGGCAGATCTCATTTATTTTCGATTCTGAGTATTTTTGGTTTTCCCTCCAAAATTGACCCCCCCCCCTCCCCTGCCCTCAGAAATGGGGGAACGAAGGGCCTCTGAGCCTTCCCCTTGAGGCAGACCCCATTTATTTTCGATTCTGAGTATTTTTGGTTTTCCCTCCAAAATTGACCCCCCCCCTCCCCTGCCCTCGGAAATGGAGGAAGGAGGGGCCTCTGAGCCTTGCCCTTGAGGTAGATCCCATTTATTTTCGATTCTGAGCATTTTTGGTTTTCCCTCCAAAATTGACCCCCCCCCCCTCCCCTGCCGTCAGAAATGGGGGATGAAGGGTCTCTGAGCCTTCCCCTTGAGGCAGATCCCGTTTATTTTCAATTCTGAATATTTTTTGGTTTTCCCTCCAAAATTGACTCCCCCTCCCCCTCTCCTACCCTCCCCTGCCCCTCAGAAATGGGGGAACGAAGGGAACGTTAGATCCTATTTTAAATTGACAAAACTTTTCAAACGTTACTTGTGTATTATACAAACCACATCGGAGAGGTAAAGCTAGGTCAAGTAACAAATTATCTGAGTTAACAACCCCTTCGGGGTTACCTTAACTGTTAATCAGTTTAATCCTTTTTTTTCTCCACCTTCAAATGTGCATTATAGCTTGGCAAGTTTTTTAAAAAACCGACCAATCAAGTTATTATATTGGACTAACCACCAACTTTCTCTAATCGATTGACACACAAAAATAAGTCTCACAATAGAAAACATGTCTGCCAAGCCATGTAGGGTTCATTGTAATAGGCCACTGGCCCCTGGTAACCCAATTACTTGAAAATACACACACATATCCACGTGTAATTCAATGTAAATTTTTAATATATAGATGCCTGCCCCTGGTAACCCAATTACTTGAAAATACACACACATATCCACGTGTAATTCAATGTAAATTTTTAATATATAGATGCCTGCCCCTGGTAACCCAATTACTTGAAAATATACACACATATCCATGCCTCAGGCTTGTGAAAGTGCATGTATATGTTTAATATATAGATGCCTTACTACTTTAGTATTAGCATGCACATACCGCCTTTGGGTCAGATGATCTTTCCCTGTAAGCATTCTCTGAAAGTTCCAACTTAATACCCAAATTAATTCTTGACATACGCTCTTTTGAAAATTTGCTGGAACGTAGTATCTCTTGATTTAGTTCAAATTTCCCTCAAAACTATAACGGAGTAGTGTGGTAGTAGTAGTAGTTGTGGGAAAAGTAGTAGTGTGAAGATATTAACTTTTTGATCCTCTCCTGAAAGTTCTAAAGTAATATACTCAGTCAATCCTGAGTTACGCCCTTTTGAAAATCTATAGACACATAATGCGTTTTGTTTTAGTTAAACACTCCCCTCACCATACTCTAAAAGGCTCACCTCAATGCCCCTCGTCTTTTTGGAAAGCGAAGTTCAAACATAAATACCTTTCTCAATAATATATACTATATGTGAAAAACAAATGAATTCCCTAACTTATAGTCCTTTCCCTGGGAATAGTGGGGAGGTTGACAGCCCTAAAGACATAATTACTGGACCTTTCAATAAAGCTAAACAAATTAGCACTCTTCGAATTTTGATCGGATGTATTTGGGGAATGATGGACTTGGGGGTGGTTACCCTCTATTCAATTTTTACTCTTAATAAGAGCTCTTGAACTTCCGACATCCAAACAAATGAGTCCCATCCGAAGTATATACGACCTTATGTTCAATACAAGTTATATATACCCCGGTGTATAGCTTACAACCCTTGAACCAGGGCTCTTGGGTTGTGTCCCCCCCCGAAGATATTGTTATAGGTTCTTTTGAGTGTTGTGAACAAAATGGTTATCTTACAATTTTGATCGGATGCGTTTGGGGGAAAAAGGATGTCATGGGGGGGGGGGGGTGTCGGGCTAGTTTCCCGTCATCACTTTTGAATATTGAAAGAGAACCAGAACTTTACATTTCCAATCAGATGAGGCCACTCTAAAGTTTACATGACCACCTCTTCCAGAAATGCCTTATATGCCTCAGGGCAAAACTCATAACCCTTGCCCCCGGACTCTGGTGGGTGGTGTCAACATTAAAAGCCTTGTTATCTGATTTTTTAAACCTTTTTTTTATCAAATGACTATTTCCAAATTTCTATCGGATGCAACTGGGGAAAACAGGAAGGGAAGGAGGACTACTTGGCTTCCGGTTACTTTGACTCTTAAAAGGAGCACTAGAACTTCTTATTTCCAATCCAATGAGATCCCTCCAAAATTTATAGGTCTATCCCTTACATAAAAACTTAACATTTCCTCGGGCCAATAACTTACAATATTTTCCTTGAGGGCTGTGGGGGGGGGGTGTCATCCTCAAATACATAATTACTGGATGTATCCATTATTGTGAATAAAATGGCCATGTAAATATTTTGATTGAATGTGGGTGGGGAAATGATGGCCGTGAGAGGGGGACTGGTTGCCCTCCAATCACTTTCGACTATTAAAAAGAGCACCAGAGCTTTCATTTTCCAATCGAATGAGCCTCTTTGAAGTTTCTACGACAACTCCTTCTATACGAAGTACCCTGGTCAGAAAAAAAAAACGAAAAAAGTAAATAAATAACATATTGTGCCCACATCACTCTTTACTTACGCAGCGCCATTGCGCTGCCTATGAAGGATGATTAGAATGCAGCCAACCCCCTGCATACCCGTACTTCCCCCTGACACATCCAATCAAAATTTTTAGATAGCCATTTTGTTCAACATAGTTGAAAGGTCTAGTAATTATGTCTTTGGGGATGAAAAGCCCATGGCCCGCAGGACAAGGTTATAAGTTATATTAGTTGTCCATTATTAGCATATAACGTTCTTATGGAGGGATTGGCCGTTTAAACTTCAAAGAGGGCACGGGGGCTCATTTGATTGGACATAAGAAGTTCTAGTGCCATTATTAAAAGACAAAGGCATCGGAGGGCAACCAACCTCCCCCCCCCCCAAGCCGTCTTTTCCACCAAATGCATCTGATTGAAATCTAGGGTTGACACAACCCAGGAGACCCAAGGGGCCAGAGTTGCCGAGGAGGCATACCTTGGGGGAATTTAAGGATCTTATAAAATGGTTGGTCGTATAAACTTCGGATGGGGCTCATTTTATTGGAAAAATTGAAAGTTTTAGTGTCATTTTTAAGAGTCCAGTAATTATTTCTTTTGGGATATCAAATTTCCCACGCCCATCAGGGCAAGGGCTCTAAGCTAAGCAATTCGTGCCCATCAATATGTTATTGAGAAAGGTGTGAATGTTTGACCTTTTTCACAAAAAAAGGTGAGCCTTTTTGATACTGTTGAGGGGAGTATCGACCTAAGTCAAAACACATTATGTGCATACGGGTTGTCAAAAGGCTGTAACCCAGGAATAAATGAGTAAATTAATTTGAAACCTTCGGAAAATAACGAGGGAGACGATGGATTGACCAAAAAGGCAATATTTCTACTTATGCTACCAATGCTACTTCTACTGCTACTACCATTACTACCATTAAAACTTCTGCTTTTGTAGCGAGTACTAATAGGGCTGAGGATATTGAAATGAGCATCTGAAGAAACGTTGAGGGGAAAGTTGAACAAAATCGAAACATACTATGTGCATACAGATTACTGATACGGGTATATCAACGATAATTTTGGATCGGCTTACCGCACCAAGAGAAAACTTCTGGGCCATCATGAGTGGCATGTTCAACTGGCCAAAATACAACTTGTGCCTGCAACTACTACAATTAATAAGACTGCTCTTACTGTTACTACTACTACTAATACAATACTATTATTGCTACTACTGTTCCTAATGCTACCACTGCTACTACAATACTAGTACAATTAAAACTACGCGTATCAAGGTGAGAATTTTGACAGAATATTGAGGGGAAATTCGAAATAAGTCAAAACACACATTGTGTATGCAGATAGTAAAAGGGTGTATCTCAAGAATTGATTTGGGTTTTAAGTTGGAACTTTCAGAGAATGCTCAAAGGGGAAGGTCAGTTGACATAAAGGTAATATGTGCTTGCCACTACTAATACTTCTACCACTGCTACTTTTACTAAAAATACTGCTACTATTACTGTTATTAACTACTAACTACTCTCACTACTACTTCCATTACAGCAACTGGCAAGGCTTAGAGCATTAAGATGAAAGGGATGTCAAAAAGGGGTCGAAAGGGGGCATCAGCAATATTTTTGAAACCACATCAAGGTAAAAATTTCAGGGTGTCATGAGGCAGATGTTCAACTGACCAAAAGGCAACTTCTACTTGCTATTGCTGTTATTGATACTGCTGCTACTACTGTTACTGCTGCTAGTAATACAAAAGTAATACTACTACTACTTATTTAACTATTTCCACTGCTACTGTGATACTAGTACTATTGAGGCTTAGTCTAGGAACGTGAACATTTGAGAGAATATTGTGGGCAAATTTGAACTAAATCAAAGGACGCTACATGCATCCAGATTGTCAAAAAGGCGTATCTCAAGATCTGATTTGGGTACTAATTTGGACCTTTCAGAGAATATCTAGGGGAAGATCAATTTACCAAACAGTAATATGTGCAAAAAACTACTAATACTACTACAACTGCAACATTTACTAGTTCTATTACTATTATTTATTACTATTACTACAACTACTACTTCTATTTTAAATGTCTGTAAGGCTAAGAGTGTTAAGATGATAATTTCGGGAAGTATATGAATATAGAGGCTATCAAAAGGACATATCAG
The DNA here is from genome assembly GCA_027921565.1 of Artemia sinica. Taxonomy (NCBI): domain Eukaryota; kingdom Metazoa; phylum Arthropoda; class Branchiopoda; order Anostraca; family Artemiidae; genus Artemia; species Artemia sinica. The sequence continues at coordinate 38,451,667 of CM051268.1, forward strand.
GAATGTTATTACAATGGTTAATTTTATTAAGTTGAAACCTCCAGGACTTAATGCGGGAGATGTTCAACTGGCCAAAAGGAAATATTTTAATAATACTGGTGCTACTAGTCCTAGTGCTGTTATCATTTATACTACTGCTAGTACCACTAATACTAAGGCTACTACTGTGACTACTATTACAACTATATCTAAGGGTATGAAGGTGCAATTTTCAGGGAATTTTTAAGGAGGGAGGTGAACTGAATTGCAACACGCCGTTTATATGCAGGTCGTCAATAGGACATATGACTAATATTATAGGAACATTTTTGAGTGTTTAGTTGAAACTTGCAAGGGCTTGTTGTGGGGGATGTTAAACTAACCAAAAGACAATATTTGCATTCTAATGATGCTGTTTCTGCTCATACCACTACTACTACTTTTACTGCTATGATTATTACTACTGCTGCTACTACTGCTGCTACTAAAGCCAAGGATACTACTATTAATTCTACTGCTACTACTATTACCACTGGTATTACTACTACAACTGCTATTACAGCCATGGGCATTAGGCCGACATCAAAAATTTTTAGCTAGACCTTTCAGGGTAAGCTCGTGCCAGATTTCGTACTAGCCAAAAGACAATATGTATATACTTTTATACTACTTCTATGATTACTGTGACTACTAATGCTGCTCTGTCATAGCTAGTACTATCATTAAAAATTTTAAAGGAGATAATTCGAATGGAATTTAAAATCTCTAGTGCCCTTTTTTAAGAGTCAAAAGTAACTGGTGGATATGCAGCCCTCCTCCTTAGCCCATAATTTTTCAAATACTTCCAATCAAAATTGTGAGACAGCCACTTTGTTCAGTATAGTTGAACGGTCCACAGTAATTTATGTCCCTAGGGATATTGAGTATGTCACCCCCCTCCCAGTTATGCAAGTTGCCCATTATGTTTTAAAACAGAATCAATAGGCACTGTGTTTATGCTAGTAGCAAATAAGATATCTCAGAAATATCCCAAGAACAAATGGGGGCATCAAGTTGAAACTTTCGGTGCTTCTCCTATTGCTACTTCTGCTCTTACAATTTAACTAAATCAAAAGAGTGTAAGTGTATCCAGGTTTTTTAAGAGTACAGATAGAATTTTCTTAGGAATGGTTTTAAGCTTTATTTTTCAGGTCACTTAGAGGAAGTAGAATACCATTAGAAATATAAAATTTAAGTATTTTCACTCTAATAAATCAAAAATTATCAAAGCTTTAAAGAATAAATATCAGAATAGGCCGTGTATATTAAACTGACAATTCATATTCATTTGTTTTTTTTGTAAAGTTCAAATTACGCTATGCAAATTATGTTATGCAAATTATGTTATGGTCTCGAGAAGGCATGGGGGTTATTAGCCCTACTCATGTTAGTTTTTGCTCGTTTTAAGTTTGATTCGGTTATTTATTGTAATTTCTGTTCCTTTTGGGTTTCATTTACTTATTGGTGGTAATATGTTGTAATTTTTCACTTGATAGATTATATGATTTTATTTCTGTTCATTTTGGGTTTAATGGAGTTCTTTTCTGCTCTTTGAAAAGTAAATTTTACGGAAAAAGATTTTTAAATAAATACCATAAGACGATAAGAATATCACTAAGGCTTTTTAACCTGTTGACTCAAATGCTCGCTCTTAACCTTTAAAACTGAGGACTAAAGGACACCGATCATTCAGACACTTCTGAATGACTAATCTTAGAGTGAAAGTTTGGTTGAAGCCTCCTCACCTCTTTTTCTAAGCCCCTCTGATTCTTTTCTACAAGCTTGATCCAGAGCATCCTCAATAATTTAATGCATCTAGATCTTTTGCTTCATTGTTTTTCACATCATTTCCTTAAACATTATCACAGTGTAATATACTTTCAATGTTTTCTGCCCATCTCTCTTTAACACTTTCCTTATTACTATTTACAGACAGCGATGTCAATTTTAACGGACAGGGGTGAAGGGAGATTGTTCTCCCTTAATTCTTCCGTCAATCTTGAAAAAATCCATTTTTTGATTTGTCATTGAAAAAAACTTATCTTGGTATTTTATCGGGAAAAATTGGAAAAAACAACGAAACTGTCCCACCCCCACATATTTAAAAAAAATTGCTCCTTCTAACCCAAATTTTTTGTCAATCCTAATTGAGAAACGGCTCCTGTCTTTAACTGGGACAAGTCAAGACTGACTACTTTCCTTCAATTTCTTGTAGAAGTGCTAATGCAATGTCTCACTTTTACGCTGTGTCTCGGCAGATCTTCGGCAAAGTTACTTATGGCCTTTTTTCTACATCTCCTTAATTCATACTTTAATGCCTTTTATACTTCCATCCCTTTTCTGTGTTTTATGATCTATCACTAACAAACTTCTTGTGCAAACCCTTCTCTTTGTCACCAAGCTTTTTCGTTAAAACTCGTAGCAGGGTTTCTGACTTTTCCTCTCTAAAACAACTTCTGCTACTTTGCAAACAAATTTGTACAAGAAGGATTCTATTTATTCCTTCTTGTACCAATATCCTCATTTAGGCCCCTAATGATACCTTATTTCTTACCTAATGATACCTTAAATACCATATTCTTCCCAATATCATGGCTATTTGTTCTTGTAACTGTGCTTAGATTAGTCTGTGTCACTACTTCCTCCGTCAGTATGTTCAACAAGGGGCCTATACCTCTGTGACTGATACCATGTACTTTTATTTATAAACTAAACAACTAAGAATCTAAAATTAATGCAATATCGACTTAAGGAAAGATTATGACAGAGAGAGAGAGGAAATCTTGAACCACCTCGCAGCACCGGACATACAGCCTTTTAAAACCAGCCTATCATTGTTATGGAAATCACTAGGTTTGTATGCACTCTAGTTTATTAGCTTATTGGGATTGGAAAAATTGAAATGGGAAACAAAAATGTCATAAGTAAAATAACAGAACAAAATTACAGAAAATAAGAATCTTGATGGCAAATTCAATTCAAGAAAGAAGTAAGACATTGGGCTGTTTGTTTTGGTTTCTCTCTCTCTCTCTCTCTCTCTCTCTCTCTCCTCTCTCTCCTCTCTCTCTCTCTCTCTCTCTCTCTCTCTCTCTTTTTGTCTTGAATGAAACTTTTTCTTTCAAGATTATCTTTTTTAATTTTTCTATACATCAGCTGATTGAAATTGATTAATTTTCTTATGCTTCAGATGATTAGCGAGAAAGATATTGTTGAAAAACCGAATATTAGGGAAAAAGTACCAATTATACAGATTTGTAAAAAAAAAAGATCACATACAAGTCATAGAATATGGGCTTCCATAGGAAAGACGTGGAATTATTTCCTTGACCTCAAGAAGCCGGACTTATGCAAAGGAGTAAAGTTTGTAACATCCCGGCAAAACATAACCATATGTCAAAAATAAATTGTATCCTAGGCCTTGAAAACATATTAGAAGTTTGTCATGTCTCCACTAAAAGAATTACCGTGGGTGATCATGTCTTGAAAAATATTAGATAGTTCGTGAGAAGAACATAAAAAAGTGAAATTGAAGCAAAAAAAGGGGCTCTATTCTAAATTTGTTTTTGATCTGATTCTGCGATATTTATATTTTGAACCCACATATATTTTACTTTTCTTTGTTGTGATATTTAATAAGAAGTGCTCATTTTTTCTTCAAAAAACAACGAAAACACAACATTAAAGCCTGCTTAATAAGAACTTATAAATAATTTTATGCCTCTGAAATATAAGATAATTCATAACATTTATTAGTGAACAGAATTCGAACAGAACTTTAAATGTTACTCACATTCAAGATGCTCTTGTGTCACCAAAAGGTCAATTCTCACTGGGAAAAAAGCTCAACCATCTCATGGATACAAGAGCAACTATTGTGGAAAAGATGAACGCAAATTAGAGAATCGCAGATGTCATTAATTTATAAATTGTACAATCTCGAAACTAATAAAAAAAGATTAAAAATGGAAGTTAAAGCGCTCGATATTTACAAGGACTTCAAAAAAGACTGGGAGTTGCCAGAAAGTTTCTTTTTAAGATTTTAAAATTTTCTTATCTTCCAAGTGTATCTATATTGACCGACAAAAATAGGACGGCAAAAAAAATAAACAAAAGGAAAAGTACCAATTAAACACAATTAAGACTTGAATTTTTTTATAAGGCTAAAGCTGCAAAACCTGTTAATGCCAAAATATGCATGAATCCCCACTTACCATCCAAAAGTTTCTTCAGGTATCCATTTATAGCTGGATCGAGTCTGTTTGAGCTTACAAAGTCACGCCACTGGGTTCTAGGTGATTAACCCCCCCCCCCCCGGTGATTATCCCCCTGGAAAATACCCTCCCCATGGAAAATACCCCCGTGGAAAATACCCCCCCCCCGGAAAATAACCCCCGTGGAAAATACACCAAGTATTGGCCGAATGATTTATAAGAACTGTTCAAACTTTAATTTCAAGATATTGTACATTGAAAAATATGGCTGCCTTTATTCATGATTTAGATAAAATCATGCAAATTTATAATCAACGACCTCATCGATCACTGTCCAACGTTAGCCCTCAGGAAGTTCATCGAGGTGGTCATAATACACTTGACACTTTTCTTAAACTACATTCCAATGAAAAGGCTTTGAAGAAAAAATTCAATGTTGGTGATACTATTTGAATTGATAAAACAACTAGTAGAATACCCTTATCCAATACAAGGGGAAGTATGCCCTATTGCCAGATAAGAAAGGTACTATTTGGTACTTTAAAAGTACCTTCCTTATCTGGCAATGTTGTGAAACGCGCATGCGCACTGAATGCTAACAGGGCAATGTATTGATCCACTAACGGGAACAGGATCACGTGTGTCTTTCTAGGTCAATCAGGGGATGTTTCTAAATGTATTGATCCGCTAACGGGAAGTGACGCAACTGTTATAAGGAAGGCTTTTTTCTATAGTTGTTATTAGTGTGTGAATAGAATTCAAGGAGTTAGAACAGTTTGACTTTACTCATTAGGATATATTAGTAATAATGACTGGAATGTTTACACTATTAGAAGTTGATAGTGGAGTTGGTAGCAATGATACAAGAGCACCAAACATTGCGGTGGAAAATGCGAGAGGATCACGACTTTGTCTGGAATGGGATGAAGTATACGCAAGATATGTGATATCGTTGAGCAAATTTAAAATGGAGGATCAATTGTGCTTCGCTGCAAAAGTTGATATAGCGCATGTGAATAGACTTCAAAGTGCTTTAAAGGCAACAGTGAAGCATATCGACGACAATAAGCTGTATCGCTAATTGTACATGCGTAATAATATTGTTGTAATTATACAATAAAATTGTTTCAAAATCGAAAATGTCCCTTTCTTTTTGTTAGAATGTTAGATTAACGAATCATGGTCAGTCCAGAGTCAGCAGTGAGAGTGGTAAGATTGAAAAATGAATAAATTTGAGAAAGAGAGAATTAGATCGAATCTTGTGTTTATGGAAAAACATTTGATTCTGGATGATAATTTTCTTGAGTTATCCCTTCAACGGAAGATATTCTCACAGGGAACACTTGACTATATAATGTAAACTGATTGGACTATTGCATGAAATTTTCGATGTGACTCAAATGCTTATACTCAATTTATTGATACATTAATCGAAACAAAGCAGAATAATATCGTGGATATACTTTTGAAAACATTACCATAGATTCAATGTAGATGGCTCCCCCTTTGAAAGAGGTAGTGTCACAGAGTTACTCTTCTCACCATTCCCCTCAATTAATTTATCGAACGAGGATCAGTTTCTTTTTAGCTGTGAGAGAGTTGACATCGGAGACCGAAAAATGTTCTATACATGTCCACTATGCATGTACAGTCTTGGCAATTGGTCATCATGTGAGAATTGTAATATTATTGATGTCTATAATGAAAAGTGCAAATTATGTAATCCTTGTAAATTACATAGAGGATATGCAGTACAAATTAAAGGATGTAATTCACGTCTTGAAGAGATTTTTGACTCTCATCCTAGAGGACATCTATGCTTCAATTGTCACTATGACAAATGTGATCAGTGGGAAAATACTTATCCCGGTATGATTGGAAAGAACCCTAAACGTGATTTCAGTTTATTTCTACGAGATTGGTATCGTCGTGGATTTAAATTATTTTGGGAGGAAGAATCTGGTCTACGATTCAACTGTTGGGGTAACAAGACAATTTGGTTTCTACGTCATCGTTGTGACGAAACTGCCTATTATGACTAGAAACCTAGTGATTTTTATTTGGCAGTTACCGAATGTGATTCACCATTTGAAAACACTGTATGTGATATTGCTTCAAATAGACCGATTGAAACACATGAATTTCACAATATGAATGTAAATAGTATCATTGACTATACAAAGAGATATGACAAGAATGAAGTTACATTATACTGTAGAAAATTTGACCCTGACTTTGCATCCAATCAAGATCAATATACAGTGAATTCAAATGATTTACCAGCATTAGTGGTTCATGACAGTTGCCTATACACAGAAGAAGAAGAAATCTAAAGTGAAGAATAAAGACATTGTAATATGCATTTTTCATTTATTAATAAACAAATTCACATACATTTTTAAGCGCTTTACTCGTAGGACACTAAAATCAATATTATACATGTCTGAGAGGATATTTTCCACCATAAAGTCGTTCAGACGTGGATTGTCTACACAAATGTTGAGAAACTGCTTGTAAGTATAGCCGCGACATCTGAAAACAAAATACAGTAGCGCATGGAAACCACCGCTTTTAGTCGTTAGATCCTGCACTCTCTTCTGATTTTGAATAATAGTTTTCCCACTGCTCCAAATATAGTTGCTGATGTGTGGAGTGTAGAATGTATAGGGTAGGCCAAGAGGATCAAAAAATTCAATCGGCTTCATAGTTTGAAAGATGCACAACCAATGGCCAGTATTCACAGTCGACGGACTACTATTAACAATGATTAGGTTATTGTTGGCACTTTGAATTTTTCCATGAAAGTCCGAGGGAAGACAATAGGATCTGTATTTGGACATGTAGAGGTCCATATTAAATACATTGATTATTTGACTGGTGTTCATGGTGCCAAGTCTAGTAGAACACTGCCTTCGGGAGTGATTTCCCAATAGGTTTCATATTGATTTAGCAAGATTAGTGCAATACTCTCAGCTAATGGGTCGGCAAATGTACACTCTAAACGCACACTCCCCGTTCATACTTTACTCATATTCCGGGTGCCAGACAAATCCAATACAATGATACAATGTGTTTTAGCTAACATTTCTTCGGTTATACCATTTTCAAATAGTTGTGAATCATGATCTAGGGTTTGCATGGTCAACTCATACAATGTTCTATAGGATTTATCAATAGGATAAATTGTAGAGTGGGATTTCATTTACTTTGCAGACAAGAGATGAAAGCCCAAACGTTTCAGATTTAAGTGGGCATCCAGTCCACGATCCTATTGCACTAGCGCTTTTTACAAATGTCAAGGCTAATTTTGACGGAATTTCGCCATTGATAAAGGATGAATCGGTGAAGGTACGCGAGTCTATGGAAATATGACGTTAATTGGTGATTGTATGAGGAACAAGTAGTTTAATATTATTTCCACTTGCTCTCAATTTTTCCACTGTCAAAGCAACAGAACTCATAACCTGTTGTTTTCGCACATGTAATATTGCCGAGGTGAGGGAGAGAGTTACATCAGGATTGGCAGCAAGTTCCTTTCGTAAAATGAAATTGGATGGAACAAGCGTCAATTTTATATCCACTTTAATATTGAGTGGTAGCCATTGGGGTATATTAAATACTTCATGATATATTTTCCAACTAGATGTAATTCACTAGTTGTAGCATTTTTAAGTGCATCTGTACTATCAGTATTAGTAATATATTCATATCCATTGGAGGTGCCTCTCAATTCCTTGTATGACTTGGGTGTCATCAGCATGAATTGCATATAGCTTGTATAATTTGAGCGATTGTTGCTCGTGCTCACCAGTGTGCCATTTATGTAAACACTGATTTGACGAAATAAATTATGTAATATACAATTTTCATAGGATATTCCATCGGCCAGAATTTTCAATGTATTATCGGATTTCCGGACTTTCATTTGTAAATCTATAAATGTCGAAGACATGTCTATAAAGGAGTCTTCATTGGAATAAATTTGAAAGTGCATATTATCGGAGAGGGGTTGTTGTGGATAAAACTGTTCATAGTATCCATGTTTTACACTCACATCAACATTTTCTGCATTGAATAGATTTAAAGATGAAGTGATTGAAGGTTGGGAATCCTTATGCGGTAGATATGACATCTTAGTAAAAGAAATCTAGTTTCGATCTAACAATTCTCTTCCTGGGGCTTCTTCTTCTGTTTACTGTACGTGTCGGCTTTTTCCTTCTTTTCTTTGAGAAGGGTGATGTCTTTCGTTTCTGTCCTGAGTAGAGATTGATGAGTGATGTACTGTTTCTCGACCTTTTTAAACCTTTTCAATTTTGATGATATTTCAATTGTTCACAAAGGGTTCACGCACTGGACCTAAGGTTTTCCAAAGCACTTTTTTTTTCAATCCTTGCCAGAGCCCCAATCTTATAGCGTAGAGGATGCAAAATCTGTCGCAGCCGGTACAATATATTTTCTAGCCAGAGGTAGTGCAGATCGAAACAGCTTAGCAGAACAACTGCCAAGACCATAGCCAGACGTCGACGAGCGACCTTTGTAATAGTCCATTCCATTGCCCAATTGTCTTGGGCCAAGAGTATTAACATAGCAGTCAATATCAGGACAAATGAATACCACTTTTCTATTAGACATCGTGTTGTTGAATGGGTCGAAAATGGCATGTAATCACAGCCAAACCTTTTGATAATGCTATGGGAATCACCTAATTCAGTTCTTTGTGTTAACTGACAGAGTTCCAAATAGGAAGTGTTTACGGGGATATACTGAAGATGCTTTATATTGTAGTGGTGAATATGTTCTTGATTGGTTTTTCGTTCTAGAACTCGTAGGGGGTGAATATTGCTATTGCCAACCCGGGATGTTTCAACAAATGAATCGTAGAGAAATATACAAAGTGTCCGTGGAGAAGGCAGGCGGGTAGTAAGCTAAAATAAAATTAGTGTTTCCAGCACTTTTACCATTGATTATATTGAGCTTAAAGAGAAGAACAGTTTTTAGATTATCATTGAGAATAACCTTTTCATCGGCAATAGTTGAACTAATGTAGATCTTGCCCTCCTCCTTGAATAGTTGAAATGAAAGGCTCCTTTTTTACGAGCGGAAATTCTTTTATTGATAGAACGACATAAATCATTCATACAGGTGAGTTCTTCGTAGGGTAATTCAATATATGGATAATTCATCCAATTGATCTTTTGAATTTGTTCTTGATCACCTGAGGGTGGCGGCAAATCATAGGGTCTAATTTTTATATCATATTTGCGATCCTTTCTCAGTATTTCATATGTATTTTTGAGAATACAGTCGACAAGAGCCACTTCATACTTTCCATCGTCGATTTGATGGTGGGGGTGAGTTTAGTCCAAAAATCACTTGTTCTATTCAAGTCATTCTAGAGAGGATCATAAACTTTGGACATGAAAGTCACATAGAAATAATTGGACATTGTTAATGTCTTCAACACTGACCAGAGAATCAAAATCAGAGTTGTACCCTAGCCAGCGAACTAGAACAGTCTCTTGCCCCGGCGAGTACGACTCTTTAGTATCGTTTCAATTTGATAAATTTCACTAGTGTTTCTAACTTTTTGTAGTTCGTATTCATAAAAACCGCCGAGAATCTCATCATCCTTTGTGTCTCGCAGTCGATATGTCGTGGGTGTAGTGTCTAGTATTTTGGACACTTTAAAAAGTTCAGTGGTCCATAAATAATTCCCTTTTCAAAAATATTGGTGGTTCTATTAATTTGAACAGTATCACCAACATTGAATTTCTTCTTCACATTTTTCTTTTTCACTGGAATATTGCTTTAGAAAAGCATCAAATGTTTTTTCACTGCAATGAACTTCCCGAGGGCTAAAATTGGACAGGGATCGATGTGGTCGTTGGTTGTATATTTGCATGATTTTATCTAAATCATGAAGAAAAGTAGTAGTATTTTTCAGCGTGCAATATCTTGAAATTAATAGACGAATTGTTCTTATCAATCGTCCAGCCAATGCAGCCTTTATCGGGCTCTGACTATGATAGAGCGCTGTATTATGTTTCAATAGAACTTTTTGCATATGATGATTAACAAATTCACTACCGCGATCCGATTGAATTTTTCTATAGCAATCCTGTTCAAGAATATTTTCTAAAGCATGAGCAACTTCAACACCTCTCTTTGATTGCAATGGAATGGCATAGGCATAATGACTAAAGACACTGATTGCCACTACAATATATTTGTAGGGTGTATTGTGATGCCGTTGAATCGCGTCTAAAGCTAAAAGATCAGTTTGCATTATATGCAGAGGGAAAAAGGGAATTTCCATAGAACTTTTTGCACATGAGGAAAACAAATTCACTAGTTTGTCGATATTGTTTGCTACGAAGCCTGCGATTTCGATGCAATGTGTAACTCGGTTTATTTTCTAGATACTCTTCTGCTTTTTTAATGTGCTGTCATCTATGTCAGAGGTAACTTTAGAAAGCGTTGTGGGGGAACTTAGACTTCCCGCTTCAACAATATTTTCATAGACATGTTTTAAAACTTCATCCATTTTGAACGCAAACACGTAGTGTAATGTCCACTCCCCTTTTGCAAACTGGAGGGTGAATCAATCCGCCTTCGCTTTTGACTAGCAGCCACTGGTGTTATAAAATCATTGCTGCTGCTAGTATTTTCCAATATTGAATCTTCTTCTTTTTAAAAGGAGTTAGCGTTGTTGGAGGACTATATTTTCTTAGTTTCTTTAGAATTTGCTTATTGCCAATAAGACTTTTTGGGAAGTTTGATGCATTTAGAAAAGTGTATAGATTATTGTCAAATGATAAAAGTCCTTTACGATTCGTCACCATATCACAAATTAAACCAACTAGATTATAACTTTTTCCCTGAATTATAATTCGTTTCCCTGTGCTATCGACCTGAACTTGATCACCCTCACAACCACTTTCCAACATGTGATATGTTAAGACTCTTTTACTCTGTTCTCGATAGGTTACTGGCAATAGGTTTCCAATTTATGTCACTATGGAATTCAATTCCTTCTCCTTTGATTGCACTGCTGAATCTTGAGGAGATGTTTCCTGTTTAGGGGGACCTGTGACGGCGACGGGTCACTCACGATAAGTTCTATGTTTGTCCACACGTCGCAATGCATCTTGAAGTAAAAATAGCTTTTTATCATCGGCAATATTTTCATCATTAATGAATTTGCTTAGATTGTCTTCAAAATGTTCCACGGGCGAGAGGACAAGTTCAAATGGCGTCAATTTATAGGGTTTAGCCATCTAGAGAAAACTGTTTACAAGTCCTGCAATTATTGGTAGTAAAAGTGTAAAAAAGCTACCGCCCGCTTGAAGGAGACGTTTTCTTTTAAAGATTTTTCCTTTGTTTTTGCAAGCCAAGGCACGTACAGTAGAACGATGTTGCTTTGTCTGTTGTCTAACACCTTCTTGCAAGTGTACATTGCCCTCAATTAAATTTAAACAAAGTTCAGATATTAGATTAATAAAATCATTGTCAACACCATTATTGAGTATGGCCTTCCTGAGTGGGGGTTTTGAAGTGCCTAAAACGGAAAATAAATGCCGTTGTTCGTGTAGTTTCTTCAGTGGCATGATGACAACTAATAGCTTTTTCTACTGTTCACCGGAAGATATACTGTAATTTCTTTGTCGAAAATATCTGTGACTACACTTAGATCCTCGGGGGTATTCTGATTAAGATCTAGCAAAATGTACCCGTAGGGCTTATTTGTCGCATGAGTGTACGCTGACAGCAGAAATTTTGGAGCACCTGCATATATTTGCTTATTGAGAGTTATTAGCGAGCAAGAATCACGAACAACTCGGTAGATAATATAGATGGTGCAATTCAAAGCAAGGGTTCTCATACATTTGCTCTGATGAAACAGATTGTGTAGAACTAGGGTTACGGAAATGTGTTCATGATGAGAGCGAACGGTAAACAGCTGTAGCATTTCCTGTGAAAACTGTTCAATTGATTCAGCCAAATCATCAATAATCAGCCATGAGTTTGGTTCAATACTATTGAAAAAATCAAGTCCTCGTATGAATTGTATTGGCATGGATGTGGCAATAGCTTTTATTTGATCGTATGACTCCTGCAAAATACTATAGCAATAATAAATTTCTTTGGTTTTTACAAAAACATTTTATTACAATTTTGAATTATTTTAGGTAAAAGTTTCGTTTTCCCAGACATTGATGGTCCACACAGAAACGACCTGAATGGTGTTTTAAATTGATACATACTGCTGCTGCTGTTGACAACAGTCGGACTACAACTAACTGTAAACCAAACTTGTCCAATGAATACATAATAATTTTCCCATCGATCTATCTAGTACAAGAACAACAAAAAATAGCAACAATAGCATTTATTAAGATCAACACTTGTACAGCATGAATAGCACACACACTATTTGTTCAACAAGAACAACAACAGCATTTATTAACAAACACACTTTTCTGTACAGCAATAATAGTACTATTTGTTCACAAGAACAACAATATTTATTAACAACAACATTTTTCATTTATTGACTAAAACACTTCTTTTGTACATTAATAACAACACACTATTTGTACAACAAGAATAGTAGACACATTTTTGTACAACTTAAAATAGCAATAGCACTATTTGTACAAGAATATTTTCCACATAAAAAAACATGAACAATAGCACAGTTGAACACTAAAAAAAGATGAGAATACCCCCACCCCACGGGGCTGTGGGCCGAAGGCCAGCCGCGGCGGGACCCCCAACCCCCCCGGGGGTCGCGGGTCGAAGGCCGGCCGCGGGAATTTTGTATACAGTAGTCGCCACTGCGATAATTTATAGTAGACACATAATTTGTAGTCGCCACTGCTGCAGGTTAGGTTGTACTATTTGATCATTTGAGTTAATTATCAGGTTAGATTAGGTGAGCATTTAAGTTAATTTATCAGGTTAGGTTAGGTTGTACTGCATTTGAAAATTTAAGTTAATTTATCAGGTTAGGTTAGGTTAATTTATCCAAACCAAGTTGGTTGCGATATTCTACAAATTCAACCCGGTCTGAAATTCGATAGTGGCCGTGGGGGAGTACTTTTACACCATCCTTGAGCACAAAGACCTTGTCAGATATACACGACATGGCATTCTTTTCAACTCTAACAGTATAGTTTTTATACTGCAGAGAGCGAATTGCAAGCGCTTGTGCTCTTGGCACTAGACAACAATCTACACAGGTTCTGTAGACACTCATGTTGAAATTATTTTTTACAAAATGTATAGGCACCCCTTTACACGCTTGCCTTATATCTTTGTCGTGGGTTTCTACACAATAAACTTTAGGACCGGGGAACACCCCCTTGGATATTAAATCCATCCCTGTCTCTGATTTTAACATTAGTAGCTGATTGGGAGCTTGACGTTTCACCAACTCGGGGTAGAGGGACGCATTCCAGTTAGTGAATTCCATCCGCAAGCTGATGTGCACCCCTTTTTCTAAATCATTTAATAAATTCCCGGTTTTAACCTTTAACAGCAGAGAATCTGTATCCCCATAATAAACTTGAACCTCCCCCTCCTTTGGCCATTGTACCTTGCACACATTGTAAAAAAAGGACAACATGAGCTTTTTGAAAATTTCCAGTACTGAACTACCTCCCGCTATATTCTTGTTCAGCACAACATTTCTTTTTTTCCTGTGTAGAAGAACCATGTTCGACTGTATGCTCGTTAACGATGTAAAATTAGGGTCTGCTATATTTCGTGCACATTCTTTGGGACAGGTTACGACGTCATTACGGGACCTGTTTCGTACGCTTTCAAACATTTTGCCAAACGCTGAATTTAAAATGAGCTTGTATATTTCCTTTTCTACTTTACTTTTTGCCTGAGAGCGTTTACCGACAAAGGTATCGATAAACGTCTTCAAATCGGGTTTCTGACTGAATTGCAAGACCCTATGTATTTTTGTAATCTTGAAACCATTGTTCACCATCCATCGCAAAAGCAAATAGTGAACAACGATATTCTGTTTAGGGTCTAGATCTGCAATCAGTTTCTGCTTGGAGGGGGTCCAGCGCACATCCATATCAACAACCAAAGATCGATTATATTGGCTCAACGATTCCTTGGTCACTGGTCAATTGACACAAGGAAATACAAAATCCTTGACAGAGTCACGAAGATCCAATGGTATTTGCCGTCAATTTCAAAGAACCATCCTTGTGGCCCATTGTCCTCGACGGTGTGAATGTCGGGGATCTCACAAGGATTCTCAAGCCATTTATAGTTTCCAAACGGCAAAGAGTAGTGAAACATTGCTAAGGGATACAATGAGTTGATGTCAAGGAAAACTGCATTAGACTTTACACTAGTGTCTTGTCCACTTGGATCTATATTTAAAACGTGATCCCCGTAAAAAACATACCCCCCCCCCCCCTCATCGATCTTTCTACAAAAAGGTGCTGATCTACATCAGTGATCAACCCTATTTCCTCCCTAATAATTTTAGAATCAAGTCCATCACCAAATGTGGTGTGGAAAAATAATAACCTATATCTAATCCAAAATCTGAATAAATTTGGTCTGTATATTTACAGACAATATCTAAAAGAGTTAAAACGTCACTGGCCAAGTACAATTTACAGTAATATCTTTCATTTTTACAATTAGCCTTATCCCAAACTCTCTCGGCAAATTGATATTCCTCGGCAGTGCATTCACTATTGGTGAATGAATTATAGAAAGCTTCAATTGGAGGTAGTTTATCCTCACTTAACCGAGCGTCAGAACAGTAATAGTCGTATGCATGTATGCCCTTACAGGTCAGTAGGTCATACATTTCACTGTCTGGAAAGTGCTGTTTAAGTAGAGGAAAACTATCAAAATTGTCGCTTTTCTGCACTTAAATCAATTGACTCAATGCCTTGGGGAAAAAAATAAATAAATCTAAAAACCTGATTTTATTCCAACACGTATGCCCATTATCCTCCGCCTGCCATTTCAACTCGAGAAGCACCAACTTCTCAGCTGATTTGGGGATAATATTGTAGGTAAATGAATTGTTTACCCATGGACTATCTACTCCCCCTCCATCTTTGTGCATACGTGCCAAAGCTGGTAAAATAAAATTTAAATCATAATTTGAATTGTGAATGAAAACCGGTATAAAAACTGCTGGCTTACATTCACATTGCACGATTGATGTACTACACCATGAAAATTACTACCCCCTGATGATATTTCCTGCCACAAGTGATTATGGACCCGGACTTTCCCCTTCCCCCCTCTTTTCTCCCTAGTCCCTTTCCCCTTAGCCCCCTCTTCAAATTCCTCCTTACAAACCCAGCATATTTTTCGATTTTTAATCGCTAGACGATCCTCTGCAGACAACAGCATTGGGCAATGGGTATTTCTCAAACGAGAAATAGCTCCATTTGCAGTGACAATTAATTTAGTTAATGCCTTGATCATGCACTCATTCTCATCCAACGTCTCGACTATTTCTAACAACTGCATTGTGCTAGAGCTGTCTCTTTGCGCGTGGGCATAGGAAACCGCTATGGCTTGATTTTCTTTGATTCGATTTGTAAATCGATGATCGTTCACATTTACTAGCCTAGCTTCACAATCTAAAGAGATTTTATTGCTTTGGAGGAGGGTATTTTGGAAATTCTTAAATCTTAAAATGGCCCTGTCACCCGAAACTGTTTCCACTGATTGATAGCCATGCTGTCTGCAATGTTTCATGCGTCTACTGATATCTGTAATACGGTTAAAATGGCCAATTGTATTGGGTTCACTAGGTGGTGTATACAACAACCAAACCCAGTGCTTCACCAATTCAATTAATGGGCCCCTTACTGGGAACAACACCCCCTTTTTATTAGAACGTGCCCCATCCTCAAATTCAGTTTCATACTGGATCACAGTAACGCCGATATTTAAATGGGCATTGGCCCTTTCAAAAATATCAATGGACATGAGCATTACTGGGAATTTTCCCACTAAACGAGAGAAATCTAAAGGGGAAAATCAGAACCCACCTTCCCATGTACAGCCCAGTATTCTAAATTTTTCTTTGAAGCTTCATCTTTCAAAGGTTGGAAAGCTGATATGAGGAAAGCGTACATGGAACATTTTTGACCTGTTTCAAAACAGATTCGTTGAACGCCCTTGCAACCCTCTAAATCGGGATTATATTTTAAAACTATAGAATCTGCCCCAACCCCTCTTAAAATAAAATCTTTTTTAAATTTACAAATATTAACAATTAAATTTTCAATAAATAAACTACTGACCCACTCCCGTTCTCATTATAATTTTCGAGATGCGTAATAATGTGGTCTGCCCATTGCATAAAAACTGTTTCATAATTTTCTAAATGTGGATAGACCACTAGCATCTTGGTGTGCACATAATGGTCATATAACTCACTTTTACCCTCATTTAAATAAATATCTTTAAAACAATTGAAACCTTAATTGAGTCCCTGCCCCCCCCAGCACAACTGAATCTGGTTTTCTAAGAGGGCACGAATTTTATCTACAAATTCATGAACAATATCTATAGGGTCAAATATAAAGTTCCCCCCATAAGCGAATTAAAAGGATCCCAAAAGGTTGCACTATAGACAAATATTGTATTTAATATTGAATTTGGTTGGTAGAATTCAGGTAGTGTTGTAAATTGTGTATTGTTACCCTCTCCCTCATGTATATCACCATCCCCTCCCCTCCCCCATTGTTCAATAATAGGGCAGTGAGAATTTATCGAAGTCATTTCATTCGATAGAACTGCAACTATGTTCATGTAATCAGCGGGGGGAGGGTTCTCAGTTAATTCACTGACAAAATCATCTAAAATTAGCATGGTATTTGGACTTAGCAATGTTAAGTCCCCTTGCTCAACTGTGCTAGGTTTAAGATTAAAATATACTTAGAAAATCATCAATATTAAAAGGTATTTCAATGGAGTCCCCGATATCATGCCACTCATTGATAGGTGGTGCTTCCTGAATGGCATGAAACTCCATAGATGCATCAATGAGTTCTTCTTCTTCTTCTTCTTCAACTGATGAGGGGGGAGACAAAGAATATGGAACCAATGCGATCTATAAAAGAAAATAGCTTATTTTCAAAGTGTCTAAATCAGCCTATTTTTAAAATTGGGTTATTATTTACATGTGCTTAAAAACACGCCTAGTAGTAGCAGTAGTAGAATTTGGTTAATTCACTACTCTAATTACTCTATCTATTCTGAAAGTTCCAACTTAATATATGATATTTACAATCTAAAACATGACATAGTAGGTTTTGATTTTGTTCAAACAACCCTCAAAAAATTCATATTAATACTCTTTATCTGTTTTGAAAAAAAAACGGTGTCTTTACTTGATTTGAGATGGATAGCCTTAACCCTTTTTTGATACACAACTCATTCCGCTAGAAAGTTGTTTTATAATATTTGTACGGGCAAGGTGAACCATTCGTTAATAAAGCAGTTTATATCGCAAAGGATTTTGCTACTTATTATTAGCGGGATATAGTGCCTTTTTTGGCTTCGCTAACCTAATTCGGCAGGTTGAATGCATGCACTTGTTATGATTCAAAAGGAGAACGTTATATTTTATCAGGTTGAAAAAATATCGAGAAATAAAATTTAAACTTACATCTCCAAATTCCGGCTGCACTTGAGTGCCGGATGATCCTGGCAAAGCATGATAGGGGATGGATGGGACGGTGACATCACGCTCTTGTGCAGCTGGGCCCACAATGTCAGTGGGATATGTAGATGTGGCAGCGATGTCACTTGGAGGGTTGGAGCAGTGGGGTTCACTATCGTGTGAGCAGCCATCCGCTCCCTCTTTAATTTCCTGCCAGGCTACATTGGTGTCTGATCGGATGGGACTTGGACAGGCAGCGCTGGTCTAGAAGGGATGTGGGTGGCTCTCGATGTGCCAGCCATCTCCAGCTCTTGCATGGAAGTAGCGTCATTACCCTTAGCTCTCTTTTCAGGAGGAGGCAGGCATTTCTCATAATTGTCCTTAAAAAGAAGAAAAAATTTAGTATAAAATAACGACTCCCTGTTACGGAAGAAAAGATATTAGTACCCTCCGTCCTTTTCAGCAAAGCAAAAAGTAAAATTCGCGAGGAAGAAGCTAGGCTTAGAAACATTTTTATTACACAACTTCTGAGGAATAAACCTTGACAATCAGTATCTCCTATTTTTACCATTTAGAGAAAAAAATAAAAAAAAACTAGCATTATTCCTTAGGGCCAAATGGTGCATGAAATCTAGCCCAATGATTTAAAATCTAGATCTCAAAATAGGCAGCCATAAATATAGCAGAAAAATCTAATATAATTAAAAGCTAACCATACACTAAACTTCAGTGTTGCATATAGGAATGGCTACATTAGTTTTCTTGTCAAAGGGTGTACATGTCTGCACAATGAATCTACCCCCTTGCAGTTCACGGGGGGAAACAGATTGTTTCACCTTACAACGAAGTTGTTTGAATCGAACCCCAAAACTCAGGTACAGTCCCCTCCCCCCTTCCCCATATAAACACTGAGTACTCAAAATGGAAGAAAAATTTTACATATGAAAATATTTATCTTAAGCAACACCTCTCCCCTAACAATTCATAAGATTTACTGTTGAAAGATATATCTTTTTCGTGAAACCATTTTACTTGGTTAATCCAATGATTGTAATTGAGTTAAACAGGATGCGCACTTGACGGGTGTCAATAATTATTCATATTTAAATCTTTACGGAAATGATGAAAGTCAGGTTCACGGCTTAGTCTCATAAGGGGGTCAGTATATTAAGAGTTGACGGAAGTAAGTTGTCACTTTTGCTAGAATACAGAAAGCATGAAAATTACAAGAATTTATCGAAAAAGAGAATTATTTCCAATGATAGAATTAAAATCGTTAACAGAGAGAGGGGGCTACATGGTAAAAAAGAGCGTATTTTACGCTTTCTAACGACTATAAACATCGCATAGTGGAGTTTTTTTGTATTGGAGGGGGGGGGGGTATACCCTGAATTTGAATATACTGGAGAGGGACTACAAAAATGATTTTATTTGGAAATAACCTAAGAAAATCTACTTAACAGAACTCACATTATAAATCTTTGTTGCTAAGGCTTCCAACTCCTCAATATTCAATGTTATCTCCATGGCGGCTTGAGACTGTATGATATTTTAACCTTAAACATGTCCATTATAAACAAAACCTCAAGGTCAAATTGTGATGTAAGGAAACCTTACGTAACTTCCTGATTGACCTAGAAAGAGACACATGATTCTGTCCCGTTAGCGGATCAATACATTTAGAATCATCCCCTGATTGGCCTAGAAGGAGACACGTGATCCTGTTCCCGTTAACAGATCAATACATTGCCCCGTTTGTATTCAGTGTGCATGCGCATTTCACAACATTGCCAGATAAGAAAGGTACTTTTAAAGTACCAAATAGTACCTTTCTTATCTGGCAATAGGGTGTACTTCCCCCTGCATTGGATAAGGGGGTTCTACTACAACTAATATTTTTGAAAAGGGAAATTACTTATGGTCCACTGAACTTTGTAAGGTGTCAAAAATCCTAGACACAATACTCATAACTTATCGTCTACGAAACATCAAAGATGAAGAGATTCTTGGTGGCTTTTATGACTATAAATTACAAAAAGTTCAAGATAATTGTAAAATCTATGAAACTGAAAACATATTAAAGAGCCGCAGACACAAGGGCAAGAAACAGTTGCTTGTTTGTCGGCTAGGACGTACATAATGCCCAATGATTTTTAGCCTATGTGCCAGTCATGTCCAATGTATCTGATCTGCTCTATGAAAATTTGAATAAAAAAGTGATTTTGTGACTAAACTTTCCCCTGTCATTAAATTTGAAGGTAGATATGTTGCTCTCGTTGATAGTATTATCAAGAATACATATGACGTTCTAAGAAAGGAGACCCTTTCTTAAACTCTTATGAGATTAAAGTAAGACCCTTTGACTTCTGTGATGAAGGTGGGGTAGCAACTTTGGACTCTGATGATTACCCTTTTGCTACCATACCCTACAGAGAATACAACAATAAGCATGAGCTGTGTCGAGTTATCAACAAAAAATTGCAAGTCGAAAAAAGGGTGGTTTTACTTTCAACTATTCGACGGAACAAAGGAGAATTTATATTACCAATCCATTTGAGAATAAAAGAATTTTCCACAATGAGGATTTACACAAGGTTTTTGGTTTTAAAGATTGCGTTATTAAAGCAGAATATTTCAGTGGGACGAAACATGTTATCTATGCAGACTATGCACCTATTTTCTCCATGGACAGTTGTATATTTATTTACAGTTCATTTGTAGAACCATCAAGGATTGGTAATTCAAATGTCCCCCTTCTACGTGTTCTAGAGGGCAAAGGTATTGACAATATTGTTCACCACTAGAATATAAGACATCTCCATTATGTTCTCGCAAACACTTCGTATTTGGAACTCTGTCAGTTAAAACTAAGAAGTGAACCCGGAGATGTTTTAGCTACAACAAAGGGGTTGTGTTTCATTACATGTCATTTTGCACCCGTTGCTTAATATGAACAATAGACGAATTCCATTTCTCTGTCCTGACATTGACTGTTATGTTGGTGCTCTGAGTCCTCGTAAAATAGGTCATGGATTGGACTATTATAAGGGGCATTATACAATATCTGGCTATAGTCTTGGTAGTTGGTTTTCTAGACTATTTCGTTCTGCAATACCGCTTGCAAGAAAATATATTGTACCCGCTGTATCAAAATCTTCTGCCTCAATGCTACAGGACTGGGGCTCAGATAAAAGTTTCAACAAGAGTCTTAAAGAAAATATTAGATCTTCAGCAAGAGCCGCTGGCTAATAATTAAATTTCTCAGCAAAATGGGAAGGGAATAAAACGGTGCGTAATCATCGTTAACTCATCAGTCTCTACCCAAATGGGAGGCGAAAGACAACAACAACGACTTTGAAGAATCAAAGAATAAGATCAATAGGAAGAAGAAGAAAAAGACTGTTAAATCAAAGAAGGATTTCTTCTCTTAAGATGACCTATCTCCGACGCAAAGAATCGCATCCTTCAATCACCTTGTTATTAAATCTATTCAATGCTGAAAATGTTGATGTCAGTCTCAAGTTTGGGTACTATGAACAATTCCATCCTAAACACCCCTGTCGGAAAATAAACACTTTCATATATTTTCAAATTAAATATTATTTCATCTATTTATCATCTAAATTTATTTATTTAAATGTTGTGGTGAAGAAAAAGTCAGATAATCAAACTCCTATTGCTACTGATGGTCTATCCTATGAAAAAAGTATCCCACACAACTTGTTCAAACAAATTAATGTATTCATTAATGGAACATTGGTGAGCACTAGCAATAATTTATCAAACTATGAAAGCTATATACAATTTATGATGATGACTACCAAAGTCATACAAGGAGTTGAGAGGACAGGTACGGGGCTATGAATATAGATTGAACGTTGATACTGACGGTGAGTTAACTGCTGCAGTGACCCAAGAGTATTATTTAGTTGGAAAATAAAAATCATGAAATATTTAATATATCCCAATGGTTACCTCCCAAAGTTAAGATTTACATAAGAAACACACTTGCTGTGGCACTTAATGCAAATTTGATTATCACTTCAGCAATTCTTCATGTTCGAAAACGACAGATTATGAACTCTGTTGCATTGGTAGTGGAAAAACGGAGAGCCAGTGGTAACAATATCAAACTTCTTGTCCCCTATACAGTCACCAATCAACGTCACATTCTCACCAGTTCTCGTAGTTATATCGGTTCGCCATTTATCAATGGGTATATTTCCTCAAAACTTGCTTTGGCCTTTGTGAAGAGTATTAGTGCCGTTGGATCCTGGACTGCATCCCTCCATGATCTCAAGTTTTTGGCTTATCTAGCCTTGTGTGCAAAGTGAATGGAAATCCCTTGTACACTTTACAAAATCTCTTGTACAATCCCAGGAAATCCCTTGTACACCCTACGAGTAAATGTTCTAAAAATGTATGTAAAATTGTTTATTCATAAAAAGGATGTATATACATAAAAATGACTTTTTTCTCCCCTTTAGATTTCTTCTTCTACGTATAGGTGCTTTTCTAGAATAACTAATGCTGGTAAGTCATCTGAATTCAATGTATACTGATCCTGATGGTCTGCAATGTCAGGGACACATTTTCTACAGTACAATGTAACTTCACTATTATTATATCTCTTTGTATAGTCAATGATACTACTTTCATTCATATTGTAAAATTCACCTGTTTTAATTTGTTTATTTGAAGCAATGTCACATACAGTGTTTTCAAATGGTGAATCACATTCTGTAACAGCCAAATAAAAAAAGTAGGCTTATAATCATAGTAGCCATTGTCTTCACAACAAAAACGTAGAAACCAAATTTTATTGTTATTTCAGCAGTTGAATCGTTGACCTGATTCTTCCTCCCAAGACAATTTAAAGCCACAAAGATACCAGTCTCTTAGAAATAAACTAAAATCACGTTTAGGATTCTTTCCAATTATACCAGGATAGGTATTCCCCCAGTGATTGCAATTATCATAATGGCAATTGGATTATAGGTGTCCTCTAGGATGAGAGTCACAAATCTCTTCAAGACAGGAATTACAGCCTTTAATTTGTACTGCATATCCTCTATGCAATTTACATGGGTTGCACAATCTACACTTTTCATCATACTCGTCAATTATTGTACAATTCTCATATGATGACCAGCTGCCCAGTGTATATATGCTTAGTGAACATGAATGGAACATTTTTCATGTGTTGACACTCTCACCGCCGAAATGAAACTGACATATGATTGATAAAATGATAGGGAGAGCGAGAAAGAGTAGTAATCGAGTAATTTCATAAAACCTGTTTGAACAGAATCTTCTAAATTCACGATTTATTATTCTCATTAAAAAAAATCTTGGTCTTCGATTTCTAAGGTAGTGTGTACAAAACAAATCCACAATACCATTTTGTTTTGTTCAATTAATATGTCAATAAATTGTGTAAATGCGTTTGGACCACGACATAAAAGTTTCCTACAACAGTCCAATGATGGAGAATCATTTTTCATATATCGTCAAGTGCTCTTTGAGAAAATATTTTCCTTTGAAGAGATAACTCCAGAAAATCATCATCTAGAGTAAAAAATTTTCCATAATCACTAGATTCTATATAATTTTCTCTTTCTCAATTCCATCCATTTATTACAATCGCAACACTCTCACAGCCAACTTCAGACTAACTAGGACTCTTTCTACTTCAAGAATATTCGATAACCTGCTATAAAATATATTCTCAATTTAGAAACATTTTTATTATATATTATTACAGTAACAATAATAATCACTGATACGACTTATTCTCCTCAATATATTTCACTATTGTGACACAGTTCGTGGTAACGAACTGTAAGTAAGGAGCAACCCAGCTCAATAGTAACCGAACCTCTAAAAAACGGAATTTTGATTCCAATAGATACGTCAGAAGAATCAGATTTTTATGCTGATACCAAATATATAAGTTTAATCACGGATGCGCGTTTTTTTTCCAGGGATGATCATATCGATCCAGTAGTCCTAGAATATCGTGATAGGGCTCATTCAATTAAAAGTTCTACTGCCCTTTTTAAGTGACCGGAAATTAAAAGTTCTACTGCCCTTTTTAAGTGACCAAAAAATAGGAGGGCAACTTGGCCCCCTCCCACGCTCATTTTTACCCAAAGTCACCTAATCAAAATTTTGAGATAGACATTTTGTTCAGCATAGTCAAAAATATAATTAATATATCTTTGAGGATGACTTAATCCCCCACTGTTCCCGGGGGAAGGGCTGCAAGTTATAAACTTTGCCCATAGTTTACAGATCGTACTGGCTATTGGGAAGCATACAGGCGTTTTTAGGAAGAATGGGTCGGGGTCAGAATAGGGGTTACGGGGGGGGATATTTCAATTCCCCCCCCCCAGATTTCCCAGCACTATTTAAAAATCGATCAGAAATTAAATAAAAAAAAACAAGTTTTTTCAACTGAAAGTAAGAAGTAACAATAAAACTTAAAACGAACAGAAATTATTATTTATATGAGGGGGTTTGTCCCCTAGTCAATACCTCGCTATTTACGCTAAATTTTTTTTAGTACTTGCAAAACAGCTATCTATTCTAATTTACCGGCCTTTGTGATTCAGGGTTTTGTGATTCGAACAAAATTCGAACTATTTGCGTAAAGAGTGAGGTATTGACTAGGGAGCGAACTCCCTAATATACGTAATAAAAACATACGAATATAAAAACTCGTTACGTAAGTTAATTCGTAAGTTACGTCAGAACCAATTTTGAGAAAGCCAATTAGCCCAAAAAAGGAAAATTAATATGCGAATATCGTTTTAAGTTTTTTTTAACTGAAAGTAAGGAGCGACATTAAAACTTAAAACGAACAGAAATTACGCGAAAGTTTGATTCTGTCTCACAGCTTTGTTTTTTAAAACAATAAAAAAAGTTAGCGTATATAGCGAGGCGTTTAGGAGGGGACAGCCCCTTTCATACACGGAATAATTTCTATTCGTTTTTAGTTTTAATGTCGCTCCTTACTTTCAGTTAAAAAACTTGTTTTTAGTTAATATTTAAAACAGCTTGAAGTCTTTTTATATATACTATATCACGTTTCGCTGCGAAGCATAACTGCTCCTCCAGTTTAAATTTGCTCAATTATCTCACATATCTTGCATACACGTCATCCCATTCAAGACTTAATCAAGATTCTCTTGTAATTTCTATTGCTACGTTTGGTACTCTCGTCTTTGTATCATTGCTGCCACCTGCTCCACCATTAACTTCTAATAGCGTAAGCATAGCACTCATTTTTTTGCTGTCTTGTCAAATAAAAGAGTACAAATAAACTCTTCCCTCTCTCTCTCTGAATTCAATTCTCTTACTAATATGAGCTACAGTGAAAATCACTCCTTATATTGAATCTGGTTGCTATGGATTTTAAGAAGAAGAAGGATTTATTGAAAAAAAACATATCAACGAAAAATTATTGCTGCCTCCCCTAAAAAGAAAAGCTTGTCCGTGGGGGAGGTAGAGAAACAAAATCCTTAAAACAAAGAATACTTGGCCACCGACACCACTAATACCATCACACTAAACAATAAATACAAAATAATATCATATATTATACTTCCTCTGGGAACATCATATCAACTAAACCCCCACAATAAATAAATCAATTAATCAGTCAAAACTCATATTCAGCAAAAAGCAGTTCCTTAATGATTTTTCTAAAAATATTGGGGTCACCAATAGTCTTAATATCACTATTCAAACTATTCCATTTCCGCGTACCTCTATAAAAAACAGAAAAACATGAACGGGAAGATATACCTCTAGGTACACAGAAGTCAGCGCTACCCCTTGTATCATGAGAATGAACAGTAGACCTAATGGACAATAAATCACCAAAACAACGAGGCTGAACATCCTGCTGCAGTCCAAAAATAAACCACAATACATAGAACTCACGAAGGCCTGCAGCCGGCAAAATTTTTAAAGTTGGGTAAATTTCTCTAACAGACATACGTGGAGATATACCGGCTAAAATTCTTACTGCATGATTTTGTAGAACTCTTATTGGTTTTAGGGTAGAAGAAAAAGTAGAGAGCCAAATACTTGAACAATAAAGTATATACGGGTGTATTAAAGAAAAATAAAGATGGCGAAGGACAGACTTGGGAAAACAATGTTGGAGTTTCTTCATTATACCGAGATTTCTTGCCAGAATTTTGCTAGTTAAAGTAACATGTTCCTTAAAAGATAGAGTTTCATCTATTACAATCCCAAGGTATTTAAAAGACGCAGTCCGTTTTATAACGCCATTGGGCATATCTAATTCCTTGATCCATGGGTAAAAGTTTGATGATCGCGAGAAAATAATAAAGTTAGACTTAGCCATGTTAATCCTTAATTTATTTACCCTCAGCCATGCTGTAATTCTATTAACTGATTCCTTCATGGAAATCTGCAGCAGCTCCGCTGTCTTAGCTGTGCTAATGGCTGTTGTGTCATCAGCAAAAAGTGAAACTGTTTCATTAGTCGGGTTTACCGTTAGTTCATTTATTCTATAGCAAAAATTATTTAGACAATTTGGTAAATCATTAATAAATATCAAGAATAATATAGGACCGAGAACTGATCCTTGCGGAACACCTATTTCAATACGCTTTTTTTCGGAAGAAGTATCATTTAGTTGGACATACTGATAACGATTACTTAAAAAACTTCTTAAAAAATTTAATGATTTACCCCTCAAACCATACACCTCACACTTCTTAAGTAGAAGTTCATGATCCACAGTATCGAAAGCTTTCATCAGATCTAAAAATATAGCACCTATTTTGAAACCTTTATCTAATACATCATTAATAATAGTTGTCAAATAAATCATCGCCTGTTCCGTTGTCCTTTTTCTACGGAACCCAAATTGTGTCTCTACCAGTAACTTATGATCCTCCAAAAAACTCATCATTCTAATACTAAAACACTTCTCTAAAACACGGGAAATAATGGGTAAAACAGATATCGGTCTATAGTTTCCTGGGTCATTTTGAATACCACCCTTATGAATTGGGGTTATACGGGTAACTTTAAAACAGTCTGGGAATTTTCCTTGACGAAAACACTCATTAATTAACCCACATAAAACTTCAGCTATAACAGGAAAAATACATTTAAGTGTTTTTAGAGTAATATGATCGCTACCAGATGAATTACTACGCAACCCATAAATGATTTTTTTAATTTCATCAACTGTTAGAAGTCTAAGGTGAAGAGACACATCAATGGGGTCCCTCAGTAAGGACTCGGACGTTGGGTCACCACTATCAGGCACAACTGACATAGCTAAATTCAGACCAATATTCGAAAAAATAACTCTGAAATTCATTGCATATGTCCTTTTCAGAATTCAAAGTCTTTCCCATTACACTAACTAATTCATCAGGTACACTATTTATTTTTAATCCAATCACAGTCCCCAGGTTTTCTTAGGGCATCCTTCGACCTCCTTAAACTTTTTCTCAAAATATTTCTTTTTTTCATTTCTTAAAATTGTATTCAACCTATTTCGATAAATTTTATATAATTGCTTATTTTCTTGTGTCGGGTTAATTATTTGAGCTCTAAACAATTTATCTCTTACATTTATTTGCTTCAAAATCACAGGACCAATCCAAGGTTTTTTACTTGAGTGCTTTCTATTAAACGGTTTCAATATGACTACTTGACTTATCAAACTCTGCAACTTTTCATAAAATAAAACAAACTTTGAATTTGCGTCCTGAACTTCGCCTAGAACATCGTACCAATCCACCTTTTCTATATCATTTTAAGTTTTACCATCGCACTTTTACTGATCACTGGAATCCTTGATTTTTTGCCTTTAACCACCTTCGTGACAGTTCTAAAGCTAGCTGAAACTCCAAAGTGGTCAGATACATCGTTGATAAGGACCCTGGGAAGACTCAAGGGTACATTAGAAAGGATGTTATCCAGAAGTTTAGCTGATGTTCCCGTAATTCTTGTAGGGATATTTATACAAGGATGAAACCCATTGGATAAACTTCTATTAATAAATTCAGTGCTGGCAGATGACTGATCAATAAGGTCAATATTAAAATCCCCCATAATAAAACATGGCATAGAGTTAATCGGAAGTTTCATTAATTGTTCTTCAAATAGGTCCATAAAGTCTTGGAGCAGGCTCTGTGGAGGTCTATATACTACAACAATACAAAAATTCAAATTCTATCTAGTTATATGTAAAACAAAACACTCGCAAACTTTCTCTCTATATATTGTAAGATCTTTTCTTATTGAAACCTTATAATCAGCCTGAATGTAAGCTGCTAGGCCTCCATGTTGGTAATACTCGCGATTCCTTACATATAAATTATACCCAGGGATATGTAGTAATTGCGAGTTATTATCATTTAACCACGTTTCAGTTAAAGCGATCACCTGAAAGACATTAGTATTTATTAATTCCGATAAAAAATTATGCGCAGAATTCAATCCCTGACGATTCAAATGAAAATGTTAAGGCCCCAAATTGGCGCCCTTCACAATACAAGGGTATGCTTCTTCTTTAAAAATATCCTGATGGTTCAGGTTGTGAAATCTCAGTAGTGGCATTAATTCTTAAATTTCTATTTATCCTTTGATTAAAACTGGCTGGAAAAATCAACCCTTCGACTTTCAAGTTGCAGGACATTGCTGTCCCAGGGAGGAAAAACGATATCTCTAACCATCATCAATAAAAGTTAAGTATTGAAGGTAGAGGGTGGCGGTGGCGGAAAAATCATTATCTACTAAAATATACCTGACCTAGATAATACAAAAAGAAAAAAATAACATAAATATTCGGCATATTAGTTGTCGGACATACACAATTTAAAAAGCACATTATTTCAAGCTTCTTGCACAAAGCAAAACCATTCCGAAAAAAGACTCAGCCGCTACCACCCACTCAAAATAAATTCACATTAACAAACATTTTAAATTATTTACTCAGAACATTATGCAATATCATTAACCCAAACATTCAAATTCATCACTATCACTTTCCATATCTATTTGATTAAACCAAGCGAAAAAGAAAGATAATGACCAACTAAGTGAAACTAAACACATTCCATAAACACTCATTTTTTAGTCACCTCTGGAAGCTCTGGGGAGTAGCCTTATGTGCTATGTCCTCAATCCATTCATCACACGTAAACTCACTTTCGTACCCCCCGGAACGTTATACCACCCCGGATTGGTTACTATGGCCTCATAGATATGGTATCCTACAAGCGCAATGATGAATAAATTATGTGCCATCAGTATCTATTGAGTGGTTTGGACTTTAGGCTGTAGCGTCCATATTGTATATCATTATGCTTTGAGTATACCGTTCGATAAGGTTTTACGATCTCCTTCAGTATTCCAGACAACTATTGGGCCTGCAGGGCACTGAGATGAATAAATTATGTGCCGTCAGTATCTATCACTATCTATGTGCCATCAGAAACCTGTCTAGGTTGACCCTGAAACCTGTCTGGTAGGTGTTGCACCCCTCAAATGTATATATGCATTACTACTTTTGATGACCAGGACCCCATTATCACAATGAAGGGGGGAGATGGGTATTCTCTGGTACTCTTCTGACTGAAAAGTCATTCATACCTGCCAAATCAAACGGTTCGTGATAACAAACAGCAATCAAGGAGTGACTTGTGCCAGTAGTGACCAAATCTCTAAGAAAAGACTTTTTACATCAACTTAAACATCAAGCAATTAACTCTTTGTGGTAATTCTAAACATATAAAATTCACTAAATGTAATAATACCCACCAAAAGTTGCCTCCGTAAATTTGTCTGATTTACAAAAAGGAGCAAAACATTCTCAAAATGGCAAGTGATCATGACGAATGCTACACCACAAAATTAAGGATATCGCAGAACTCTATTGTAGAGGCTGAAAGTCATTGTGTAAAAAAAATAACGAATTTTGTATTTTTTCCAAGAATAAAAACCTTAGGGTCATGTTTATTTGTTTATTTTTGTTTCTTACAGGGGTGGTTGCATCAGACCAAGCGTAAAACTATCACAAATTACCATTAATAAATAAATGAAACCCAAAATGAACCAAAATTACAATAAATAACCGAGTAAAACTCAAAACGAGTAAAAAGTTTGAAAACAAAATACACAAAAATGCTTTCCTTTTTGCCTTTAATAAATACAAATTTTTAAGACTTAAAGGAATAAATATCATAATAAACTGACAATCCACGTTTTTTTAGTGAAGTGAAAATTATGTTCTAATCTTGAGAAGGCATAGGGGTTGTCAACCCTATTGGTGTTAATTTTCACATGTTTTGAGTTTGGCTCGGTTATTTATTGTAATTTCTGTTCTTTTTGGGTTTCATTTATTTATTTATTGTGATTTGTGGTGGTAGTTCTAAGCTTGGTTATATAAACCAGTCAAATAAAAGATTATTTAATTTTGTATCTGCTCATTTTTAGTTTAATGGAGGTCTTTACTTTTCATTGAAAAACTTGTTTTATGGCAAAAGGTTTTTCAATTAATTTTTGTTCGTTTTTTATTGACTTAGTCTTTTTCATGGATAGAAAATAAAATTCCATATGTTTTCAGATTTTCTATAAGAATCCATAATTTGGCTTGCAGTTTATATGTTTGAGAAACTTCTTCAGCAATTCTTAATTCTTAAACAAATGGTATTGTTTATACAGTTTTATACCTCCTCAAGTTGACCTGAAAACCCAAAAAAATGATATCATTCCCAAAACATTCTATCTATGCTCTTTGACTACCTGGATTCAGTAATAATATAAGCCGTTGTTTTGTTATTGCTCTGTCACCTTTTTGAAAATCTACATGCTAATTGTTTAGTTCAACTAACTGGAAGTTAAGTTCAACTTCCACCTAAATATTCCTTGAAAGCTTCACCTTATTACCCTTAGCTTGCCTAGTTGCAACAATTGTAGGAGCAGTTGTAGCGTCAATAGCAAGATGTGTATAGCACCTTTGGTCTCTTCAACATCCCCTTTAACACACGCTGAAAGTTTCAACTTAATACATCAATCATTCCTGAGGCATTGCTGATACGTCGTCTTGACAACCTGTGTTGGCATGGTATGTTCCAAATTAGTTCAATGCAGTTTTAACATTCCCGAAAGGTTTTGTCTTTAGGCCAATGTAGGTGTTTCATTGGGACAGCCTTTCAGATGACAACGTCACAGCCCAAAAACTTGAATAATATCACCCGTCAATAGTAAACACCCGGTATCACTCGTCAATAGTAAACACCCGGTATCATCATAAAAAAAAACCCTACGTCTTCAGAGGTAATAATACAGGGGATTGACACTTGTCAAATCAGCAGGCAAAGGACAAGCTTCGAGGAGATATCAAATCTTCTCTTGGACAAGATGTCTTGAAATGGCCGAAAGTTTTCGATAATTTGAAAAGGAAAAAAGAATAACTAATAAAATGGTTCTAGGCTTTTACCCCCCCCCCACCCCCGGGAAAATACACCTGAAAAATACCCCCCCCCCCTGTGGAAATTTAGGCTTTCCATATTTGAGAATTTTATTTGATTTTTTTTTTATTTCCGAAGGAGGAAGGAATTTTGGCACTTATGTATTACGCCCCGCTCACTCAAGTTTACGATGTGTAAAACTCGAGAACAAACCGGTTTCTTCGTTAGCTTCTTTCAGCTTAACGCGAGGCAAGGCAAAGACAAGTGACAGATTATATGGGAAATATATAATTTAGGGGTACTTCTGTAGAATCTGGGTACACGCGAAAGTAAGACCGCATCGAAATCTCAAAGCCGCTATTGATAAACAGGTTTCCGCTGCATAATGAGATATTGCTCACTCCGTTACAAAGATTTAAACTTTAGTTTTTTGGGGTTTAGAGGGACTAAAATGTAGCTAGGTTAGGTTAGATTAGGCTACGTGTTGCTACTTTTCAATTAGCTGGTACCCACGTGATAATGCGAAGATCAGATAAAAATCTGTTTGTCTGCAATGGATAAGTGATTGAATGAACATGGATGTTAAAATTACAATTTGGGATTTCTCACTCTTTTAAAAAATCAAATATTATTAATAAAATCAGATTATTTTAAATCTGGATGTTCTTATTTCTGAAAACTAAAACCCAACTTTATTAAAAAATCAAATATTATTCATATAATCAGATGTTTTTTAAACGTGCATGTTCTTATTTCTGGAAACTAAAGCCCTTTTTCCAAGTCCAAAAAATTCAAAGTCAGAAAAAAGTGCTACTACAAACACTATTTTTCTAATAGGAAAAGTCATGACTAACATATCTGTATCATTCTCATTTTTTTTTTACAATTTTTGTTTTAAGTGTATTTCATGTCATTTTAAGACATATAAAAAATACAATATCACTGGGAGAATCGTGTAATTTCTATGAGCACCCACAGAGTACCACTATTACAGGCGCATAAATAAAAAAATATATAAAAAAGTTGAATATTTGTCTAAATCCCGAAAATTCCAAGTCAGAAAAAAAAAATAAAAGTGCTACTACAAACACTATTTTTCTAATAGTAAAAGTCATGACTAACATATCTATATCACTCTTATTTTGTATTTCAAAGACTATTAAGTGCAATTTTTTGTTTTATGTATAGTTCATGTCATTCAAAGACATGTAAAAAAAGTTGAAAAAAATTTCTGTTTAAAAAAACATAAAAACAAAAATAAAAGTTAGAAAAAGTTAAACAAATTAAAGTAAAAAAATTATTAAAAAATGAGGCCAAAAAGTTTGGGTGAAAGGTATTGGGGCCCTTGGAGGTTGGGGCATGGATGAATAATGGTGAAATTTAAAGGGAAAATATAGGGGGGGGGGGTGAACTGAACCAAAATACGCCGTCTGTATGCAACTTGTCAAAAGAATATATAAGCAATTTCTTAGGAACTGTTTGATGTGTGAAGTTACCCACGCGATAATGGTACCCACGCGATAATGCAAAGATCGGAATACCCGGTACAAAAACAGGGGTACTAAAATAAAACAAAATAGAATAAAAATATAATGGCTTACGAACAAAACTATAAGATTTACAAATTACAATAATGCGTCCAGAGCACTATAATGTCGTGGGTTCTGTCTTTGGCAGAACCCACTCTCTTTTTCTGTCTGTGGCAAATCCCAAATTGTAATTTTAACATCCATGTTCATTCAATCACTTATCCAATGAAAAATGAGTGCTATGCTTACGCTATTAGAAGTTAATGGTGGAGCAGGTAGCAGCAATGATACAAAGACGAGAGTACCAAACGTAGCAATAGAAATTAAAAGAGGATCTCGATTAAGTCTTAAATGGGATGACGTGTATGCAAGATATGTGAGATAATTGAGCAAATTTAAACTGGAGGATCAGTTAAGCTTCGCAGCGAAACTTGTTATAGTATATATAAATAGACTTCAAGCTGTTTTAAATATTAACTAAAAAAAAAGTTTTTTAACTGAAAGTAAGGAGTGACATTAAAACTTAAAAATAAAAGAAATTGCTCCGTGTATGAAAGGGGCTGTCCCCTTCTAAACGCCTCGCTATTTACGCTAAAGTTTTTAATTGTTTTAAAAAATAAAGCTGTGAGACAGAGTCAAGCTTTCGCGTAATTTCTGTTCGTTTGAAGTTTTAATGTCGCTCCTTACTTTCAGTTAAAAAAATTGTTTTTTAGTTAATTTCTGAACGTTTTTGAATTAATGAAGCTTTGATTTTGGCTTACCGTACATGAATAATTAAAACGATATTCGCATATTAATTTTCCTTTTTTTGGCTAATTGGCTTTCTCAAAATTTGTTCTGACGTAACTTACGAATTAACTTAAGTAACGAATTTTTATATTCGTATGATTTCATTACGTATATTAGGGAGTTCGCTCCCTAGTCAATACCTCACTCTTGACGCAAAAAGTTCGAATTTTTTATCGAATCACAAACCCATGAATCAAAAAGGCCGGTAAATTATAATAGATATCTGTTTTGTAAGTACTAAAAAAACTTTAGCGTAAAGAGCGAGGTATTGAATAGGGGGCGAACCCCCTCATATAAATAATAAGTTCTGTTCGTTTTAAGTTTTAATGTTACTTCTAACTTTCAGTTGAAAAAAACTTGTTTTTTTTGTTTAATTTCAGATCGATTTTTAAATAGTGCTGGGAAATCTGGGGGGGGGGGGGGGGGAATTGAAATATCCCCCCCCGTAACCCCTATTCTGACCCCGACACACCACTAGAAAAAATTCCTCCTAAAAACGCCTGTATACTTCCCAATAACCAGTATGACATGTAAACAATGGGCAAAGTTTATAACTTGCAGCCCTTCCCCCGGGAGCAGTGGGGGATTAAGTCATCCTCAAAGACATATTAATTATATCTTCGAGTATGCTGAACAAAATGTCTATCTCAAAATTTTGATCGGGTGACTTCAGGAAACAAATGAGCGTGGGAGGGGGCCAAGTTGCCCTCCAATTTTTTTGATCACTTAAAAAGAGCACTAAAACTTTTAATTTCCGTTTGAATGAGCCCTCTCACGATATTCTAGGACTACTGGATTGATACGATCATCCCTGGGAAAAAAAAGCGCATCCGTGATCTTTCTTCTGGCAAAAAATACAAAATTCAACATTTTTGCAGATAGGAGCTTGAAACCTCTACAGTAGGGTTTTCTGATACGTCGAATCTGATGGTGTGATTTTCATTAAAGTTCTATGACTTTTAGGGGTTGTTTCCCCTTTTTTCAAAAATAAGGCAAATTTTCTCAGGTATGTACCTTTTGATGGGTAAGACTAAACTTGATTAAACTTATATATTTGAAATCAGCATACAAATCAAATTCTTCTGACGTATCTATTGGAATCAAAACTCCGTTTTTTAGAAGTTCGGTTACTATTGAGCTGGATCGCTCCTTACTTACAATTTGTTACCACGAGCTGTTTCACAATAGTGAAATATATTGAGGAGAATAAGTAGTATCAGTGAATATTATTGTTATTGTAATAATATACAATTAAAATGTTTCTAAATTGAAAATTTTTTTTATAGTAGGTTAGCGAATATTCTTGAAGTAGAAAGAATCCTAGTTAGTCTGAAGTTGGTTGTGAGAGTGTTGCGATTGCAATAAATGGATGGATTTGAGAAAGAAAACATTATAAAGAATCTTGTGATTATGGAAAATTTTTGACTCTAGATGATGATTTTCTGGAGTTATCTCTTCAAAGGAAAATATTTTCTCAAAGAGCACTTGACGATATATGAAAAATGATTCTCCATCACTGGACTGTTGTAGGAAACTTTTATGTCGTGGTCCAAACGCATTTACACAATTTATTGACATATTAATTGAACAAAACAAAATGGTATTGTGGATTTGTTTTGTACACACTACCTTAGAAATTGAAGACCAAGATTTTTTTTAATGAGAATAATAAATCGTGAATTTAGAAGATTCTGTTCAAACAGGTTTTATGAAATTACTCGATTACTACTCTCTCTCTCTCTCCCTATTATTTTATCAATCATATGTCAGTTTCATTTCGGCGGTGAGAGTGTCAACATATGAAAATGTTCCATTCATGTTTACTAAGCATATATACACTGGGCAGCTGGTCATCATATGAGAATTGTACAATAATTGACGAGTATGATGAAAAGTGTAGATTGTGCAACCCTTGTAAACTGCATAGAGGATATGCAGTACAAATTGAAGGCTGTAATTCCTGTCTTGAAGAGATTTGTGACTCTCATCCTAGAGGACACCTATAATCCAATTGTCATTATGATAAATGCAATCACTGGGAGAATACCTATCCTGGTATGATTGGAAAGAATCCTAAACGTGATTTTAGTTTATTTCTAAGAGACTGGTATCGTCGTAGCTTTAAATTGTCTTGGGAGGAAGAATCAGGTCAACGATTCAACTGCTGAAATAACAATAGAATTCGGTTTCTACGTCTTCGTTGTGAAGACAATGGCTACTACGATTATAAGCCTACTTTTTTTATTTGGCTGTTACAGAATGTGATTCACCATGTGAAAACACTGTATGTGACATTGCTTCAAATAAACAAATTAAAACAGGTGAATTTTACAATATGAATGAAAATAGTATCATTGACTATACAAAGAGATATAATAAGAGTGAAGTTACATTGTACTGTAGAAATGTGACCCTGACCTTGCAGATCATCAGAATCAGTATACAGTGAATTCAGATGACTTACCAGCATTAGTTATTCTAGAAAAGCACCTATACGTAGAAGAAGGAATCTAAAGGGGAGAAAAAAGTCATTTTTATGTATACATTCTTTTTATGAATAAACAATTTTATATACATTTTTAGAACATTTTATTCGTAGGGTGTACAAGGGATTTCCTGGGATTGTACAAGAGATCTTTTAAAGTGTACAAGGGATTTCCATTCACTTTGCACACAAGGCTAGATTAGCCAAAAACTTGACATCATGGAGGGATGCAGTCCAGGATCCAACGGCACTAATGCTCTTCGCAAAGGCCAAAGCAAGTTTTGAGGAAATTTCCCTATTGATAAATGACGAACCGATATAACTACGAGAACTGGTGAGAATGTGACGTTGATTGGTGACTGCATTGGGGACAAGAAGTTTGATATTGTTCTCACTGGCTCTCTGTTTTTCCACTGCTAATGCAAAGGAGTTCATAACCTGTTGTTTTCGAACATGAAGAATTGCTGAAGTGATAATTAAATTTGCATCAGGTGCCACAGCAAGCGTTTTTCTTATGTAAATCTTAACTTTGGGAGGAAACCATTGGGATATATTAAATATTTTATTATTTTTATTTTCCAACTAAATAATACACTTGGGTTACTGCAGCAGTTAACTCACCGTCAGTATCAATATTCAATCTATATTCTTAGCCCCGTACCTGTCCTCTCAACTCCTTGTATTACTTTTGTAGTCATCATCATAAATTGTATATAGCTTGCATAGTTTGATAAATTATTGCTAGTGCTCACCAATGTTCCATTAATGAATACATTTGTTGCATTCACGTTAGGCTCATTTAGGTTCACTTATCATGGTGCGCCACGCTAAGTGAACCTAAATGAACCTAACGTGAATGCATTTATTTGAAAAAAGGGTGGTATTGTAGGTTGGCCGCAGGTGCCCGGGTGAAAGAAAAATCAGTTGTGCTTCCATCTATACCTTAATTGATATAGATGGTAGCACTTGCTTTAGTAAAAAAATGAACTTAGCTTTTTGCTTGTCGCTCTCACTAGGCCCCTGGGGTAGAGTTTGTTACTTACTTAGAATTTTGTCATAATTTTTGAATGAGATGTCTTTATTGTGTATCCAGGAGGTGAATTCAAGAAAGAGTTTGTTACTTACTTTCAATTTTTCATAAATTCTTGAATGAAATGTCTGTATTGTGTATCCAAGAGGTGAAAAAATAAAGAGTCTATTTACAATTTTTTCATAATTTATTGAATGAAACATCTGTATTGTGCATCCAAGAGGTGAAATCAATATAGAGTTTGTTACTTTCTTTCAATTTTTTCATAATTTATTGAATGAAATTTCCGTATTGTGTATCAAAGAGGTGAATTTAAGAAAGAATTTGTTATTTACTTACAATTTTTTTCATTGTTTCTTGAATGAAATGTCTGTATTGTGTATCCAGGAGGAGAATTCAAGAAAGGATTTGTTACTTCTCTCACTCTATTTGTTTGTGTGTCTGAGCGGGTGTTTGCTTATTTCAATCCATGTCTTTCTCGGTTTTTGTGTCTGAATCTACGTATTTGTATGTGTTTTTTGTCACTCTCACTCTTTTTGCCTGTGTGTCTGGGGGGGGGGTTGTTTGCTTATTCCAATGCATGTCTTTCTCGGTTTGTGTGTCTGAATCTACGTATTTGTATGTGTTTTTGTCTCTCTCACTCTTTTTGCCTGTGAATTTAAGAAAGAATTTGTTACTTACTTACAATTTTGTTTTTAATTTCTTGAATGAAATGTCTGTATGGTGTATCCAGGAGGAGAATTCAAGAAAGAATTTATTACTTCTCTCACTCTTTTTGCCTGTGTGTCTGGGCGGGTGTTTATTTATTCCAATGCATGTCTTTCTCGGTTTGTGTGTCTGAATCTACGCATTTGTATGTGTTTTTGTCTCTTTCACTCTTTTTGCCTGTGTGTCTGGGGGGGGGGTTGCTTATTCCAATGCATGTCTTTCTCGGTTTGCGTGTCTGAATTTACGTATTTGTATGTGTTTTTGCCTCTCTCACTCTTTTTGCCTGTGTGTCTGGGTGAGTGTTTGCTTATTTCAATGCAAGTCTTTCTCGGTTTGTGTGTCTGAATCTAAGTATTTGTATTTGTTTATTGTCACTCTCACTCTTTTTGCCAGAGTGTCTGAGCGGGTGTTTACTTATTCCAATGCATGTCTTTCTCAGTTTGTGTGTCTGAATCTACGTATTTGTATGTGTTTTTGTCTCTTCCACTCTTTTTGCCAGTGTGTCTGGGGGATGTTTGCTTATTCCAAAGTATATCTTTCTCGGTTTGTGTGTCTGAATCTACGTATTTGTATGAGTTTTTTGTCTCTCTCACTCTTTTTGCCTTTGTGTCTAAGCGGGTGTTTGCTTATTTCAATGCATGTCTTTCTCGGTTTGTGTGTCTGAATCTACGTATTTGTATGTGCTTTTTGTCACTCTCATTCTTTTTTCCTGAGTGTCTGAGCGGGTGTTTGCGTATTCCAATGCATGTCTTTCTCGGTTTGTGTGTCTGAATCTACGTATTTGTATTTGTGTTTTTATCTCTCTCACTCTTTTTGCCTGTGTGTCTGGGTGGGTGTCTGCTTATTTCAATGCATGTCTTTCTCGGTTTGTGTTTCTGGATCTACGTATTTGTATGTGTTTTTATCTCTCTCACTATTTTTTGCCTGTCTGTTTGGGCGGGTGTTTGCTTATTCCAATGCATGTCTTTCTCGGTTTGTGTGTCTGAATCTACGTATTTGTATGTGTTTTTGTCTCTCTCACTCTTTTTGCCTGAGTGTCTGAGCGGGTGTTTGCTTATTCCAATGCATGTCTTTCTCGGTTGGTGTGTCTGAATCTACGTATTTGTATGTGTTTTTGTCTCTTCCACTCTTTTTTCCTGTGTGTCTGGGCGGGGGGGGGGGTGTTTGCTTATTCCAATGTATGTCTTTCTTGGTTTGTGTGAATCTACGTATTGTATGTGTTTTTGTCTCTTTCACTCTTTTTGCCTGTGTGTCTTGGCGGGTGTTCGCTTATTCCAATTAAATGTGATTTTTTATGCTTTAAGTATGTTTCATCTCATTCTAAGAGACGCAAAAAAAGTTGAAAAAATACCATGTTAAAAAATAAAAAATCCAAAGAAAAAAAGAAAAAAATAAAGAAAAGTTGGAAAAATTTCAGTGCATTTAAAAATTCAGTCAAAAAAAAGTTGAATAATTTCGAAGTCCAAAAAAAAATTAGTACAATAACAAAAATTGCTACTACAAACAATACTTTTCTAATAGTAAAAGTTAAGACTAACATTTCTATATCATTCTCATTTTGAATTTGGAAAATATTAAATGTGACTTTTTTATTTTTTAAGTATGTTACATGTCATTCTAAGAGATGTAAAAAAAAGTTGAAAAAATATATCATGTTAAAAAAAATAAGAAAAATAAAGTTAAAAAACTTCAAAAAAAGTATAAAAAATGGAGGGAGGGGGGCCAAAAAGCTGGGGGGAGGGGACCCCCTTGGAATTTGGGGATAGGGGACCTTTGGGGGTTGAGGTCCCTGGTGCTGAGGGTCATTGGTGCTTATGATCCTTGACGGTTCATACTCATATATACCTCACTACTTGATTTGCAAGGATTTCTAAGGGTTGTTCTGAATTTCATTATTAAAATTCTTTTCTTGACATCTACATCTCTATTAGTATCAACTTTTTAGTGTACTAAAACGTTAGACCATAAATTATATTGACAACACTGTTCAAACGGTACTTGTGTATTATACAGAACACATCAGTGAAGTAAAGCTAGGTCAACTCACAGGGCCATTTTATCATCGTTAACATTCCCATAGATTGATGTTATTCCCAATTTATAATAAATAAGCTATGAGTTAACAACCCTTTCGGGTTTACCTTAACTGCTAATCAGCTTAACCCTTTTTTACCACCTTCATACGATCCGATCACTAATTAGGATTATTCACACCCCTGTTATTCAATCATCAATTAAGATCGTTCATACAGTCAAATTCGCAAATGCTATACCCTTTTCCGCAAATAGAGTTTTTTTTTGGTAAATAATAAATTTCGTTCAATCTAAAGAGTGCCCTAAGGAATGGCCTTAATAAAGTTCATTCAACTTGATACGCTTCAGTGGTTCATAGTGCTATAGGCAAAGTATAATAGAGATTAACCTAGATAAAGTTCGTTCAACCTCAAGAGTGCCGTAGGGGATGACCTAGATAAAATTCATTCAACTTGATACGCTTCAGTGGTTCCTATATGTCCCCACTAATCCATATGACACTGGGAGGGGATACTCACTCTCTTTAAAAGGTGTAGAGGCTGATCTAGATAAAGCTCATTCAACTTGGTACGCTTCAGTGGTTCCTAGTGCTGCCATAGAAGTATAATAGAGAACGACCTAGATAAAGTTAGTTCGACCTCAAGAGTGCCCTAGGGGATGACCTTGATAAAGTTCATTCAACCTCATACGCTTCAGTGGTTCCTAGTGCTGCCATAGAAGTATAATAGAGAATGACCTAGATAAAGTTCGTTCGACCTCAAGAGTGCCCTAGGGGATGACCTTGATAAAGTTCATTCAACCTGATACGCTTCAGTGGTTCCTATAGGGCCGGTAGAAATGGAACATAGATATCTACTCTCGTTCGCGTCTCCTGCTATAAAGATGCCGGTATTTGGATACTTCGTCGTCACAAAGTCAAGACTTGCTTATAGTCTGTCATGAAAATTACGACGAGAACAAGCATTCTGTCCGGGTGAATAATAAAAAGAGCAAATTATTAAATTAGTGTAAGGCCAAGGTAGGCATTTGGGCTTTGTAGATATCCAAATGATTTCATCGCAATCACCTAGACCTGGTCATGGATAAGGGTAGGAAATAGGCAATCCTTTGCGAAAATCATTGCTCCTCTTCCTTTTTTCCCAAGTGGGTGGTCAACCGGGCGTAACCTTATAAACTCCTGAAAACCGGTCATTTTAAGTAGATCTGGATTTTGTGCCTGGACTTCAGTAACTGCAATTACATTAATATGGTTCAATTTTGCTGTTGCTTCTAACTCAACTAACTTTTCAAAATTTAAACTTTCGGCGTTCGTAAGGAGGAAAACGGGGAAATGATAACGTTTTTTTTTATCAAACTCTTTAACAACATATTTCTTCAAAAAAGCTTTGTTCTGAGGCAGCTTAGACAGGGTGTAGGTATTAAAATCAATTCCAGGAGTGGGGAGAACATCCCCTAAAAGTCAAATATTATTGTTCGGATTATTGTAGGGGGGTTTGCCGTAAGGCTCAAACTCACCACCCTGAACCAAGAGACTACTAAACCGGTTTTGAAGTGAAAGGGGTAGAGGTTCACTTTTAAAAGTTGGGGGTAAACTGAGAGAGCCGCAGGTAAGATTTTGCTCTTTTGTAAAATTTTCTTCTATTAAAGAGGGGAAACTGTAGCTTTCATCTGAATAATCACGTGGGATCAGTAAAACATTCTGATTGGGGAACCTCGACAGGGAGCCTTGATGAGTTTGAGAATTTTCTTGGAGGGGTTTTAAATTTATATTATGATGCCGTGGAGAAGAAGGGTAAGTGAAGGATTTTCCTTGGGGATTTGAGGAGGGGGAACGGGCAAGGATTCAGATAAAGCATGATGATGAAGGTGTGACTTGTTTCCAGTTGGCGGGAAGTAAGAACTCTTAGGATTTATTAATAGACTATTATTAAGTGCAAAAGGTCTCAGACCTGAGTCACGTTTATTGGGACTTTTGATTGGGAGGAAAGGGGGGATGGGAAGGTAATAGAAGGAGGGATGGGTACTGACATTTCTAAGAGGCTGGGTATAATATTGGAACGAGGATTTTTTTGTTCAAGAGTTTTGGACGGGAGCTGGTTAAAAGTGGAGGGGGAGTAGGAAATTGTTGAGCTGTGTTTGACGGACTTTGGTGGGAGACTATTGCTTGGGTGCGGTGTACTAAAAAAGGACGGCCAAAGGGGGAGAAGTGACTCTTATAATTTATATCTTTTACAGATTGGTGCACTTTTCTTCCTGGGGGTAGATAAAAAGAAGGAGGAACCTTAACGTGCACTTTAGTGCAACCAAAGCAACGACCACTAGAAAAAACGGTACAAATATTATTTAGATACTTGACGGTGGCATTGGACCGATGGGGCGATGAGGACGCAACCTGGCCCACGGCCGGGGTAGCTTTTTTGTTTTTTGACAAATTTAAATTCTTAAGTGTGATCGATCACCTAGAAGCATTGGCCAAATTATAAGCACTGTCGACATAAGACAAATCTGCACATATATTAAGATGAACGAAAGAACAGTTACTATTTTTGCGACATCCTGAGATAAAATGCCTACAAACATGTAAAAACTGATAACGATTCTTTTTCCTACAAAACCACTCTCAAAAATCCTGCATATAATGCTACGTTCTTTGTTAGTTAAGGAATTGTGCGTATCTTTTTCTTGAACAATTTTTTTCGAAAACAGTTCATCATCTTTAGTCGGTTGAAGGTTAAGAGACCTATTCTCGTCAGTTACACTTACGTCTGCTAATTTAACACTCTCCTGAGCCTCGTCATCGAAGAGCATTCTCACCACGGTTACCAACTGCCGACGTCAAAAAAGAGTACAAATCAAGGCCAAAAAAGAGTGCAAGTTGTTAAAAGCGTGTGCAAGTCAGAAAATTTGCGCGCGGGGCTGCCGCTGCGCGCG
Source organism: Artemia sinica (assembly GCA_027921565.1). Classification (NCBI taxonomy): domain Eukaryota; kingdom Metazoa; phylum Arthropoda; class Branchiopoda; order Anostraca; family Artemiidae; genus Artemia; species Artemia sinica. The sequence goes on from CM051268.1 coordinate 38,494,540, forward strand.
CAGCCCCTTTCACTGTTGTGACCGTTCTTCCGCCGTTTACACATAATTATCAGTTATCCTTCAATTGATAAACATATTATCTTTAAATTTTTCAATTGTAATTAAAATAAAGTTAAGAAATCAACCTCTAAATAAGAAGTTAGATAATGATTATCATTCTTTTTTTAGCTTAAAAGGTAATGCTCTGCATGAAATTTGCAGGTGTTTATTTTGATTGCTTAGATCTTTAACTGAACTATAGTTGACTGCATCCAATGTTTAGTTAAAGTTTTTTCTTCATGTTATTCAAACGTTTTGAAAGGAATATAAGAGGTCCAAGTAAATAGTCGTGAACTATAGCTGACTTCACTGCAGTCAAGTCAAGTACCGAACCCTAGCACGGCGTAAAAAAATGGAAGCAGGAACAAAACGGATTTATTATCCTACAAAACAACATACAAAATTGCGTGTTTATTGCATTTTTATTTGCATGTTATTACGTTGTGTCTCAGCGTCACCCATAAAATGCTGAAACCGTTGAAGAAGAGGCACAAGACATTCCCGTAATGGGAATGTCTACCAAGACGACCTCCGACGTAAGCTTCAAGCTGGTTTAAATTATAGACTCAGTATGTAATTTTTGGGGAAGGTCTTCATACTACAGCATTTAAGTCTGACTGTTCTGAACCCTGCTCTTGTAGAAGTTTGTTCTAAGATGGCGTAATAGGAAGCTTTTTAAAAGCACAAAAAACTTTAGCGTGAGGAGTGAGGTGTTGAGGAGGGGGCAGCTGTCTTCAAATACGTGGTAATTTCTGTTTGTTTTAAGTTTTAATATGGTCACAGTTTGCCCCCTCCCCGAACTGAAATTTTGAGTCTTAAAAAGCCTTATCAAACCTAAGATAGACCCGCCTAACTCAAGCATCCACAGAAAAGTATTATTTTTTTAGTATACCTGTCTTTTTGGTACTATATTGCTCATTTTTCGGTAAATATTAAGCAGTTCATATTATTGATCTATGAATAAAGTAAACATACCACTCGATGCCTTTTCTTATGTTCTTTCCAAATATATTAATTGCTTTTGGCGTAAATTCATTTTCCTTCCAACCCCTAGGGTATATACTTACTCATTAGGGGGGAGGGCTTGTAAAGTTCATTTCTGACGCCAAGGAATGTTAAATTTAGATTCGGGATGGAATTCTGACTGTAGAGGTAAGTTTGACATTTACCCCCACCCAAATGTGCAAATATATACCCTGAATTGATATATTTGGGTGGGGCAAAGTGAATTTGCGCCAAAAACGATTATTATATTTGGAAAGAACATAAGAAAAGGCATCGAGTGGTATGTTCACTTTATTCATAGGTCAAAAATATGTATTGCTCAATATTTGCCCATTTTTTCATTGTCATTTTCAACTGGCTCGACTATTTTTGGCCCTGGATTCATTTCTGAAAGTGTCATTCACCTGACTCAACTGCTTTCCCAGATATCAAGAAGTGTCTAAAGTTTAAACTACAATTTTAGGCAACCCCATATTTTCCTAATTTGCCCTTTTATATCATTTTGATAGAATGGGTTTCAGAAAAAATGTCTATCACAAGGAGATATGGGTCACTCACGCTTTAAAATGGTGCACAGGCCGAAAGTTCTTACAGAATTTTATCCGTTTGAGATTAAACTTTAGTAGGTTTATTTTGGTTGTTGCTTCTACATCGCATTATTTCATGTTTCATACACCTTTTCCATTTCCATGGAGAACAGTTGTGCCCAACAACTTTCAACTTCCTTCTATAGAACTTGATTTGAATTTACCACGCTTTCACTGGTTATCTATACTTTGATTTCACTGGTTATCTATATCTATACTTCTTGGTAAATGGCCGAAAAACAAGAAAGATGCCAGGGGGACGGCCCAGGCATAGATAACAGAAATCATACCGGCTAGCTGTTCTATCTTTTGCACTTAAATAATTTAATTTTAATTTTTTATATCGCTTAATACTTTTTCTATCATCATTTCATAGAAGTGTGCAGAAAAGAGTGCAAAGAGCAAATAATGGGCAAAAAGAGTGCAGATCCCGTCCGTGGTGTGAAAGAGTGCAACGAAAAAAAAGAGTGCATTTCACACGAAAAGTGTGCAAGTTGGCAGCCCTGATTCTCACACTCCATGCACGTTTTACGTCACTTAATGAGTTACAATTCTGTTCGCTCGGGGGTTGTATATAATTATTCATTTCAGAGCTAAAGGGAGACGAGCGTAATTTAGCAGGTGGCACGGGAGAAAAGATTCGCAACTGCTTTAGCTGAGTCATTAGGGTGTCAAGAGCTGCTGTTTTTTCGTCAGCTAAGTTCAGGAGGTTACGTATATCAGATTGGAGTGATTTGTGGGCATTTTGAAGTAGTAAGAGTTCATTATGACTAGCTGAGAGTTGATTCTCAAGGGCAGAATATGTGTCAGCTAAAGCTGAGATTTCACTAACGTATTCAGAACAATTCGCGCATGGGTTTTTATCCTTACTGCTGGGCCTTGTTACTGTCTAAGTTTGGGGACTAGAAGTCCTTGGTGTGATTAAGGGTGGGTTTTGACAAAGGATTTAGGACTAGGATTCACTCGTGGTGTACCTTTTGGCTGGAATTTTCATACCGCTGGTTCAAGTTCAAGTTCAATAACTTTATTATTAACATATACATGTATATAATTGACGTAGGCACATGGGGAGACAAGCTCGAAAAACTAGGCCTAGAAAAAGATACAATAACATATTACGCTACAAGATAATTATAACGGCAAAGAAACAATAATACAACAATAATATGAAAGTAGCAGCTAGCCCAGGATCCAAATATAAATATAAAAAAAAATATTATTCAATATAAATTAATACTTAAAGATAGCCGAGAGGCCCACATTCACCCAGAACAACAAAACAAAATAAAACTTAGTCATATTAAAAAGACGCTTAATTAAAATTGAAAGTAAATGGTAATTGAAGGTGAGGTGGAGAAGTCACAATTTAAGCACAACCATACCGGTAGTTTCTCTCTTGCTCCAAGCGTGATCCTTGCACACTTAGGATGCCACCATTGACTGCATTTGGTGCATTGAACCGTTCCACTAGTTGCTGGATTTCTGCACTCAGGACAGTTTGATTTTTTATAAAGTAGGGTTTTAGTTTTCAGAAATAAGAACTTTCACGTTTAAAATACATCTAATCTTATTAATAATATTTGATTTTTTAATAAAAGTGGGTTTTAGCTTTCAGAAATAAGAGCATCCACGTTTAAAATGCATCTGATTTTATCAATAATATTTGATTTTTAGTAGCAGCTAACCCAGGATCCAAATATAAATATAAAAAAATCAATATTATTCAATATAAATTAATACTTAAAGATAGCCGAGAGGCCCACATTCACCCAGAACAACAAACCAAAAAAAAAACTTAGTCATATTAAGAAGATGCGTAATTAAAATTGAAAGTAAATGGTAATTGAAGGTGAGGTGGAGAAGTCACAATTTAAGCACAACCATACCGGTAGTTTCTCTCTTGCTCCAAGCGTGGTCCTTGCGTACTTAGGATGCCACGATTAACTGCATTTGGTGCATTGAACCGTCCCACTAGTTGCTGGATTTCTGCACTCAGGGCAGTAATATTTAGGCATAATGAACTTGGACTAATTAACTTGGAAGAACTAGGTACAGTTCAGTAGGCTGATAGGGATGAGGGCTACCTCGAACCCGAACAACCTGTCTTCACCTGGGGTAAAAACCACAAAAATTCTCTACCTGGTGTGCGGAGGTTCAATATCCAAAATATTCATCATGTTCATATTCATAAACCAAAATTACAGATTAGATACACAAATTTCAAGCAACGCCACTGTGCGTAAATGAAATAGAATTCGAAAACAACAACTGTCCGCACGCAAGTCAGATGAAGACTGATAAAATCATACATCTGATTTTATTAATAATATTTGATTTTTTTAAAAAGTTGGGTTTTAGTTTTCAGAAATAAGAACATCCACGTTTAAAATACATCTAATGTTATTAATCATATTTGATTTTCTAATAAAGTTGGGTTTTAGTTTTCGGAAGTAAGAAAATGCAAGTATAAAATACATCTGATTTTGTTAACAATATTTGATTTCTTAATCAAGTCGGTTTTCTTCAGAAATAAGAACATCCACGTTTAAAATATATCTGCTTTATTTAATAATATTTGATTTTTTAATAGATTTGGGTTTTAGTTTTCAGAAACATGAACATTCACGTTTAAAATACATCAGATTTTATTAATATTGTTTGATTTTTTTATGAAAGTTGGTTTTTAGTTTTCAGAAATAAGAACATCCACGTTTAAAACACATTTGATTCTATGAATAATATTTGATTTTTTAATAAAGTTGGATTTTAGTTTTCAGAAATAAGAACATCCACGTTTAAAATACATCTGATTTTATTAATTATATTTGATTTCTTAATAAATTTGGGTTTTAGTTTTCGAAAATAAGAACATCAACGTTTTAAATAAATCTGATTTTATTAATAATATTTGATTTTTTAATAAAGTTGGGTTTAGTTTTCATAAATATGAACATCCACATTTAAAATACATCCGGTCTTATTAATAAAATTCGATATTATAATAAAGTTGGGTCTTAGTTTTCAGAAATAAGATCATCCGCGTTTAAAATACATCTGATTTTATTAATAATATTTAATTTTTGAATAAAGTTGGGTTTTAGTTTTCAGAAACAAGAAAACCCAAGTTTAAAATACATCTGATTTTGTTAATAAAATTTGATTTTTTAACAAAAATTTGGTTTTATTTTTCAGAAATAAGAACATCCACGTTTAAAAATATCATTGTATTAATAATATTTGATGTTTCTAATAGGGTTGAGGTTTAGTTTTCAGAAATAGGAACATTGAAGTCTAAAATACATATGATTTTATTGATAATACTTGATTTTTTAATTACGTTGGGTTTTAGTTTTCAAAAACAAGAACTTTCACGTTTAAAATACATCTAATCTTATAAATAATATTTGATTTTTTAATAAAGTTGGGTTTTAGCTTTCGGAAATAAGAGCATCCACGTTTAAAATGCATCTGATTTTATCAATAATATTTGATTTTTAGTCAAGTTGGGTTTTAGATGTCAGAACTAAGAACATGCACGATTTTATTATTTGATTTCATTAATAATATTTGGTGTTTTTAATAAAGTTGGGTTTTAGTTTATTTTTGTTTAGACCAGGGCACTTTGTATCGAATGAGTTTTTGTAGGAACTTTGAAAAAAATGAGCAAAAATAAAATCAAATAATCTACCATGCGTGAAACTACCACAAATCAGCATCGATAAATAAATGAAAACCAAAACGAACAGAAATTACAAAAAATAACCGAGCCAAACACAAAACGGGCAGAAATTAACATAAGTTGGGCTCAAAACCTCTATGCCTTCCCAAGGCCAGAACCTAATTTGCGCTTTACTGAAAAAAATACAAATGAATGTGCATTGTCAGTTTAATATACATATACTGATATTTAGTAATCAAAATCTTAAGATTATTTGGTTTATTAAAATTATCAAATTAAGAACATTTATATTTATTTTCAGTAAAGTGCAAATTATGTTCTGGCCTTGGGAAGGCACGGATTTTGAACCCAACCTATGTTAATTTCTGATCGTTTTGAGTTTCACTCAGTTATTAATTGTAATTTCTGTTCGTTTTGGGTTTCATTTATTTATCGATGCTGATTTGTGGTAGTTTCACGCATGGTAGATTATTTGATCTTATTTTTGCTCATTTTTGTTTAATGGAGTTCTTTACTTTCCTTTGAAAAACTTATTTTGTGGAAAAAGTTTTTTTAATTAAATATTGATAAAATCAGTTGTATTTTAAACATTGATGTTCTTATTTCTGAAAACTAAAACCCAACTTTATTAAAAAATCAAATATTAGTAATATAATCAGATGTATTTTAAACGTGGATGTTCTTTTTTTGAAAACTAAAACCCAACTTTATTAAAAAATCAGATATTAGTTATAAAATCAGATACATTTTACACCTCAAACTTATTATTTCTGAAAACTAAAACCCAATTTTATTAAGAAATCAAACATTATTAATAAAATAATACATATTTTAAACGTTGATGTTCTTATTTCTGAAAACTAAAACACAAATTTATTCAAAAACCAAATATTAAAATAAAATCAGATGTATCTTAAACCTGGGTGCTGTTATTTCTGAAAACTAAAACCCAACTTTATTTAAAAAAAATCAAGTATTATTAATAAAATCAAATTTATTTTGAAAGTGGATCTTCTTATTGCTGAAAACTAAAACCCGACTCTATTAAAAAAAAATGAAATATTATTAAAAAAATTAGATGTATTTTAAAATTGGATGTTCTTGTTTCTGAAAACTAAAACCCAACTTTATTAAAAAAATCAAATATTATTAATAATATCAGGTGTATTTTAAGCATGGAAGTTCTTATTTCTGAAAACTAAAACCCAACTTTATTAATAGATCTAATATTATTAATAAAATGAGATGTATTTTAAACGTGGAGGTTCTTTTTTCTGAAAAACTAAAACCCAACTTTATTTCTAAATCTAATATTATTAATAAAATCAGATGTATTTTAAACATGAATGTTCTTATTTCTTAGAACTAAAATCCAACTTTATTAAAAAATCAGATATTAATAATAAAATCAGATATATTTAATACGTGGAAATTCTTATTTCTGAAGTCTAAAACCCAACTGTATTTAAAAAAAAAATATTATTAAAATCACATGTAATTTAAACGTGGATGTTCTTATTTACTAAAACTAAAACCCAACTTTATTTTAAAAAATCAAACAATATTAATATAATCAGATGTATTTTAAACGTGTATTTTTTCTGAAAATTAAAACCCAACTGTATTAAAAAAGCAAATATTATTAATAAAATCATATGTATTATAAACGTGAATCTTCTTATGTCTGAAAACTAAAACCCAACTTTATTAAAAAATCTAATATTACTAATAAAATCAGAAGTTTTCTGAAAACTAAAACCCAACTTTACTAAAAAATCAAATATCATTAATAAAATAAGATGTATTTTAAATGTGAATGTTCCTATTTCTGAAAACTAAAACCCAACTATATTAAAAAATAATACTATTAATATAATCAGATTTATTTAAACCTGGATGTTCTTATTTCTGAAAACTAACAATCAATTTTATCAAAAAATTAAATATTATTAATAAAATAAGATGTATTTTAAACATGGATGTTCTTATTTCTGAAAACTAAAACCCGACCTTATTAAAAAATCAAATATTAGTAATAAAATCAGATGTATTTAACACCTCTACGTTATTTTTTCTGAAAACTAAAACCCAGCTTTATTAAGAAACCGAACATTAATAATAAAATAAGATGTATTTTAAACGTGGATTTTCTTATTTCTGAAAAATAAAACCCAACTTTATTAAAAAAATCAAATATTATTAATAAAATCAGATGTATTTTAAACGTGGATTTTCTTATTTCTGAAAAATAAAACCCAAGTTTATTAAAAAAATCAAATATTATTAATAAAATCAGATGTATTTTAAACTTCGAAGTTCTTACATCTAAAAACTAAAACCAACTTTATTAAGAAATCAAATATTATTAATAAAATCAGATGTATTTTAAACATGGATGTTCTTATTTCTGAAAACTAAAACCCAACCTTATTAAAAAATCAAATATTAGTAATAAAATCAGATGTATTTAACACCTCGACGTTATTTTTTCTGAAAACTAAAACCCAGCTTTATTAAAAATCAAATATTATTAATAAAATCAGATTTATTTTAAACATGGACGTTCTTATTTCTGAAAACTAAAATCCAACTTTATTAAAAAATCTGATATTATTAATACAATCAGATGTACCTTAAACGTGGATGTTCTTATTTCTGAAAACTAAAATCCAACTCTATTAAAAAAATGAATTATTATTAATAAAATCAAATGCATTTTAAACGTGGATATTCTTATGTCCGAAAACTAACCAACTTTATTAAAAAATCAAATATTATTAATAAAATCAGATGTATTTAAAACGCGGATTTTGTTATTTCTGAAAACTAAAACCCAACTTTATTAAAAAATCAAATATTATTAGTAAAATCAGGTTTATTTTAAACGCGGATGTTCTTATTTCTGAAAACTAAAACCCAACTTTATTAAAAAAAACAAATATAATTAGTAAAATCATATGGATTTTAAACGTGGATGGTCTTATTTCTGAAACTTAAAACCCAACTTTATAAAAAAAATCAAATATTATTAATAAAATCAGATTTATTTTAAACATGGATATTCTTATTTCTGAAATCTAAAACCCAACTTTATTACAAATCAAATATTATTAATAAAATCAGAATTATTTTAAGCGTGGATGTGCTTATTTCTGAAAACTAAAACCCAACTTTATTAAAAAATCAAATATTATTAGTAAAATCAGGTTTATTTTAAACGCGGATGTTCTTATTTCTGAAAACTAAAACCCAACTTTATTAAAAAATCAGATATTATTAACAAAATCAGATGTACCTTAAACGTGGATGTTCTTATTTCTGAAAACTAAAATCAAACTCTATTAAAAAAATCAATTATTATTAACAAAATCAAATGCATTTTAAACGTGGATATTCTTATTTCCGAAAACTAACCAGTTTTATTAAAAAATCAAATATTATTAATAAAATCAGATGTGTTTTAAACGCGGATTTTGTTATTTCTGAAAACTAAAACCCAACTTTATTAAAAAATCAAATATTATTAGTAAAATTAGGTATATTTTAAACGAGGATGTTATTATTTCTGAAAACTAAAAACCAGCTTTATTAAAAAATCAAATATTGTTAATAAAATCATATGGATTTTAAACGTGGACGGTCTTATTTCTGAAAACTAAAACCCAACTTTATCAAAAAATCAAATATTATCAAAAAAATCAGATGTACTTTAAACATGGATATTCTTATTTCTGACATCTAAAACCCAACTTTATTAAAAAATCAAATATTATTAATAAAATCAGAAGTATTTTAAGCGTGGATGTTCTTATTTCTGAAAACTAAAACCCAACCTTATTAAAAAATATCAAATATTATTAGTAAAACCAGATCCATTTTAAACGTGGATGATCTTATTTCCAAAGACTAAAACCCAACTTTATTAGAAAAAAAATATTGTGAAAAAAATCAGATGTATTTTAAACGTGAATATTCTTATTTCTTAAAACTAAAACCCAACTTTATTAAAAAATCAAATATTATTAATAAAATCAGATGTACGGAGAGAAACTTTCCAGGAAAAGTTGAATAATAAACTTTTGAGTTTACAATTTGATCATGTGGAAGATTGTTGGAATAATTTTTGAAAAATAAGTTGTGAAGTTGCTGAAGGTGTCGTAGGGAAGAAAGCTAGAACTGCATCTAAGAATATTAGTGAAAAAGTTTTATGTTTAATAGAAAGGATAAAGGACTTGTACAAGAATTATTTGAGTGATAGATCATATGAAAACAAAAGGAATGTAAAGAAAGTGGAGAAAGAATTAAAATATGAACTAAGGAGGTGTGAAATGGAGGCCATATATAAAATTGCGCAGGATCCGGAAGATGCAGCTAGACGGCATAATATTAAGATATGGTAATGACATGTTAATAAATTGAGAGGGAGTAGTCAATCCATACTTTGCCCAGTTAAAGATGGGAATGGGCTGCAATTAGCGATAAGGGAAAAACTAAAGAGATATAGGCTGAACATTTTGAGAATTTGCTTAACCGAGATAGAGTTGCAGGAAAAGATACAGAGGAAGATGAAAAAGTTTGTGAGACCTTGGATATGACGGAAGGTTTGTTTTGTGAGGAGGAATTAGCAACAGTACTAAAAGGATTAGAAAATAATAAGGCTCCAGGTACTGATAGGGTGGTGAATGATTTTCTTAAATATGGTGGCTCTGAGGTTAGAAATAAGTTACTGGAGATTATGAATATAATTTTTGAAAAAGGGGAAGCACCTACCGATTTTAGGAAAACCTTGATTAAGCCACTTTATAAGAAAGGTGATAAAAGTGAGTGTGGTGACTATTGAGGAATTAGTCTGGTCCCTCTAGGTAGTAAATTACTTAGTAATATGATACTTTTTAGACTGAGAGATGCCGTAGACAAAGTTTTAAGAGAAGAACAGTGCGGTTTTAGACAAGGTAGAGGATGTGTCGATCAAATTTTCACCCTTAGGCTAATAATTGTAAAGTGCCTGAGTTTTCAAACACCTTTGGCCCTCAGTCTTATAGATTATGAGCAAGCGTTCGATTATGTTGATAGAAGAGCCTTAGTAAAGGTTTTATCCTTGTATGGTATACCAGCCAAATACATTAAAGTGATTAGTGCTATGTACAAGAATAACACTGCTGCAGTTAAGGTAGGAAATGAGGTTGGCAACTGGTTTTGGATTAAATCAGGAGTTGAGCAGGGTTATGTTCTACCCCCTTTATATGGATTATTTTGATGAACATTGTCTTAAGGAGCAAAAGGAAGGCAATGGGAGACCACGGAATCAAAAGGAGAGGAAAAAGTCCACTGAACATAGATAATGCTAATGATTTAAGCATCCTAGATGAAAGTGTGAACAAAACGAATGGAGTTTAGAGGTTTTACGAGTTCAGGGTGCTAGAATAGGTTTTAAAATTAATATTAAAAAGACTAAGCCACTAAGTCTAGGAATAAGTGATGATGAAAAGGTGACGTTGGGTAATGAAAAGATTGATCAGGTGGGCAGCTTCACTTACCTTGGTAGTATTATTAGTAAAGATGGTGGGAGCAGTGAATATATTAAAATTAGAATGGCCAAGGCTCAGGGTGTTTTTTCAAGGTTAAAACAAGTTTTGAAGAATAGGAAGATAAGTATGCAAACCATAATTAGAATATTAGAAGCTACAGTGATGACAGTGGTCAAATATGGCTCTGAAGTATGGACACTCCGTAAATTGGATGATGATTTGGTAGATGTTTCCCATAGAAAATGCTTAAGGATTTTTCTGGGTACCCGGCTGACTGACCGTATTTCAAACAATAGGCTAAACGAAAAATCAGGTTCAATATCGCTCTCAAGGGCTGTAATTAAATACAGGTTCAGGTGGCTAAGGCATATTGTGCGAATGAAGGATGATAGATTACCGAACCCAACTTTATTAAAAAATCAAATATTATTAATAAAATCAGATGTATTTTAAACGTGGATGCTCTTGTTTCTGAAAACAAAAGCCCAACTTTATTAAAAAATGATTTATTATTAATAAAATCAGATTTATTCTAAACGTGGATGTTCCTATTTCTTAAAACTGAAACCCAACTTCATTAAAAAATCAGATATTATTAATAAAATCAGATATATTTTAAACATGGATGTACTTATTTCTGAAAACTAAAACCGTTTTTCCAAGTCCAAAAAAATATCAAGTCAGGAAAATAAGTGCTACTACAAACACTATTTTTCCAATAGGAAAAGTAATGACTTTTTCTTTTCATTTTCATGAAATTCTGCTTATCATTTTCATTTTGTATTTCGAAAATATTAAATGCAATTTTTTTTTAAGTATACTTCATGTCATTTTAAGACATGTAAAAGATAGAGTATCACTAGGAGAATCCTGTAGTGTCTATGAGCAACCATAGAGTACCCCTATTACAGATGCATAAACAAAAAAATAAAAAAAAATTTGAATAATTTTCCAAGTCCAAAAACTTCCAAGTCAGAAAAAAAAGAAAAGTCCTACTACAAACACTATTTTTCTAATAGTAAAAGTCACGACTAACATACCTATATCACTCTCATTTTGTATTTCAAAAATATTAAATGTGGATTTTTTTTGTTTTATTTATATGTCATGTCATTCTAAGGCATGTAAAAAAAAAGTTCTATGTTAAAAATTATATAACCAAATAAAAATAAAAGTAAAAAAAATTTTAAAATCAAAACTCCAAAAAAAAGTATTAAAAAAATGGGGGGGGGATCAAAAAGCTGGGGGAGAGGTATTGGGGCCCTTGAAGGTTGGGGCATAAATGACTAATGGCTGAAGTAACATTGCCTTAAATGTATAAGGCTTTATTAATTTTGAGTTTACGTATATTCCCTATACTAAACAATATTTTATATTGCCCACACTCCTGATAATACTAATGTATTATACTGACCACACTTATGCACTTATAATTCTCGCGTTAAATATATTCGGAAATCTAAATAATTATTTTCAAAATATCTCTCCAAAATAAAAAAAATATATATATCTCTTAATGGAGTTACCAATCCCTCAGATTTATCCCTTAGTTGCTAATGTTGATAAGCAATTAATATTTTGAGCCTTTCTCTCTTTAAATAATTATTCTTTGTGATATCCTTGTGCTCACAATACCTACGCGACATGTCATTGCAAGAATCATGTAACAAATTCTAAAAGAAACATATGATGTTTCCCCAGCTTCACAGACTATTTTAGATCTAGTTCTCTTGTATGAGTATCTGTAATCTGACAATTAAATTCTAACGCCTCTCTCTAAAGTAGGTCAAATCCTTCTTTTGATGTTCAGGCTGGACTCCAATTGTCTCCAATATTTGGTGTTCCAGTGAAATGTAAAGGGCTTATACTGCTACTGTATATGTAGTAAATTGGTAGCAGTAGTAGTAGTGGTAGCAGTATAATTTTGTTGATCAAACCTCGGCCAAAACCTTGAATGTTCTCAATTTTAAGCTGAGACCAAGGCAGTGACTTGCGGTAAGCCTAAAAATACTTTGCTTTATTTGCGTGATTCTATTGAAAGTATGATGTGTTTGATAGAAAAAAGTAGGTCTATTATGGTAAGTACTTCTCCAAAACTTTATGGTGCTAAGTTTTATCTAGTTTCCTAAAAAAGGATCTAGCTCAAGCTCTTGCTTTAAAAGAGTTGTTTGCTTTGCTAGTGAAATTCATGAGCGCATTCCAGTTTTTCCACCAGAATTGGTTCTTAGCAAAAAAATAGGTTTTTGCAGATTCTTCAAGACTTTTAACCATGATTGAATAACTGTCATTAAGTTTTTTTATCATTGATTTTTTGTCTTTCAGCTTCTATTTAAGCATTTTTTACTATTTTCCTTTTTTAAAGCTACTTTCTGATTTCATTTTTCTCCATTTCTTGTTCTCTTATGCCTATAGTTTATTTGCAAAGTGATTCCTTGGCCATTTCTCTTCTTATTTGTGTTTGGTCATGGTAGAAGAGCTGAATATTTTCTAGCTGGAGGAGCTTATCTTTCCTCAATCTAATTTATTTTTCCTTATTTGTTTTTTAGCACTATTCCCAACAAAAGATGAAAATCTTTGCTCATAAATGATTTATTTCTATTATTGAAGTTGAGTTCTTTTAGATGAAATTTATCGTCTGTCCAATATGCTTTAAAGCGTAGAAAGCATTGGTGCAATATATGCCATCAGCAAGAAAGGCATTTGAATACATGTGCAGCTGCTTGGGAGCAAGGAGAGAATTTTAAAGTTGCCGTAGAAAGTTGGGTATACATTGGCTGCCACAGTTCTTACTCAAACAAGAAAGACTTATAAAATTACAAGACTTACAAAAATTACAGAAGCAGGAAACATGGTCAAAGCTAGAGAAAATCACTGAAGAAAGATGTCTTCTGATATCCCATTTGAGGGAATTTTATTTTAAAAGCTGCTGTTCATTTTGCGGTACAGCATTTACCCTTAAGACAAAGCATAAGAAAGGAAAATTTTGGTGTCAGAACAAAAGAAATTTGTCAAATACAAACGACGAGTGTGGAAGTACTGTCCATTTGCATGTAAGTATAATGGCAGACTTCCACGCCCCTGACGCTCGATATCATGTGCCATGCTCTACTGATTTTCCACGTATCATAATGTACCCTTGAAGTTTGCCTGTGGTGTAAATTTTACGGCGATGTCAAAAAGCATGAGACATTTTTAAAAGCCTTGGAACACCTCCAGGAAAATAATGAAGAGCAACTAACTATCAGTGATCTTTCTGCAAAACTGAAGCCATTTTGGCCATAAGATAGGCTTGAGCCATATAGCACAAGGTATGTAAAAAAAAGTGCAAAAAAACCTGAGAGATGAGCTTGTTATTGCCAATGATGACGGGAAATTTGATGTAGTTACTTCTAGTAAGAAGACTTCTCTCGTCGTTTATGAATACTTGACACCTAGTAGGAAGGAACTGACAACAAAGAAAAACTGAGAATACTACTAGTGCTGCATCTTAAAAGCGATACAAATCGAAAAAGAGCATGGGTTGGGACTCAGAGGGCGTACTCATATCCACATTTGAAAGTATTAAAAAATGAAAGTCTAATCTGAACTGAAAGGTTCTAGAAATTAAAGGAACCTTAAATATCAGAAAAATAAATTAGACCTGAGCAAACGTAGTGAAACAGGAAATATAGTACATTTTCTTATTATGGTTTCAAAGACGGTATATTTGCATAAATGTTAGTGTGGAACCTATTAGGAAGTTTAATGGACCACAGATTTTGATTTTTGTTTATATTGAAAACAAGAATGGATTAATTAAAAAAATGTATGTATCTTCTCGAAATAAAGAGCAAATATGAAACTTAAAACGAGCAGCAGTTTTAAAGTTACTAAATAAGACATAGTTTTTTCCGAATTATTCGGGGGGAGGGGCAACTGTCTCTCCACACTTGCTCTTCCTAAACAACGCCACCGAGTGCGTCTGTATGCAGGCTGTCAAAAGGGAGTATCAGCCGTATCTTACGAACAGTATGTTGTGTGAAGTTGAAACTTACAGTGCAGGGGATGTTGGACAAACCAAAAGAAAATATTTGCATCCTATTGCCACTGCTTCAACTCGTACTACTGCTACTGCAATTAGTGCTTCTACTATTATTACTATTGTTTATTTTTGATCTATGTCGGAACACACTATGCCGACACAAGTTGTCAAGAGGACATATCACCAATACCTCAGGAACACTTGATGGCATAAACTGAAACTTTCAGTGTGTGCTGAAGGGGATGTTTAAGAAACCAAAGGTTCTATGTGCATACTGCTACTACAACTGTTGTTACTATGCAAGCTATGAGTTTTATAGTGAAGTTTTGACGGAATATTTAGGTGAATCTTGAACTAAATCAAAACGAATTATGAGTGTGTAGATTTTCAAAAAGGTGAAAAAAAATATAGCAAGAACAGCTAATAGTAAATTAAACCTTTTAGGGTAAATTGTGGTTTATTTTGGACTAACAAGAAAGCCTACGTATATACTATTAATGCTACCACTAAGGCGAAAATTCTAGGGAGAGTTTAGGGGGAGTTTAAATTAAACAAAAAAGCTATATATATATATATATATATATATATATATATATATATATATATATATATATATATATATATATATTTATATATATATATATATATATATATATATATATATATATATATATATATATGCAGGCATTCAAAAGGACATGTAAGCAATACTTGAGGTGGCGCTGGTCTATAATGGCTAGCAATATCAATGAAATTTTTTAAGGGGCGAATTTGGCTGGAAATTAAAAGTTTTTGTGCCTTTTTCAAGAGTCAAAAGTGTCTGGACAGCAAGCAACCCTCATCCCTAGCCCATTTATTTCCCAAATACATACAACCAAAATTTTGAGACAGCCAATTTGTTCAGAATAGTAGAACGGTCCAGTAGCTATGTCTCTAGGGATATTAAGTATATCACCCCTTCTCCCCTTCTCAACTATGGAATTTACTCACTATGCTTTGAAACTAAATCTGGCTTTAAAGATAAATCAAAAGGCTCTATGTGGATGGTTGCCAATGCTATACTTCAGCAATATCTTGAGAATGACTGTGGGTATTAAGTTGAAACTTTCAGGTTTAATAGAATTTGGGTTTAATGAAGCTATTTACTTTTCTTTGATAAACTTGTTTTGTGGAATTTTTTCTTTTAATTAATCTGAGAAAGGGGTCAGTTTGCATAACATTTATATTCATAAATATTGTTATGTGTCTTTTTTAGAGTTGAAAAAGTTTGGAAGAATAGAAAGAAAAGTTTGCAATCTGAAGCATGGGTTCTCAGAAAAAAGGAGAACGGTTTTCTAGCCGTCCTCCAGAAAAATTGCCTACGGATTGTATTGGGCACCTGGCTTAACTGACAGTATTTCAATCAGTAGGCTGTGCGAAAAGTTTGGTTCCAGCCTACTTACTAGAGCTATAATGAGAGAAAGGATGAGATGGCTAAGACACATTCTGCAGCTGAAGGAAATTGTCCTGACAGAAATTGTCCTTTTTGGCCATCCCTTCAGGCAAATACAGAAAGCAGGTTGACTGCGGTTGGGGTGGGAGGATGTCGTTAAGCAAGATTTAAGGGAAACGGGAATTTCCTGGGAGGATGTAAAAAGGGAGGCTTTGAATTAATTAGGATGGAGGAGCAGCATGTGTAGCTCTGTTGGCCTCATGCAACTTGATGGTGCGGTGAGTTGTTGTTATTAGTAGTAGTAGTATAGTTGCAAATAAAAAGTTTTGAATGATTCACTTGCCAATCTCTGTCAATGTGGATGACAATTGACTGCTAATCATAGCTGTGACTTGTTATAATGGGTCGCAGAATTCCATAAAAAATAAGACTTGTTTCTAGCTGTTGGGTTATTTTTAAGTGACGAACAATTAAAAATAGACCATTTTACATTCTAGCGTTGAGTTCGCTTTATAGGATGGCATAGGCTAACATGAAAGTACTTATATCTTTTGTTCAGTGTTTCCTCTCCTACCAATTTTTCAAGGGATCTACCAGTTTCCTAATCCCTCTCCACAAAAAATATACCAAGGTGTCTTTAGTAGAAAATCAGTAGATGGCCCTAAGGCTGAGAGCTTACTACCTAGACTTTCCGAGGTTTTTGAAAATGCAAGCCGAGTGGCCAGATGGGGCGTATTTGCACCGTTTTGCGTTTTTGTGAGGTGTTTGCACAAGTTTTTTTTCAAATAAGCTTTTTTTGGGGGGAGAGAGATCATTCATTTGGTGCATTTTCAATTTTCACTTTTATGGTGGCACCATTTTAACCAAACATTGGACGAAACATTTCGCAACACAGAAAGCTACTCGAACTTTGCTCCAAAGAAGAAAAGATTTTACCGCCCAAATAACACAATCAGTTTAAGATTTGACTGCTTTTTTCAGTATAGGTTAATTTCTTTCTCGTATTAGGCTTGTGGCTATGTGGTTAACCCTATTTTGCTTGTGGTTATGAAAAATTTGTGATTTTTAGTTGCTAGCTAAAAAGTGAACCTACCATTAGATGGGACTTTCAGAAGTTCTTTGGTAGGCTTGCCTGTGCCATAGGGGAGATGTGGGTAACCTGGGACATGTTCAAGTTTATGGCAGAAATGTGGAGAATGCGTTGGTAAAATTACTTGATTTTACTACTTACTTAAGTAGAAATGAATGGGCCTTCTCCCAGATATTTTGCAGATTATTCTCTTGATAAACTTTTTTTTTTGTAACAACAATTTTCCTAACCCCTTTCTATTGTTCCAGAGTAGCCTACCCAAATCCTCAGGTACTCCAGGACATCCTAGAGGGTACTCTGGGACACAGAGCTCTTTAACCAAATAGCCTAGGCTATCATTTGTGAAAAGCCTACAATCTACTTTGAACACATAAAACAGAAGTTTGTAACATTATTCACTCAATGGACATCCACCACATGGCTAATATGGGAGTAAAGTTCATTTGTAATGCAAATGGGTGTTATAGAGTAAGACACCCAGTAGTCGGCCACCTGCCTATTCTCTGACAGAATGTAACTAACAGGGAACCTACCTCTAGGCTAATGTGCTTAGAAAGTTTTTATACATAGCCGGTTTCCCTGGTCACTTAGATATCCATATGGATATCTAGCCTAATAGTGACCAGGGAAACCAGCTATGTATAAAAACTTTCTAAGCACATTAGCCTAGAGGTAGGTTCCCTGTTAGTTACATTCTGTCCGAGAATAGGCAGGTGGCCAACTACTGGGTGTCTTACCCTATTTAGATTGAGGATGCAATTCTACCTAGGTATATATTTGCACATTAGGGAGTGGGGTGTATATTCTGTGAATATATAGGTTCTAAGAAATGCATGAATTTCTTAGAAAAACTGGGAAAACAAGGAAAGAAGTGGGTAAAGTTCTATGAAATCATATTATTGAGTTAGGACTAAAGTGAATACATCATTCAATGCCTTTTTTATGCTGATTACAAATATAATAAGCATTTCTATCAGAAATGAATTCCCCCCCCCCCCTATATAGGCTATACCTAACCTAACCCTGAATTGGCATATATAGGGGGGGGCTGAAATTCATTTCCAATAGAAATGCTTATTATATTTGTAATCAGCATAAAAAAAGGCATCAAATAGTGTATTCACTTTAGTCCTAACTCAATAATATGATTTCATAGAACTTTACCAAGAAGTGAAGATAAAGGCTCTCCTCCTGCAAAATGTATTAACTAGGATTATTCTGCATATTATAGAGTAAGAATTGTTTTCTTAATATGTTTCCTTATGTCCAGCTGGACTCCTAGGCTTAAAATACTGGTTGGTCAGTTGGCTAATTGAAAGATTTGTATATATATATACACTGTCAAATTAGCCATCTGGTGGTATCCCTTTCACTCAATAGCATACTGTGAAAGGTTGACATCAAAGGCCAGGGCCTTTGCTGCATGTTCTGTGCACCATTCAGATTAGGTATTGGCAGTTGTAAGGCAATTTTGCTTGCCATAGGCTAGCAAAGGCCTCATCTTTTGTCTCTGTAAATATGAACTTCCAAGTTTAGAGATTTTGATTCAGGAAGCTCACATTATATCCTTCCATTCTTGAATAGTTTTTTTTACAGCCTCTTCCAGGTCACTCAGATGTAATGAATTGTCAGCACAGAGATCAACAGAAGCAGCATCACTGCTACTGTTACTAAATTTGCTTTTGCTAGCTTCTTTTTCTGTGTTTGCACAACTTTCATGGCCTTTTGCTTTTTATTTTCCCTTGCTTCTTCTTTGAGATTTCTCTTGAGACAAATTTCAGGAGAAAAATCTTGTGAGATCTCTCTGTCTTTCTGCTTCAAAAATGGCATATTTAACAGGAATTTCAGTCAAAATCTTTGGCCAGGCTTTCTTCCTCCCTTTTTCTTCTAAATGCCAACTTTACATTCAGAAAGAGGAAGTGTCTGACTTGGGAGAACACAAACAAAATCATCAGCCTTCTGATTCCAAGACACTGGCTGCCTGCCTGATTAGTTGCTCTCTTCACCTGCACAACTCTGCTGTTCATGCTTGCCCTCGAATGGAGACTTTGGACTGCTGGGATTACTATAGATACTGTTTGAGTTATAATCTGCTGTATATCACCCAATCCTATCTTCAAGCTTTACCTTTGGCTGGTGTTGCTTGATGTAGATATGAGGGTTCCCTGGGACACAATGCACAAAAAACTATTCCAGGGTACCCAGGAACACATGTCCCAGAGTACCCAAGCAGGAAACTTTTCACAAAGGTTCAATTTTTTATCACTAGATGGCAATGTAAATCAATCACTGAATAGTGTTCAGGGGCCAAAAGAACACAACTTCTAACAAAAGCACACTCATTATTATACAACAAACTGTTCAGAAGTTATGTTATGAATACCAGATCCCTTTTCCTACTCAAAGAACAAAGAAAAACTTCTCACCTAAAATCTCTGTAAAAAATATTTTCTGATGTCTTTAGAAAAATGCATGCTATACTAAATGATAGATGCCACAATGAATGTAATTAAGGCAGACTTTTTGAATAAAATTTTCTTCACAAAGGTACCATGTCCCATCTCCCCTAAGGAATGATAGGCTATATCAGCTTATAAGCTAAGTAAGAATTTTTAAAGTAGTTTGCAGAGTTTTATTGGAAAAATTCTAGTTTAGCTAGTTTTTGCTATCTTTGAAAGGGGTTAGGTTAGGAAAATAAGACTTTCAGTAATGAATCCAGGGCCAAAAAAAATACTCTTCTATGTTAACTCTCTTCTAATTTCTAAGCCTTAGAAATTTGCCCTCTTGACAGGTCTGTACCTATTGAAATTTTGACAAAACAATGTTTTACCTTAGTTTTCAGTTATTGGTTTATTTTCTCTGGTTTTAGTTGTCAAAATGTAATTCCTGTTATTTGAGTATAATTTTAAGCCATATCTATGTTTTTGTGTTTTTTTTTTCTAAATTTGGTAGATGTATTTGCAGATCTTTAAAATATCATAAATTGGGATTAAACAAAGTTTTGAATCTGAAAACAGTTTTTTTGTACTTCATTTTAGCCAATGATCTATTTTTCAAGGTTTCACTTTCGTAATGCAAATATTTTTAAAGCTTATCAAAGGTTAGGACCCTCTAGAGAGAGAAGGAGTGGATGTAGATACTTCAAAACTTTTCCCAGGACATGCTTTAGCCTGTAGACCCATTCCTGAAAGTTTTATTTTCCTAACCTAACCCCTTTCCAAGATAGTAAAAAGCAGCTAAACTGGAATTTTACCATTTTATTGTGTTTCCTTCCAAAGACATGGAATGCTGTACTTATACCTGCTAATGCTATGCTGTGTTTTTTTTTAATTAATTAAAAAAAACTTTCCAAAAAATAAGTTTTTCAAAGAAAAGTAAAGGCCATTTTAAACTTAACCTCAGGAGATACAAATACCTGTTAAAATTCAGACTCAAAACAACCAGAAATTACTATTAAAGAATAAATGAAACCCAAAACAAACAGAAATTAAATGAACAATCATAGCAAAAAACATACAACAAGTAATAATATAAATGAATAAATAGATCTTAAAGCAAGTAATGCTTAGATTGAATATGAAAATCTGGCTTAAAATGAAAACAAATATTTTGCTATTAAAGTATGAATGAAACTTAAAACAAACAGAAATTAAATAAACAATCAATGTGAACAAAACATACAATATATATTAATGTAAATGAATAAATAAATCTTAAAACGAGTGAATCTTAAATTGAATATGCAAATCAAGTTTGAATCAAATAAAAATAATTACAAACAAAAGTTTGGGTATTGTCTCACTGCAGAAGCCTAAAACCTACTGCATCATTGGCGCTTTACTGAAAACAATTCTCTGAAATATTTTCACTTTTGTAACTTTAAGAAATTAAAAATTTAAGATTTTAGGGAATAAATATCAGCATATGTATATTAAATTGACAATGCACATTTTTTTTCAGGAAACTCATTTGAATATTTTTCAGTAAAGTACAAATTATATTCTGGCTTTTAGAAAGCATAGGGGTTTTGAACCCTACTCACATTAATTTATGCTTGTTACTCTAATATTTATTTTAATTTTTGTTTGTTTTGGGTTTCATTAATTTATTGATACTGATTTGGGGTAGTTGTATGCTTGGTAGATTATATGATAGTCCAGACGCCAGGTGTTGAAAATGTGAACCATACCACAATGGAATTGGGCTGCTACAAGAATTAGCCTACCCTCCACCCCCTAAATTGACCATGTGGATTCAAAAATACCAATGGCACTTGCTTGCAAGTGGTGGAAAACTTTGAAACTTGACATTTTATTATATTTTATATTTTGGTGTTTCATGCAAGAAAATACATGTTCCACAAAGTTTGAGGTGCAGTTTTCCGCTCAAATAGAAATGCCTAGAAGCCATAGAATGTTTTCATAACAAACTAACATGATTAGTTAAAAAAAAATGGCAAAACTTTATGAGTCTTGAACAGTCTTGGAAAGTATAAACAAAATCAAATTGAATATTAGATATATAATTATATTAATTGTTGAAAGATCAATCAGTTCAAGTTTTTTTTTCACTGTAATTTTTATTTTCATTTTCAATGCTGTAAGAACTGGAAAATAATAAATTTGTAATATACAAGTAATTTGTTTTCAGTGAAGCACCAATGATGCAGAAGGCTTTAGGTTTTTACAGTTAAAGAAGGGGCAGTATCCAAATTTTGCTTGTAGTGAAACTATATTTGTCTTGACCAATCTTGAAAAGAACTAATAAATTAAACTGAATATTTGATGCATAATGATATTAATTGCTAAAAGCTCATCAGTTCAAAATTTTACTGTAATTTTAATATTTATTTTCAATATTAAGTACAAAAGAAAACATTTGTAATATAATTTGTTTTCAGTAAAGCGCCAATGACGCAGTAGGTTTTAGGCTTCTGCAGTGAGACAATACCCAAACTCTTGTTTGTAGTTATTTTTATTTGATTCAAACTTGATTTGCATATTCAATTTAAGTTTCACTTGTTTTAAGATTTATTTATTCATTTACATTAATATATATATTGTATGTTTTGTTCACATTGATTGTTTATTTAATTTCTGTTCGTTTTAAGTTTCATTTATACTTTAGTAGCAAACTATTTGTTTTTGTTTTAAGCTAGATTTTCATATTCAATCTAAGCATTACTCGCTTTAAGATCTATTTATTCATTTATATTATTACTTGTTGTATGTTTTTTGCTATGATTGTTTATTTAATTTCTGTTTGTTTTGGGTTTCATTTATTCTTTAATAGTAATTTCTGGTCATTTTGAGTTTGAATTTTAACAGGTATTTGTATCTCCTGAGGTTAAGTTTAAAATGGCCTTTACTTTTCTTTGAAAAACTTATTTTTTGGAAGGTTTTTTTAAATTAATTTTTGTTTGTTTTTGATTGCAAAAAGTTTCAAGTTTTTTTGGCATGGGGGGGGTGCTTACTGTCTGATTATTCTTGACTTTAAAAAACGGATCTAGAACTTTCAATTTAAATTGAATGAGGCTTTTATCAAAGTCTATACAATTACCTCTTTGATAAAAACCTTATATATGAACAATAGACAGCTTGCATAACTTGTGGACAGCAATTGACAACAATGAATGGATTGAAAAATAGCTCCAATAAGGGGGTTTAGACCATTTCACTTGCTAACACAAACGGATCATGGCTGTTTGGAATTGACCTTAATAGGAATTTGTGTGCCAAAGCAATTTTGCATCTATCACAGAGTATGTATTTTAACCTTATAATTGGATAATTATAATAGATTTTCTATGTGTTCTTCCCATACAAAACCCCTTCCCATAAGTTATAAACCCCCCTTAATAAGTTATGCCCCAGGGCATAACTTACAACGCCTACCCCTGGGCCCTGGTGGGCTGTGTTGACACCAGAGTTTTTGTTATCAGAACTTTTAACTATTTTAACAAAATGTCTATCTCAAAATTTTATCTGATGCATTGAGGGCGTGGAGGAGGGAGAGGGGCTAGTTGCCCTTCAATCTCTTTTGACTCTTAAAAAGTGAACAAGAACTTTCAATTTCAAATCAAACGAGCCCTCTCTAAAGTTTATGCGAGCATCCTTCCATAAGAAATAATATGAAGGATTCGGAGAATCCTTAAATTACAACCCTTGCCCTGAGGGCTTTGGGGGAGTTGTAATCCTCAAAGACCTAATTTCCAGAACTTAAAACTACATTTAATAAAATGGCTGTCTTAAAATTTTGATTGGATGTGTTTGGGGAAAAGGTGGGCATGAGAGGGGGGTTAGTTGCCCTCAAATCACTTTCGACTATTACAAAGGGCATTAGCCCTCGGAATTTCCAATCGAATGAGCCTTTTTTGAAGTTTCTACAGCAACGCCTTTTATAAACACCTTAAATGCTCCCAGGGCATAACTAAAAACCTTTGCCCTGAGGGTTGTGGGGGAGTGTCCTCCTCAAAAATATATTTTCAATCTGGAAATCAACTATGCTGAACAAAAATGGCTATCTCAAAATTTTGATTGGATGTGTTTAGGGGAATGATGGGTGTAGGGAGGGGGAGGGCTAGTTGCCCTCCAATCACTTTTGACTATTAAAAAGGGCACTATCCCTTTGAATTTCCAATTGAATGAACCTTTTTTGAAGTTTCTATGACAATGCCTTCTATAAAAACCTTATATGCCCCCAGGGCATATCTTAAAAACCTTGCCCTGAAGGTTCTGGGGCAGTGTCCTCCTCAAAAACATATTTTCTATCTGGAAATCAACTACACTGAACAAAATGGCTATCTCAAAATTTTGATTGGATGTGTTTGGGGAAATGATGGGCATGGGGGGGGGGCTAGTTGCACTCCAATCACTTTCGACTATTAAAAAGGGCATTAGCCCTTTAATTTCCAATCGAATGAGCCTGTTTTGAAATTTCTATGACAATGCCTTCTATAAAAACCTTATATGCCCCCAGGGCATAACTTAAAACCCTTGTCCTGAGGGTTGTGGGGAGTGTCCTCCTCAAAAATATATTTTCTATCTGGAAATCAACTATGCTGAACAAAATGGCTATCTGAAAATTTTGATTGGATGTGTTTGGGGAAATGATGGGCGTGGGGGGGGGAGGGGGCTAGTTACACTCTAATCACTTTTGACTATTAAAAAGGGCACTAGCCCTTTAATTTCCAGTCGAATGAGCATGTTTTGAAGTTTCTACAACAACGCCTTCTATAAAAACCTTATATGTCCCCAGGGCATAACTTAAAACCCTTGCCCTGAGGGTTGTGGGGGAGTGTCCTCCTCAAAAATATATTTTCTATCTGGAAATCAACTATGCTGAACAAAATGGCTATCTGAAAATTTTGATTGGATGTGTTCGGGGGAATGATGGGTGTGGGGGGGCTAGTTGCCCTCCAATCATTT
Organism: Artemia sinica; assembly: GCA_027921565.1. NCBI lineage: Eukaryota > Metazoa > Arthropoda > Branchiopoda > Anostraca > Artemiidae > Artemia > Artemia sinica. Next base: position 38,519,348 of record CM051268.1, read on the forward strand.
TGGACTATTAAAAAGGGCAATAGCCCTTTAATTTCCAATCGAATGAGCCTGTTTTGAAGTTTCTACAACAACGCCTTCTATAAAAACCTTATATGCCCTCAGGGCATAACTTAAAACCCTTGCCCTGAGGGTTCTGGGAGAGTGTCAACCTCAAAAATATATTTTCTATCTGGAAATCAACTATGCTGAACAAAATGGCTATCTGAAAATTTTGATTGGATGTGTTTGGGGAATTGATGGGCTTGGGGGGGGAGGGGGGCTAGTTAGACTCCAATCACTTTCGACTATTAAAAAGGGCACTAGCTCTTTAATTTCCAATTGAATGAGCCTGTTTTGAAGTTTCTACGACAATGCCTTCTATAAAAACCTTATATGCCCCCAGGGCATAACTTAAAACCCTTGCCCTGAGGGTTGTGGGGGGTATCCTCCTCAAAAATATTTTTTTTATCTGGAAATCAACTACGCTGAACAAAATGACTATCTCAAAATTTTGATTGGATGTGTTTGGGGGAATGATGGGCGTGGGGGGGGCTAGTTGCCCTCCAATCATTTTCGACTATTAAAAAGGGCACTAGAACTCTCGATTTCCAATCGAATGAGCCCCCTTTGAAACTTCTACGACGACCCCTTCTATATGAAGTGCCTCTGGGAAAAAAATAAATAAATAATAAAACACTGGAGCCGTATGGCCTTTACTATAGGCAACGCTACCGCGTTACCTCTGATTAGATAGCTTATCATTAAAGGAAACCCTTTGATATCAAAGGAATAGGGCCTAGTGCTGTTTTATTACCCAATCAGTTCTTACAGATATTAATTGAAAACAGCTTTTTCTACAAAAAAGTTTTTAAAAAAAAGTCAAGAGCTCTATTAAGCCAAAAATAAGCAGAAATTAATTCAAATAATCTTTTAGATATTGCAATAAATAACTGAGTCAAATTAAAAACAAAACAAAAATTAACATGAATAGGGCTGACAACTCCCATGCCTTCTCAAAACAAAATGTAATTTTTTTGAAACACTTGTTTTGCAGAAAAGTTTTTAAAATTAATTTCCTTTTATTTTTTTTTACTGATGTATTATTTTTCATGAAAACAAAATTTATATCTTTGTTTTTTTTCTATAAGAATCCATAGGTTGGCTCAATATTTGTGTGTCAGAGAGACTTTTCAACGATTTTTAATCTGGACACAAATAGTATTGTTTAGTTAAGTTTTATACCTCCTCAAATTGACCTGAAAAATAAAAGTTAGTATCATTCCCAAAAGATTCTATCTAGGCTCTTAGGCAACCTGGATGTATATACACTCTTTCGATTTATTTTAATTGTAAGAGGAGAAGTAGTAATAGTAGCCCCAAAAGTTTTAACTTAATATCCACAGTTGTTCAAGAAATATTACTGAGGTATCCTATATATACAGTACCTTTTGATTTAGTTTTCAAGCATAATGGGTCAATTGCATAATTATGGGGGATTGACATACTCAATACCACTAGAGACATAGTTGCTGAACCATCCGACTATGCTGAACAAAATAGCTGTCTCAAAATTTTGATTGGTTGTCTTAAGAAAATGAATATGCTTAAGAGAAGGGCTGCTTGGCATCCAATCTCTTTCTACTCCTAAATTGGGCTCTAGAACTTCTACTTTTGATATGAATTAGATCCTTTAAAAGTTACAATGATATTTCTAGCTATTATAGATCAGTTCTGTCTGTGATATTGCTTTTTTGTCCTTTTGAAAATCTGCATGCATATAGTTTTTTTTATTTCGTTTAAATTTTCCCTAAACATTTCCTAAAAGTTTCACCCAAATACCATTAGTATCATGAGTTACAGTAACTGTAGTGGTAGTATTGTACACACTTAGTGCCATCTGGCTAGTTCAAAATCTGCCACAACTTACCTTTAAAGTTCAAACTTAATAATGTAAGCCATTCTTATGGTATTGCTTTGTCCCCTTTTAGAAAATCCACATGCTCATATTTCATTTTGATTTAGTTCAACATCACCTTAATATTCCCTAAAAACTTCCCCTGAATACTCTTAACTTGCATAGTAGCAATAGTAGCAGTATACACACACTGAAAGTTTCAATTTAATATCATCAACCATTCCTGAAGCATTTCTGATATGCAATCTTGACAGCCTGTGTGGGAATAGTGTGTTTCAATTTAGTTCCATACAATTTCAATACATTCCAAATTTTTTGCCTTAATAGCTTTAAGTTTTAATAGCTGCCCTTAGCTTTAATAGCTGCAGTAGCAGAAGGAGCAGTAGAATTAATTTTAGTAGCCTTAGCTTTAGTGGCAGTAGTAGTAGTAGAATCAGTAATAATAGTAGGAGTACTATGAAGTACATATTCCACAGACAATTCGATTGCAAATCATCTCATCAGGTTTTTTGTAAAGACGAGGTTTGGCTAATGTCTTTAAGTCAGTAATGTGTTTTTCCACACTTTTGTTTTCTTACTGGTCCTGCTTTTGAAAAGAAACCTTGCAAAGTATTTTTCTTTGGACTAGCATATTTCCGAAATTGTGCTAGGAGAGGCTCTATTTTGTGGGCATCACAATCCTCAAATTCAAAGGTATTGTAAATTTCTCTGCCCTTTTCTCCTGTCCAAATTAGGAGGTAAACGCACAAAGACTTCAGTTTTTCCAGACAGAGGTCCAGCAAACATGAGTTGGGTATGTTGCTCAAATTGATTCCATTCCCCTGCAAGGGAACTAGAGTTCCAATTTATAGAAGGCTGTTAAAAATTCATGGTAACTTGAAGAATCCCACTTCTGACACCATGCAATATTTGTATTAATAGGGTTTAATGACCCAGGCTACCTACATAATAAAGCAACACATAAGCAAGGCACAAGCATGGTACAGACAAAAGCATAAAGTAAGCACAAGCATTATATAAGCATCATGCATAAGCATAGCAGGATTGTGCAAAGACTGTAGTTGTCCAAGTACTGAGCATCTTACCCTATAGCACTAATAATACATTTCTCAGTTGTTTTGCATCCTTTGATATATAATATCTTCTTTATTAGCCCGTTTCTTGCATTCTCAACTGGGTGAAATACATTTTTGCTCGAGTGATTGATTTACAATATTAGACAAAAATATTATTTGAAATGATTTACATATATGGATGACAATGTAAGGAAATATATTAATTTAATTAATAGAAACTTGCTGCAAGTTGTAAAGTAAAAGTTGCATTATTTTAGTTTTTTTTATATATTTTTGTATATACTCTAAGGCCATATCTATGCCCATTGTGAGGAAGGTGTATTGTCAGAAAAACAACCATGATATTTGGGAAGAACATAAAGCAGAAATCTAGTGGTATTACTTTTTTCGTGTAATGTTTAAAAAGAGCCATGTAACTTCACATTTACACCCTAAATAATCTATTTATCCATTGTCTTTATTGTTTTGACTATCATAGCCTATCTCTTTGTATTACCTCATTAGCTTTGTTTTACATTGTAAACAGACTGATGATCAGAAATAAACATAAAAAATAACAAAAACCCACAAAATCACAAAACTTGCTAGATGTCACTTGTTATTATTACTTATACAGATTCTTTGGGTTCATTTTAAATGTTAAAGCACCCCCCCCCCTTTCATTAAAATAATGTCACTTTAAAATTTAGTTTTTATGTTTTTAATACCAAGTTCAGGATTACTTATAATACAGGAGAGCTAGTGCCCTTCAATTCCCACTCTTTACTTTAAAATAAATTTAGCAGAAAGCAAAAAGCTAAAATAATGTGTTTCATTTCCAAAAATAGTATAATTTCTCAAAAGAAACTATAATATCCATTATAAGGATGCACCTTATAATTGCTTTTTAATATACTCGAGGGTAAGAAAAAACATAATGATGCACTTGTTGAATTAGTAGTAGTTTATGTATAGTATATTATTCTGAAAAAGTGACAAATAGCTTCATGGTACTAATCAGATTATATTGTAAATTTCAATCTGCCCATAGTTGCAAAAATTCTACCATCTACTATTAATAACCATTTCTGTTTGTGATTAGTAGAGTCAAAGCAAGGGGTTAGGTAACTTTGATGGTTGATTGATGTTTATTTAGTTGTTCAGAAGTATTCACTAAAAAAACAGTTGATCTATGCTTATTTAATTTTCTAGAGATATTGACTAGGCAAGAAAACAATCAGAGGCTTAACCAGGCATGGCTGATCTTGGTGATCCCCCCCTCAGTCTTGCAGGATCTCCTGCTTTGGATCCAAATATTTTTATAAATTATTTGTTGAAAGCTGTACCAGTTTGGCTTGAAGAAGATCTTTCAGCTACTAACCAATCAAATATCAACAATCTTCACAAGCTTCTATTTGAAAAGCAAGTTCAAGATTCTGTAAAGAAGTTTGCAACTGATCCTCAGTTTAGATCTTTGTTCATCCAGAAGTCAGCTATCAAAGGTTTGAGTCAGCTATTCTGTATTATTAATCCAGAAAATTAGTGTTCACATGTACTTGTATATTTTTCTTTACTTTTAACCATTAATGAAGTAAATGAGTATACATCTTAGCTTGGGTAGATAAGAATCTAAAAAAAAGAACAAAAACAAGCATTCTCCTTTTTTTTAAATTATAAACCTTAAAACCTAATTAGAAGAGACTCTTTATGTCTCCTTCATTGGGACATAATGTCTTCCAATGTTCCTAATGTCTAATGTTCTCCTTATGTCTCCTAATATTTCATATGGTAGCTCCTGTAAGATACTTTAGGAATTATAGTTTAATTTGGGTTGTTGGAAGGCACTCAAGGAGTGGTGATTCTTGGGAGAAATATTTCCAAGAAACTACAGACAACTTGGTGCTGCTATGGTGACCTTAAGGTACTTCATGCTGTAATGAATTTATATATATATATATATATATATATATATATATATATATATATATATATATATATATATATATATATATATATATATATATATATTATATATATATATATATATATATATATATATATATATATATATCATATATATATATATATATATATATATATATATATATATATATATATATATATATATATATATATATATATATATATATATATATATATATATATATATATATATATATATATATATATATATATATATATAAATATAGCTTTTATAAAAAAAATAAAAGCCAGTGGTCATATCATAGGCAGCGTAAAAGAGTGATGTGAGCACTTTTTTTTTTTTTTTTAAGACTAGGTTTATAAGTGGTTGTCATATAAACTTAGAAGAGGGTTCATTCGATTGGGAATTGAAGGGGCTACTGTCTTTTTAATAGCCAAAATTGATTGGAGGGCAACCCCCCCCCCCCCCCGTTCCCATGCCCATCATTTCCCCAGTCAAAACTTTGATATAGTAATTTTGCTCAGCATAGTAGAAAGGTCCGGAAGTTATGTCTTTCAGAATGACAACTCCCCCTCCCCACACACACACACACAACCCTCAGGGCAAGGGTTGTAAGTTATGCCCTTGGAGCATATAATGTTTTTATAGAAAGGGTGATTGTATAAGCTTCAGAGGGGGCTTATTGGATTTTTAATCAGAAGTTCTAGTGCCCTTTTTAAGAGTCGTTGTGATCAGAGGGCAGCTACACCCCTTCCCACGCCTATCATTCCCCCAAACACATCCACTAAAAATTTTGAGATGACCGTTTTTTTCAGCGTAGTTGAAAGGTCCAGTAATTGTGCATTTAAAGATGACACCACCCCCCACAGCCCTCAGAGCAAGGGTTGTAAGTTATGATCCAGGGACATATAAGATTTAAATGGAAAGGGTGGTGGTATTAAGGGGGGCTCATTGGATTGGAAATAAGAAATTCTAGTGCCCTTTTTAAGAGTCAAAATGATCAGATGGCAACTATCAACTATCCCCCCACCCTTATGGTATATTTTCCCCAAATGCATCTAATGAAAATTTTGAGATAGCCATTTGTTCAAAAGCAGTCTAAAGATCACATAACAAGGCCTTTGGGGTTGACACGCCCCCCCCCTTCCCAGGGGTTGTAAGTTATGCCCAGGGAGCATATAAGCTTTTTTATTGAAGGAGTGGTTGTGTAAACTTTAGAGAAAGCTCATTTAATTTAACATGTATAGTTCTAGTTCTCCTTGAAGAGTAAAAATTGATGGTGGGCAACTAGCTCCCCCCCCCTCCTCCCTGACACCCTCATTTCCCCAAACGCGTCCAATCAAAATTGTGAGTTAGCCATTTTGTTCATAACAGTCCAAAGAGCATATAACAATGGCTTCAGGGTGGACACAACCCTCCAGAGCCCAGGGGCAAGGGTTGTAAGTTATGCCCCTGGCATATAAGGTTTTTATGGAACAGATGGTCATAATAAATACAATTAATAAAAATCAAGCAGAGGATCAGGGGTACTGGTGTTACCTCTATAAAAGAAAACACGCCTTGACCTCTACCTCTTGTACGGTATGGAAAAGAGTTTTTTTTTTTAATATAATGTAAAACATATTTAAATTTTGAAACTTAAATTGTATTAATTCAAACTTAAATTACCAATTATATTTATTCAAATTTAGTATCAAATTTTGTAATTAAAATTTTCTTAATTGGATATTCTTGAGACGTTACGCCCTTTTGACTACCTGTATACACATAATGTGTTTTGGTTTACTTAAGCACTCTCCTCAATATTCTCTGAAAGGCTTGCCTGAATTCCTTTTGTCTTTTTGGAAAATAAAGTTCAAACATGCATACTTTTCTCAATAACATATACGATATGTAAGCAATGAAAGAATTGCCTAACTTACAGGCAATAACTTGAAGACTCTGGGGTTGACATCGCCAAAGACATAATTACTGGATCTTTAAATAATGCTGAACAAAATAATTCTCTTAAAACGTTGATGGGATGTATTTTTGGGAATGATAGGCTTGTGTGGGATGGGCTGGTTGCCCTCCATTCACTTTGTACTCTTAAATCAAACAGTTCGTAGCAACAAACTGTAAATAAGAAGCGACCCGGCTCAATAGTAACCGAAACTAAAAAATGGAATTTTGATACCAGTATATACATCAAAAGAATTGGATTTTTATACTGATTTCAAATATATATGTTTCATCAAGTTTAGTTTTACCCATCAAAAGTTACGAGCCTGGAAAAAATATTCCTTATTTTCGAAAAAGAGGGAAACACCCCCTAAAAGTGATAGAATATTAATGAAAATCAAACCATCAGATTTAGCGTATCAGAAAACCCTACTATAGAAGTTTCAAGCTCCTATATGCAAAAATGGGGAATTTTGTATTTTTTTGCAAGAAGAAAGACCACAGATGAGTGTTTATTTATTTATTTTTATTATTATTTTTTTCAGGGTTGATTGTATCGACCCTGTGGTCCTAGAATATCGCTAGAGGACTCATTCGAACGGAAATTTAAAGTTCTAGTACCCTTTTTAAGTGACCAAAAAAATTGGAGGATGATTTAATCCCCCACAGTCCCTGGGGGAAGGGCTGCAAGTTATGAACTTTGCCCATTGTTTCATATAGTATTGGTTATTGGGAAGTATACAGGCGTTTTCAGGATAGATTTTTTCCGGTGGGGGGGGGGGGTCGTTGGAGGGGGCTATGTGGAAGGATCTTTCCATGGAGGATGTTTTCATGGGGGAAAGAAAATTTCTATAAATGGAGCGCCGGATTTCCCAGCATTATTTAAAAAACGATCAGAAATTAAATAAAAAATCAAGTTTTTTCAACTGAAAGTAAGGAGCAACATTAAAACTTAAAACGAGCAGAAATTATTACGTGTGTGAGGGGGTTCGCCCCCTATTCAATGCCTCGCTCTTTACGCTGAAGTTTTTTTTAGTACTTTCAAAAGAGATATCTTTCATAGGCAGCGCAATCGCACTGCCTAAGCAAAGAACGATGTTGGCACAATGTATTATTATTTTTTTTGTTTTTTTCTTCCATACCAGGGCACTTCATATCGAAGAAGTTGTCGTAGAAACTTCGAAAAGGGCTCATTCAGTTAGAAATTGGAGTGGCTTGTGCCCTTTTTAATAGTCAAAAGTGATTGGAAGGCAACTAACACCCCTTCCACGCCCACCATTTCCCCAAACACATCCAATAAAAATTTCGACTTAGCCATTTTGTTCCACGCAGTTGAAAGTTCTGGAAATTATACCTTTGAGCACGACACTCTCCCCACAGTCTTCAGGGCAAGGGTTATAAATTGTGCCCTGGGGGCATATAAGGTTTTTATTGAAATCTTTGTTGTAGAAACTTTAAAACTCATTCGATTGGAAATTAAAAAGGCTAGTGCCCTTTTTAATAGTTGAAAGCGATTTGAGGGCAACTAACACCCCTTCCACGCACACCTTTTCCCCAAACACATCCAATCAAAATTTTTAGATAGCTATTTTATTCAACGTAGTTGAAAGTTTTGGAAATTAGGTCTTTAAGGATGACAATCCCCCACAGCCCTCAGGGCAAGGGTTGTAAGTTATGCCCTGGGGGCATATACGGTTTTTATAGAAAGTGATGTTGTAGAAACTTCAAAAAGGGCTTATTCAACTGGAAATTGAAAGGGCTAGTGTCATTTTTAGTAGTCAAAAGTGAGTGGAGAGTAATTAACCCCCCTCTCTCGCCCACCATTTCCCCAAAACACATTCAATCAAAGTTTTGAGATAGCCATTTTGTTCAACGTAGTTGAAACTTCCGGAAATTATTTATTGAAGGATGACAAACCCCCTAGAGCCCCCAGGGCAAAGGTTGTAAGTTATGTCCTGGGGGCAAATAAGGTTTTTATAGATAGCGTTGTCGTAAAAACTTCAAAAGGGGCTCATTCAATTGGAAATTGAGAGAGCTAATGCCCTTTTTAATAGTCGAAAGTGATTGGAGGGTAACTAACCCCCCTCTCACGCCCACCATTCCCCCAAACACATCCAATCAAAATGTTCAGCTGACCATTTTGTTCAACGTAGTAGAAAGTCCTCGAAATTAGGTCTTCGAGGATGACAACCCCCTCCCCCCCCCAGCCCTCAGGGCAAGGGCTGTAAGTTATGCCCTGGGGTTATATAAGGTTTTTATTGAAAGCGTTGTCGTAGAAACTCCAAAAGGGTTCATTTGATTGGAAATTGAAAGGGCTAGTGCCTTTTTTAATAGTTGAAAGTGATTGGAGAGCAACTAACGCCCATCTCACGCCCACCATTTCCCCAAACAACAATCAAAATTTTGAGATAGCCATTTTGTTTAACGTAGTTGAAAGTTCTGGAAATTAGGTCTTTGAGGATGACAACCCCCCTCACAGCCCTTTGGGTAAGGGTTGTGATTTATGCCCTGGGGGCATATAAGGTGTTTATAGAAAGCGTTGTCGTAGAACCACAAAAAGGGCTCATTCGATTGGAAATCGAAAGGCCTAGTGCCCTTTTTAATAGTCGAAAGTGATTGGAAGGGTTGACATTTTTTATAGTAAAGTTTGATGATGGGTACTATGTGCCTTTTTTTTTTTTTTTTTTTTTTTTTTTTTTTTTTTTTTTTTTTTTTTTTTTTTTTTTTTTTTTTTTTTTTTTTTTTAGACCAGGGCACTTCGTATCGAAGGAGTTGTCTTAGGAACTTCGAAAAGGGCTCATTCGATTGAAAATAGAAAGGGTTGATGCTCTTTTAATAGTCGAATGTGATTCGAGGGCAACTAACCCCTCTCCCATGCCTACCCTCCCATTTGCCCATTACGTTTAAAAACTAAACGTTGTTTAAAATATTTTGATTTAAAGATTAAATCAAAATGCACTGTGTTAATGCTAATTAACGCAGTGTATAAGGGATCTGCAGTGTAATTAACGCAGTGTAAAGGTTTTATCCTTGTATGGTATACCAGACAAATACATTAAAGTAATTAGTGCTATGTACGAGAATAACACTGCTGCGGTTAAAGTAGGAAATGAGGTTAGCAGCTGGTTTTGTATTAAATCAGGAGTTAAGCAGGGTTGTGTTCTATCCCCCTTTATATGGATTATTTTGATGGACTTTGTTTTAAGGAGCACAGGAAAGGCAATGGGAGACCACGGAATCAAATGGGGAGGAAAAAGTCTCCTAGACTTGGATTATGCTGATGATTTAAGCATCCTAGATGAAAGTGTGAGCAAAATGAATGAAGTTTTAGAGGTTTTTGCGAGTTCAGGGTGCTAGTATTGGTTTGAAAATTAATGTTAGGAAGACTAAGTCACTAAGGCTAGGAATAAGTGAAGATGAAAAGGTGACGTTGGGTAATGAAAATATTGATCAGGTGGGCAGCTTCACTTACCTTGGTAGTATTATTAGTAAAGATGGTGGGAGCAGTGAAGATGTTAAAAATAGAATAGCCAAGGCTCAGGGTGTTTTTTCACAGTTAAAAAAAGTCTGGAAGAATAGGAAGATAAGTCTGCAAACCAAGATTAGAATCTTAGAAGCTACAGTGATGACAGTGGTCAAATATGGCTCTGAAGCATGGACGCTTCGAAAAGCGGATGAAGATTTGCTAGATGTTTTCCAGAGAAATTGCTTAAGGATTGTTCTGGGTACCCGGCTGACTGACCGTATTTCAAACAATAGGCTATACGAAAAATGTGGTTCAATACCGCTTTCTAGGTCTATAATGAAAGAAAGGTTGAGGTGGTTAGGGCGTGTTGTGCGGATGAAGGATGACAGATTGCCAAAGATTGTTCTTTTCGGCCAACCATCTAGGGCTCAAACGGAAAGCAGATCGTCCCCGTCTGGGGTGGGAGGACGTCATAAAGAAAGATTTAAAGGAAATGGGAACTTCGTGGGCGGGTGTAAAAAGGGAGGCTTTGAATAGATTGGGGTGGAGGAGGAGCGTGCGTAGCTGTGTTGGCCTCAGGCGGCTTGGTGCTGCGATGAGTTGTTAGTAGTAGTAGTAGTAGTATAAGGGATCTCCACAGTATCCCAAGAACGACTGAGGGTATTATGTTCAAATTTTCGGGGCTACTTCTGCTCTTGAAATTTAACCAAATCAAAATAGCTTAAGTGTATCCAAGCTATCAAAGAAAGTAAACAGTTTTTTTGCGAATGGTATCAAGTTTTCCATTTCTGGTCAACTAGAGGAGGTATGAAACTAAATTAAACACTACTATTTGTGTCCAGATTTTTAAAAGGCTGTATGCTGTTAAAAATTGCAGAAAATTTTTCTCCAGCATACAAATAGCAGGCCAAACTATAAAGTCTTAAAAAAACGAAAAGATTTAAAGTATTATTTTCTTTTTCCTTGAAAAGACTATGTCAGTATAAAACGAACAGAAGTTAATTAAAAAAACTTTCCACAAAATTAGTTTTTCAAAGAATAGTAAAGAACTCCATTAAACCAAAAATGAGCAAAAATAAAATCAAATAATCTACTAAGCGTGAAACTACCACAAATCAGCATCGATAAATAAATGAAACCCAAAACGATCAGAAATTAAAATAAATAACCGAGTCAAACTTAAAACGAGCAGAAATTAACATAAGTTGGGCTCAAAACCCCCATGTCTTCCCAAGGCCAGAACATAATTTGCACTTTACTGAAAAAAAATACAAATGAATGTGCATTGTCATTTTAGTATACATATACTGATATTTAGTAATCAAAATGTTAATATTATTTGATTGATTAAAGTTATAAAAGTAAAAACATTTATATTTTTTCAGTAAAGTGCAAATTATGTTCTGGCCTTGGAAAGGCAGAGGGCTTTTGAGCCCAACTCATGTTAATATCTGCTCATCGATGCTGATTTATGGTAGTTTCACGTTTGGTAGATTATTTTATTTTATTTTTGCTCATTTTTGGTTTAATGGAGTTCTTTACTTTTCTTTTAAAACTTATTTTGTGGAAAAAGTTTTTTTAATTAATCTTAATTAAACGGCCTTTGTGATTCATGGGTCATTCATAAAGAATTGGAATAAAATTTGAACTTTAGCGTAAAGAACAAGGTATTACTAGGGGGCGAACCCCCTCACATACGTAATAATTTCTGTTCGTTTTAAGTTTCAATGTTGCTCCTTACTTTCAGTTGAAAAAAACTTGTTTTTATTTAAAAGGCCCCAGATCTTCCGAATTCCAATCGAATGAGCCCCATCCGATCTGAAGTTCAGTAAAGCGCCAATGACAATCGCACTATAATTGGAATGCTTGGCTTGACTTGACTTTATTTAACAAAAACATATACATAAATTTTGTACAAAGGAGAAGAGAGGAATCTCGTATGTCTCCTTTATCAAACAATAGGGGAAAAAAAAAATTATTTTGAACAATTTGGAGTCCTCGTAAATGTGAAGGGAAAGTCAGCATCCAAACGCTCGGACAATACTGGAAATAACAATCAATTAATGAAAAATATAAAGTTCTAATGATTTGGTATGGAAACAGAAACTTTAATCTATGCAAACAACCGAGATTCCTGGACACTGTTGCTTTAAGTTTACTAATATGCGTCTTAAACGACAGAGTTGAATCAATATAAATACCTAAATATCTAAATAAATCCACTCTTTTTATGGAGGAAGCTCCAATATTAATAATTTGAAATGACACACGCTTCACTGACCTCGAACTTCTCCCAAAAACCATAAATTCCGACTTCTCTAAATTAGGTGTTAATCGGTTAGCATGAAACCAAGAATTTACATTCAAAGCAACAGTCTCCAAGGACAATCGTAGGTCCTCCTCGTTGCCCACCCTCAAACTAATTGCTGTATCATCCGCAAACAATATTGCTAACTCATCACCTGAAGGCATGCAATTTGGAAGATCATTTACATAAATCAAAAAAAGTATCGGCCCCAATACGGATCCCTGCGGTACCCCTATATTTTCTAACGGGAAAATACGAGAGGGAAAACATCCCACTTCATAGATCTAGTAATTTCTGTTCGTTTTGAGTTTGAGTGGAACATTAATTTTATTCTTGGTACATTTTAAGCTTATGATTGGTTTCTTTTTTTATTAAGTCTAATATTTGTTTCTTTTAACTTTAATTTCTGTCTTGTAATTTCTAGATATTATAATATAATATCTATTTGGGCTCATTCCTGCCTAATATAATGTCTTAAATTATAATCGGGTAACAATAAAGACGACTTCCTCGTTAATTTATCTAGTAATTTCTGTTCGTTTTGAGTTTGAGTTAAATATTAATTTAATTTTTTGTAAACTGTAAGTTCATTATTGGTTTTGTTTTTATTAAGTTTCTTTTAACTTTTAGTTGATTATTCATTGTAATGTCTGTTATATTTTTTCTTGCTGAAGACATATTTTCGCTCTTTACTTCTGTTAAGAAAAACTTGTTTTTTTTTATTTAATACACAAAATAAGACAGAAAAATATATGCATATAAAAGTTGAATAAATCAAGCAGTAGCACTCAACACTTTGAAATCATAACTTCTCTGCCTCTAAAGCGTTCCCTATAAAACTTTCCACTGCCATAATTGCCCCCCTAGAAGAAGTCTCTTAAGATACCTGGGAGCCGTGGTACAACCCTGCCAAAAAAGCCTTATATTCTCCTTAGGTTCTCCAAAATTTGCCAATTACTCATAAATTGTTCCTGGCCATCCTCATATTCCCCACAAAGGAGACAAGCACTCCAACCTCCCAGGTCATTTTCATCATAAGAATCCCCGTGTCCCCTAGGCAATGGCAAACAATTTGCTTGCACCTGCAACCAATACTTCAATGTCCTCCATGGTAGGTTCAGTCTCAAGTAAAATTCCTCTTCATGCACTACTTCGATCTGCTTATAAAATCTTAAGAGTGCATGACTTTTCAACACAATTAAGCACAACCTGAATCTTCTGGTCCATAAGGCTCAAATCCAACGTACTAAGAAAATAATCAGGTTTGCAATTGGACCCTGGCCCTCACCCCATTCCCATGAGAAGTCAGATTTATCCAGCAGATCTTAAGCCTGTTTTGGCCATGCTGCCTTTTTAGAAAATTTCAACATCCCTCCGTGAGCCGCCTTTGCTAGATGGTTACCGGGCAAATGTATTATCTGTAACCAAAACTTAATCATCTGTATAATCCTCTTATGATGCAAGTTCGGTAAACCCAGGTCATCTATAACAACCAAACTACTAAAATTATTAGTCAAGTCTACTTCTTTTTTAAAATACATAAACTGCAGAGACTCCAATTGTCTCACTGCAGTGACTTCCCACAACTCGCTGCCATAATGGGCAACTGGTAGGTTTTAGTCATGAAGATGTACTTATGCATCTTCATTATCTTAATTCCTATTATGTGTTTCTGCTGGAGTAGACCACATGTAGCTGCCTGTCCACGTGAAATCAGCAACTCAATGTGTTAGGTCCTGGTCCCAGTTGCTGTGATCACATCCCAAGTACTTATATCTTGGGGCTACTTTTATTGACTCACCTTTATAAGTAAATGACAAATCATGCCTGTCCATTGGGTTTTTCACTATGAAAGATGACAATCTCAGTCTTGAATGCGTTTAGCTTCAATTTCTCTTGTTTCTAAGTAAGCCTCAGCTAAATTCCGGAGAGTTTGAAGCTTCTTGGCTAAGTTCCCCTCCAAAGCCGTGTCATCAACAAACAGTAAACAATGAAATAGAATATTCGCTAATGAGATGACCGGGGCCCATCTCTGTTCAAGGTACTCTGCCAAATCATTAATATATAAAGTGAAGAACTTCAGTGACAGCGTGCCTCCTTGATGGACCCCATTGAAGGTTTCCGAATGACCTAGATACACCTTGTTTAGAAATACAATATATTGAGTGGTCGTTCAAAGAAATAGTACATACAGTACTATATTAAAATAAATTTGATAAAGACACTCAATGAGTAGAATTCCTACTAGAAACTGTTGATATTGTGCTGCTTGCCATCACGGCCATTCAAATTCCTCAATGCCACTCCTAGAGTCATGGTGAGATTCTTATTAGTTCTTCTCTTTCTAGATGAAGATGCCTCTGTTGGAGAAGGTGAAGAGGAACAAAGAAGTGTCAACTACTTCATTTCTAATGAAGTGCATTTTTCTTCCAGCAAAATGATCAGGTATTTTATTTCTCTTTAGTATTATAAAGTATTACTAAAATAAGTGTTTTGTGGTTGTTTTTATTATGCCAAGCTTGGTTTTGGTAGCAAAAGGATGCATTGTACATCTAACAAAGAGAGTAAAATCAGAATGAACAGGACTTTTTTTCTGAAGAGAGCAAAATAAAATAAAATAGAATTATCAATCAACTATTTTGGAAACGTTACTATTACAAACAGATAAGCAAAATTAGATCTAGTACACGAAAAAAAAAGCAACAATTAAAGTATCCAAATTCATAGAAATTGTCAAAGTACAAATTTTTTTTTACTGATTGTAAATTAATATTTTAATTGTTAATTTTTATTGGTTAATTCTCAGTTAATTTAGCTTTGTTAAAGGTTGTTCGTTTGATGTCTTTAACAAGAGCCTTTCCAATTTTTTTTTCCCTGGACCCTGGTTAAATATGAAATGCCGATTTGGTTTTTGTTAGTTATCTTGTTCCAAGCCCTTCCTTGTTGTTTGATTACAACATGAAGAATAAAACCCAAGAAATGCTTGTCTCCCTTGTGGATAGGAAAGGAAAGGCTTAAGACATTGGTACTGAGCATAAATATATATAATAGCAGAAAGAGATTCCTATGATATAGGCTATGTAGTCTAGAGAGGAGGGCTGTAAAAATTCAAGTTGAGCTTTGGATTTGTAAACTTGAGTCTTTTGGCTTTCATTTGTCATTGTGTTTTAAGATTTTGGAATACAGAAATGGACTCTCATGCCTTTTTTTAGGTTTTGCTTGTATAACTGTTATTTCTTTGAGAATGTGCCTGGTCCAAAAGCTTTAGATTTTTCTTAATTATTGTGTCTGTATAATCAAAGGTCGAGGATAGCAGTGACTACAAAACCAATTTGAAAAAAAGTTCTATGTCCCATTAAGTATTATAGGAGTTTTGTGGACACAGCTTAGATACAGTGATTATAAAACAAGCTGAATTGAGCTGTTGTTTTGAGAGCTCCATATTGAAATTAAGTTTATTTGGCTGTTGTAGATCATGGTAATCCAAAGCTACTCCACAAACCTGAGTAGACTCTTCCCAACTACTACTATCATGCAACTTGCAATTGGTTCTTTTGTTTGTTGTGACAAAATGCTGTTGAGATCTTGAAGTCACGGACAACCTGATAAAGCAGCATTGCTTTATGAAGCTGCAAGTGTCTGAAGCTATCCAGCAATTTGCTCCTTCAAAGGGAAATTACAGTAATTCATGGGACAAACCCTGCTTCAACGTTTAACGGGAAAAGCCATTAAGTCTAGAAGATTGGTACAAGATGGAAGCATACTAAAGCTGACAAGGACTGGCTCTTATTTATTGAAGACCGAAAAGAATCTCTCAATATCACCTACTTAGGTAGGGTAGAGTTAGAAACAATTTTGTCTTTCTTGATGATCACATGCGAATTATCATGAAAGGCTACTCCAAAAGAAGCGTGCTTTTTGCGCAACTTTAGCTCCATATGCTTTACATTTGGTTTCTCATAAAAATAAAAAACAACGGCCTCTTTTCCAAACTTTCTGTTTATGTGCGATTCGTCTTGTCTTGTAGCATAGAATCGACAAAAGCTGTAGAAGTGGACCATGGTAACTGGTGAATAGATGCACGACCATGAAAAATATATGAAACATTTTGCTCTGAATGAGAATGTCGTGTTTTAGTGATATTAATTAAAAAAACTTTCCACAAAATAAGTTTTTCAAAGAAAAGTAAAGAACTCCATTAAACAAAAAATGAGCAAAAATAAAATCAAATAATTTTACCAAGCGTGAAACTACCACAAATCAGCATCGTTAAATAAATGAAACCCAAAACGAACAGAAATTACAATAAATAACCGAGTCAAACTCAAAACGAGCAGAAATTAACATAAGTTGGGCTCAAAACCCCTATGCCTTCCCAAGGCTAGAACATAATTTGCACTTTACTGAAAAAATATAAATGTTTTTACTTTTATAACTTTAATAAATCAAATAATATTAAGATTTTGATTACTAAATATCAGGAAATGTATATTAAACTGACAATGCACATTCATTTGTATTTTTTTCAGTAAAGTGCAAATTATGGTCTGGCCTTGGGAAGGCATAGGGGTTTTGAGCCCAACTTATGTTAATTTCTGCTCGTTTTGAGTTTGACTCGGTTATTTATTGTAATTTCTGTTCGTTTTGGGTTCAATTTATTTATCGATGCTGATTTGTGGTAGTTTTACGCTTGGTAGATTATGTGATTTTATTTTTGCTCTTTTTTTGTTTAATGGAGTTCTTTACTTTTCTTTGAAAAACTTATTTTGTGGAAAAAGTTTTTTTTAATTAATTTCTGTTCGTTTTATATTGACATAGTCTTTTCAGAGAAAAAGAAAATAATACTTTAATTCTTTTTGTTTTTTTTTAAGAATTTATAGTTTGGCCTGCTATTTGTATGCTGGAGAAAAATTTTGAGCAATTTTTAACAACATACACCCTCTTAAAAATCTGGACATAAATAGTAGTGTTTAATTTAGTTTCATACCTCCTCTAGTTGACCTGAAATGGAAAACTTGATACCATTCGCAAAAACTGTTTACTTTCTTTGATAGCTTGGATACACTTACGCTATTTTGATTTGGTTAAATTTTAAGAGCAGAAGCAGCCCCAACAGTTTGAACATAATACCCTCAGTCGTTCTTGGGCTAGTTGCCCTCCAATCACTTTCGACTATTAAGAATGGAACTAGCCCTTTGAATTTCCAATCGAATGAGCCTGTTTTAAAGTTTCTACGACAACGCCTTCTATAAAAACCGTATATGCCCCCAGGGCAAAACTTAAAACCCTTGCCCTGAGGGTTGTGGGGGAGTGTCCTCCTCAAAAACATATTTTCTATCTGGAAATCAACTACGCTGAACAAAATGGCCATCTCAAAATTTTAATTGGATGTATTTGGGGGAATGATGGGCGTGAGGGGGGGGGGGGGCTAGTTGCCCTCCAATCACTTTTGACTATTAAAAAGGGTACTAGCGCTTTGAATTTCTAATCGAATGAGCCTGTTTCGAAGTTTCTACGACAACGTTTTCTATAAAAAAAACCTTATATGCCCCCAGGGCATAACTTAAAACCCTTACCGTGAGGGTTGTGGGGGAGTGTCCTCCTCAAAAACATATTTTCTATCCGGAAATCAACTACGCTGAACAAAATGGCTATCTCAAAATTTTGATTGGATGTGTTTGGGGGAATGATGGGCGTGGGGGGGACAAGTCGCCCTCCAATCACTTTGGACTATTAAAAAGGGCACTAGCCACTCCAATTTCCAATCGAGTGAGCCCTTTTCGAAGTTTCTACGGCGACTCCTTCGATACGAAGTGCCCGGGTATGGAGAAAAAAAAAAACAAAAAACAACACATTGTGCCCACATCGTTCTTTACTTAGGCAGCGCTAGCTCGCTGCCTATGAAAAGGTTGGCGTGAAAGGGTGGTTAGTTACCGTCCAATCACTTTCAACTATTAAAAAGGGCACTAGCCCTTTGAATTTCCAATCAAATGAGCCTTTTTTGAAGTTTCTACGACAACGCCTTCTATAAAAACCTTATATGCCTCCAGGGCATAACTTAAAACCGTTGCCCCGAGGGTTGTGGGGGAGTGTCCTCCTCAAAAAGATATTTTCTATCTGGAAATCAACTACGCTGAACAAAATGGCTATCTCAAAATTTTGATTGGATGTGTTTGGGAGAATGATGGGCGTGGTGGGGGGGGGGGGGCTAGTTGCTCTCCAATCACTTTCGACTATTAAAAAGGGCATTAGCCCTTTGAATTTCCAATCGAATGAGCCTTTTCTGAAGTTTCTACGACAACGCCTTCTATAAAAACCTTATATGCCCCCAGGGCATAACTTAAAACCCTCGCCCCGAGGGTTGTGGGGGAGTGCCCTCCTCAAAAAGATACTTTCTATCTGGAATCAACTACGCTGAACAAACTGGCTATCTCAAAATTTTGATTGGATGTGTTTGGGGGATGATGGGCGTGGGGGGGGGCTAGTTGCCCTCCAGTCACTTTCGACTATTAAAAGGGCACTAGCCCTTTGAATTTCCAATCGAATGAGCCTTTTTTGAAGTTTTTACGACAACGCCTTCTATAAAAACCTTATATGCCCCCAGGGCCTAACTTAAAACCCTTGCCCCGAGGGTTGTGGGGGAGTGTCCTCCTCAAAAAGATATTTTCTATCTGGAAATCAACTACGCTGAACAAAATGGCTATCTCAAAATTTTGATTGGATGTGTTTAAGGGAATGATGGGCGTGGGGGGGGGGCTAGTTGCCCTCCAATCACTTTTGACTATTAAAAAGGGCACTAGCCACTCCAATTTGCAATCGAATGAGCCCTTTTCGAACTTTCTACGACAACTTCTTCGATACGAAGTGCCCGGGTATGGAGAAAAAAAAGCACATTTTACCCACATCGTTCTTTACTTAGGCAGCGCCGGCGCGCTGCCTATGATTCATGCTTTCGGAATAGTTTGCTACTGATGATTCATCTGTTTTCCTAATTTGTTGGGTATTATCATTTTGTACAGTAGATAACTAATAACTCAAAAATTCTGTGTAATCTTGAGGGTTCTTTTCTGTATTTTACTCTTTTAAAATTGTATTCCGGAACTTGAAAGTGCGCACAAAAAAAACTACGATTTTTCTAGGCTTATCATACTTATTAGAAGTTTCACAGAAAAACAGCAATTCTCTTAGAGGTCTGAACGATCCAGCACTACCCCGTAGCGTTTACAGCTATTCCGATGATCATCTTGTAATGTTTTTAATTTTATATCGCTTTTAATTTTGATAGAATTGATGTATACAGTCAGTATGTAATTTGACAATATGAGTAGGTATAAAAAGTCATGATTTTATAATCTTTCTATTTGCTTGCAATAGTAATTCCCGTCAGGCGTTTGCTGTTATGCGAAACTGGGAGTATCATCACAAAGCACACTGGCCCAGAGAATACAGGTCTGTTCTTACATTTTTCATAAGAAGATTTAGTAGCTAGAACAACTCAAACAAGTAATTTGATGTAATTTGATACCGATCATGGCTGTTTTTTGTTTTTTAACTAAAAAAAAAAATCATGGTTTTTCAAGATGGCGGCCAAAAAGATGTTTTTTGCGCAACAATACATACAAATTTTTTTAGTATGTTGATTAAGAGCCCATTATTTACTATTGTCTAAGGGATGTGATCTTCGGCTCCTTTCCTTTTATATGCCGTCTTTTGATTGCATTTTGCACAAGGGTCCTATGAGGAAGCTGAAAGATTATACTGCTCGGTGTCGGTTGTATAATTTACGGGAAGACTTCGTGCGCACACCTTCGCCACAAATTGTAACCCTTCATTCTGGTTTATTGATGATTTTGGTGAGAATCTCCTGAAATATGATCTGTAAAATATAGTTTTTGTTAAACAAACTAGTATCCAACGGACAGTGGACTATTATAGACTGATATGGGGCCTAGGACACTCTGTGATTGAAGGTATTGAAAGGGTAGATCCAGCAGCTAAGGCCAAAGTATCACTGATATGATACGGAACAAAAGTCACATTCCCATTTCTAGGACCTGCTGGAAAGTAGCAATAAGGAGACGGAGCCATGCGAGGACAGAATAGAATTGGTATAGGAAGGTGTGATGGAACGAAACAACAGTTGTTACATCTTAATAGGTCTAAAATACGAATGGGCACCGAAGCCATTACTGGTATTGGGAATTTTTGGCATCAAATCCGAAAAGAAAGAGCCGATTCGCAAGTTTACAAAAATGTGAGACGGTTGTGGAAATAAGAAGGCAACTAATAGAGGATTACTTGATTGGGATTAGATACTGGCGGGAGATGTTTCATAAACCGGATATTAGGCTAGAGTATATAGTATATAGAGTATATAGGCACCGAAGCCATTACTGGTATTGGGAATTTTTGGCATCAAACCCGAAAAGGAAGAGCTGATTCCCAAGTTTGCAAAAATGTGAGACGGTTGTGGAAATAAGAAGGCAACTAATAGAGGATTACTTGATTGGGATTAGATACTGGCGGGAGATGTTTCATAAACCAGATGTTAGGCTAGAGTATATAGTTTGGGATGGTAATATTTAACTATTGGAAAACTATTTTAAGGACAGGGGAACCTGGACATTAGTACCCCCGTGACTAATTAGGTTTTGTGGAGGAGGGATTAGAGGCAATGGGCCTTGGCCTAAGCCTCGGCTCAGTTTTGTGAGTCCCTTTAGAATAATGCGATGAATAATTATAGGCAAAGGCTGACAAATAGCAGGGGGTGTAGGGGTCAGGACGAGGAGTGTGTTTGGCGAATTTGTTTGTCGTTTAGTACTTTATTATTATTTTTTTTTTCGAAAATGGAGGCACAACGTAATTCTCATGTGCTTAAGTGTTTCTAACCTAGATTTTTCTCATAGCAAATATTACAGGACTTACCGTCTTAAATCAATTTTTGCTAGGCTCTTTTTTGGATGGATTCATTTTCGTCCAACTCTTCCCGAGAAATGCCACAATACCGAAATGTATAAACATATTCGAGCAGAGTATGAACAAAGAAGACGAAATCCTTAAAGAATGAGAAATGGGGATGTTTAATTTGGTAAGAAGCTGAAGGAGGGAAATAGAAGCATTACTTAGTGGGTAATGTTTTTAACATGGATACCCCCCTTTAAATTAGAAATATTGTGATGCCAAGTAATTTTAAGGAGAATGCTGACATCTCGAGGGAAAGGGTGAAAAAAAAGGTGGAAGGCATTGAGACTTCAATGGATTTAGAAGGGCTGACTCTCATATCGAAGTCCAAGGCACTACTCATTGAGCTGCTTTTTAAGTTTTGGTTGCAGGTTTCTACTACCTTTAGGTCATCGACAAGTTTTCATCAGGCAGGAATTGAGAAAGGAAGGGGACCTAGGAGAGCAACATGGGGTAAATTCATTGTGGACAGGGAGGGAATGCAATTAAGGTCCGTCTTTTAGCTGACGATTCAACGATCTACATCCAGATTTTAAAAGCAGTGCTCCTACCAATATTTGTTCAGAGCTTCAGGCGGATCTTGGAGGACGGATGCTTGAATGAATGTATGATAGGTTGATTCTAATGCCAAAAAGGAGAGCTCACTATAACCTGAGCAAAACGAGTGATATATATCCATATGTAATTTTAAAGATGGTCTGAAATTTTTAGTACTATCTTTACAGTAATTATGATTTTGCTTTGCTATGTATTTGTTTACTCTTACAGTGTCGTTTGCTTGAAGAGAGGTCCGATTTTGGAAGCGGACAAGTCAATTTTGTCTCAGATTCAAATTATCACTCTTGGTGAAGGTTCTCCATATGAAACGCTTCATTCTCTGGTGTCTGGAGCGGTCGCTCCCTACTTCAAGTCTTATATCAAAGAATCTGGGCGAATTGAACGCGACGGTGATAAAATAGCACCAGCTGTTGAGAAGAAGATTGCTGAATTAGAGATGGGACTTCTTCATCTTCAGCAGAACATAGACATTCCCGAGATCACACTGCCCATTCACCCTGTTGTCACACTGGTAAGTTTAGATTTTTCTTCGAATTGGCCATTGTGATGCATCTATAACATAGCCGTAAGAGCTATGAAATTTGCCTCTTTTAGGATTCCTTTGTGAACTGAATTTATCATTTTTTGCTCTGAGTCTGTATTGCGAGTTTTTTTCGTAATTAGTCTAACAAATATTATGTAAGGAGCTGAAAGGTTCAAGACTCTTGAAAGGTCAACAAGAGATACTGAAGACGGAGTATCTAATCTCAACATAATATAGTTCCGTAAACCCGAAGCTATTTAATCTCGCCAACTTCTTTTATTTCTGATTCTAAAACAACACATTGAAGAATTATTTGTGCCATAAGTTTGTCCTTTAAATTTTTTTATTGCACATAAAAAAAATAGTTGAAAGGAAAGGAAGCTATTGCTTATGTGGATACACTAAAAAATGAAATATTTTTCAAGGAGTTATGCTGGTCCTCGAGTGCATGATAGGGGCTGGAAACTAAGATATCCAAAAGATTTTACTAATAATTTAATTATCTATTTTAGTAATTAGTTATCCGCCAACTAATGTGGAATATCTTCTGCGAAGTTAATTTCGCATATGTGGCCAAAAAAAAAAAAAAAAAAAAGGTTTGCTGTCTTCAGTAGCACAGAAAAAGATTTTGAGACTCAAACAGCTCTTCCACAAGATAAACGATGAATATAAACTCAAACGTACAAAGATAGACGGTAATTCTCTAGAAATGCGGTGCCAATTTTCTGTTACTGAAGATTTTGATAATTGATAAAAGTGCAAATTTACAGTCAAGTTAGTATTGTATTGGCGCAGTAGTCAATACACAGTTAAATCCATGCATCTGTACCAGATTGCGCCTTTACTCTTGGCTGATTCTTCAGCTGAAGAACATTTTTCCTCCGGCTGTTTTCTGAGCCCTAATATACAGCTGGTAGAGAGAATTGTGGTTCGCAATGCAACAGTACGGCTCTTGAAGAGTGGATAAGGGAGATCTCGTTAGTCTGACCCAAGTTTCAGATTGATTGCCTGGTAGTACATATAAATCATACGAGGCGAAACTTCCTCAATACAGGCTTGTACACCTGAAACGTGGCTGCTAGTAGCAACAACTCTTCCGTGACAGTTTTTTGACACAGTCTGACAAGCTAAGACCTGTGTCCTGCACTTCTTGATTGACAAATCTATTGACAAAAAAAGTTTTTGATCCGACAAGTCGACTTTGCTTATAATTAATCGTACAAAACTATAGAATAACACATTTGTCTTCACCTGTCCTGGATGAAACCAGACAGGCTAAAAATTCTTACTTAAACTCAAGAATTAAGAAATATTATTTATTTATGAACTTTCGGCTTCACAGCACTTGCTATCGCGCGTCTTGCTATAGCTTTTTTCAAATACAAAAATAAGTATATTTCTGCTCTTAGAGAGGAGGGGAAAGTAGAATAAAATAAGAAATGCACATTAACTAACTGATGAATAATAAAAAGAATCTCATTTAAGTCTAATTGTTATCACTGTCAAGAAAAGATATTTTGTACAGTTGTGCCCGTGCCACATCATAGTCACATCTATCGATAAAGAAAGCCAAATATCATGAATGACAAGGCAATTTTCGTGGTTTTAGCGTCACACTTGTATTTAAATAGCAAAAAATTAAAACTGTAAGAAATTAGTTTAAAGAGTTTGCACCAACAGTAATTTGTATCCAACTGTTCTCTACTAATTCTAAGTCTTCTTAACTTTTGTCAGATTCCTCTCCCAGATAGAAAAACTGCAGTTCTAAGTTTCCGTCTTTTCTAGTTTTAAAAATTATGCCTTAAACCTTGACTCTGATTGGTCAGTCAAGAAATTTATGTTTGAAAGTTGAACAGTGTTCAACTCGAGAAATTACGAACGGCGAACGTAGTTAGCGCTCTAGTCTTGCGTAATTTCGATTTTTATCGACAAGTGTGACTATAATGTGGCACGGGCATTAAACTCTTGGGTTAATTAGGTTTGATTTGAATGGGAGTTGAGTCGCCTCATAATAGGTTGGATCAAATTTTGGGGTTGATTTGAACGGTGTTTGGATAGAATTGGGTTGAGTTAAATAGGGTTAAACCGACTAGGGTCGAGTTAATAGAAGAGTTGAAGGGGGCTGAGCTAAATGGGGTTGAATCGAATAAAGGTCGACAATGTTGGTTGAGAAGCGCCAAGGTTGAGTTGATTTGGGTGGAGTAGCGTGGGGTCGGGTTACAATAGAACCTAATTTAGGTAATTTGAATTGGCTTTCCTGTGCGTAAAATATGTAAAGCCATTTATCTCGAAGGTAAAGTTATGCATGTAATATGTTATGATATGGAAGGAGTGTAATTCATTACACTAGCCTTCAGACCGCTGTCGCCTAGCGAAATTTTGATTATTTTCAGCTTTTACTATAGTTTTATATTCTCCATACAGTCCACATATTTCTAAAGTTGTTTTGGAGTTAAGTCTCTCCCAAAGTGTCAAGTTTATGTCCCTGTCTTGATTAATAATAAACAGGTGATCAAAGAGTGGTGATTCTTCATATATTTGTTACGAACTCAGAGCACAAGTAATTATTGAGTAAATTTGTTGAATTGTCAAAATAAAATTCCAATCGAATTCCTATGTTCAAACTCTGACTTGTCTCACGTGTTTGGCGATGTCTCGCTCCAGTTTCAAATATGTCAGGAACGACATTTATAAACAGTCTCACTTTCTCCCTATTAGTAAAATAATTAGAAGAAAAAGGCCTCGTGTAGCAATGCCTCACAAAAATTTCTAATGTTTTTTAAGCCCGAGCTTTGAAGCCATAGCGCTCGTCTGCTTCTATTTAAGGAAAAATAAAATAAGCATTCCTTATAATTTATTTCTCTGGCACAAGCCTAACAGTGTTTGCCTATTTTAAGTATTTGTCTAAATGTGTGTGTATAAATTTTTTATGTATGTATACAATTTTGCATCAATGTGTAGCAATAGAACCTAAGAGTATCTCTGAATATACTCATAAATGGCATCCCGCCCGGTTGACATCGGTGCAGACAGAATGTTTTGTCAGTCCGTTGTTCAAATGGGTTGACTATGTTTCTCATTCTGACATACGGTTAAGAAATAACGTGGTTTGCTCAGGAAAATACGCTATCGAAACAGACTAGTGGAATAGAAGCACACTTTGATACGGAAGTAAGGACGGTCATATCTCTTTTTATTTGCTTGTACTTTCACTTTCTTGCTATAATTCTTCTATGTATTGACAGCTGCTTGGCTTTCTTCGTTTAACCAATCGTTTTAATCGCTTTATGTCTATTATCTTTTTCTCTTACCTTATGGAAGAATTTGCCCCAGACATCTCTGTTTCGACTTCTCTTGGGCGTCATTGTATGTATAATTTCCTTTGCTTCAGTGTCGTTGGTTTTGGGTTGTTTTTTGTTTGGGATATCTTTAATATTGTAAATGATAGTTTTTTCTTTCAAATATAATTTGTTTATATAACGTATGTTTAAAGGTGTAAGCCTCTGTGTGGAGATCAGAGCATTTTCTTCTTCTAAATTTAAAAGGCTTTCCTTGCAAATCTCTCCCTTTTCACTTCTTTCTTTTCAGTTTCTATATATTTTCGTTGTTCTTGAACAATGGAACCTGTAATTAAAAATTTTGATGTAACAGTTAAAGTTCTTGAGTTTAAAATAGTCATATCGAATGAGCTGCAAGTATTCAACAAAAATAGAGAATAATAATAAAAATAATCAAATTATAATAAATAAAACATAAAAATCAATTGAGGAATAATCTGTTCTTGGAATGGGTTGATTGATTTGTCTGACTAGCAAGAATAAAGAGTTATCTTTTCCCAATTTTAGGTTGTAAAACAATGTACTGAACAAAATATCCGTCCGAAAGTGAGTGATTTTGGCGATAAAGTTGAAGATTCTACTTTTTTGAATCAGCTCCAGAATGGCGTCAATCGCTGGATACGGGAAATTCAAAAAGTAACCAAACTAGATAGAGATCCATCTTCTGGCACTGCTTTACAAGAGATCAGCTTTTGGCTGAATTTAGAGAGGGCACTTTATCGGATTCAAGAGAAAAGAGAAAGTCCAGAGGTTACTTTGACTTTGGAGATTTTGAAACACGGAAAGAGGTTTCATGCTACTGTCTCCTTTGATACTGACACTGGTAAACTGAAAATTCTTTTCTTTTTTTGATTATGGTTTCTCGTGCATTAAAAAAAAATTCTGAATCTACCAAAAAGTCAAAAGACTAGTGAACATATTGGAAATAATACAAAACTACTATTCTCACTTGTAATTTCGAAAAATACAAGGAACTTTTCAATAAATTTAGTTGAAAATTTTTCTTTTCTGAGAACTTCAGAGCGGAAAACAATACTGGCTATAATACTTTCGCGCAGTGAAGGGGGGAGAGTAATGGTCCAAAGGACCCCTCCTATAATGATGCGCTTTGTTCTAATTTAGCCCCCCCCCCCTTCTCAAAATGCATATATTAAGATTTGTGTATAGTAATGTTAGGTTGCAATCAACAAACTCAGAAAACCTTAAACACTGTTTATGGTGGAGATTAAATAAATTTTGTGAAAATATTTTGATTTGTTACCCTTGCTGTGATCTTCATGAATTCTGATGATTATATGATCATAATGATTTTTAAGACAATTAGGCTCTCCATACTTAACGTCTGTTGGATGTCTCTACTGCAATAATAGCCTTAGATTTCTAATCACGAAGCTCAGAAATTCTTTATATTGGTTTTCATGGAGATTAAATTCCATTTGTCAAATATTTACTTAGTGTATACTGATTTAGGACGATTATGCTCGATTTTCAGGATTTTAAATGATTGACATTCAACCACGTGTCTATATTTCAGAAGTGGGGGAGGGGATACTATGGGAAGTAAGTCTAAGGGAAATATTTTGCTGTAAAATTTCGCAAACAAACACAAGAAAAATCCACTTACCTCCTTAAAAGATCTCAAATTTCACCTTCTGGTAATTTGTTTATTCGCTTGTTGCCCATCATTGTTCACCGTATCTTTTTATTATTATTTTTTTTTTTTCTTTTTTTTTTATTTTGTATTGATTCACTGTATCTTTAATCGTTTATAACTCACTATTCTTGAACAAATAAATGATGTGTTTGGCGTTACAGGGCCAACTTTTCGGTCCCTCTCCGTAAAATCTCTTTGTGATGCCTCGTGAGATGTTTTTTTCTTTATGAATAGCCTAGAAAACTGCAGTATAATTACGTAGGAATTCGTCATATTAGCAAAATTTTGTGTCAATAAGCATAACCAAATAAACAAGTTTATGCTGCAGCCTTGGAGCCCCCAGCTTTAGGAACTTACTCGTTGTTTTAATCATAATTGAATTGTTTTTTGTTTATATTTTTTCTTTCAGGAAGTAAGTAATATGTTTTAAAATTTTGGACTACAAGGAAATTTTTCTTTTAAGGAGGGAAACCCAGATACCGGAAAATCCAGTGATGGTACGGCTTCGGCTTTATTTTGTATTCAATTCCAGTTATCATAGATAAGGGTCTTAAGTTTGAAGTTAAATCTTGTAAGAAAGGGCTTCAATTTGGGGTCTGTTGTCCTCAGAATTTCTATAAAATGTGGTCTATTTGAGGTTACCCAAAATTATATTCGCCAACTGCTCAGGCAAGGTCTTAATCGGGTCCTGAGCGCCACGGACGTGATTAGTCAATAGAGGTTGTCTGTATAAGAAGGACTGGCCCATATAGTTTTCAATCCGATCGGCTATGAAGTCTTTTTTTTTTACATCATGTAAATTTAGGGTTAAAAAAAGGGGGGCGTGGACGTGAAACCTTGAAAACACTTCCCTGGCCCTAAGTTTTCCTGTGGGTCTACTCCTAAAGTTCCAATCAAGTAGTTCAGTAATTTCGTTTTAACAAGTCATTTTTCCGGGAGAAAGGAGTAGAGGTAGGAGGGTGACACATCTTTCTTGTCCCTGATCAGGGCAAAGTCCATTTCTGTTACTTCCCTTTACTTTGGGCGTGTGTGCGTGACCTATGGACAAGTTAACTGACTTTATTCTTGCTCAATTCTTATACTATATCTCAGTATATTAAATTTGTAACTATCATTTTTGTCTTTACTAATTAGGTCTTAAACAAGCATTGACTATGGTTAACGATTATAATCCACTGATGAAAGACTTCCCCATCCACGAGCTTTTGTCTAGCTCGGAATTGGAAAAAGTTCGATCATCTCTGGTGGCAATCTTCAATCATCTTCGAAAAATCAGGAACACGAAGTATCCTATTCAAAGAGCTTTGAGACTTATCGAAGCCATATCTAGGGATCTTTCTAATCAAATGCTAAAGGTAACATTGATTTTGATTATTTTAGATGTTATGAATGATAGTCAGTGTGATATGAGCCAAGTCGTTTAAGTCCTTAAATCCTGGTTATTATTATTTTGCACGAATAATCTATTCTCGAAGGTACGTAAGAGGTAGTTTTTCCAAAAATTGTATGTGCTTTGTTCGATTTTGCCATTTCCAGGAATATACTCCTTCCTCCCCAAATAAATTGGGGAGCTTTATACGGGTCCCATCTCCCCAACAGAAATTTCGGTTTCTGTCGGCTCAAAGAAACAATCTCTGAAAGTTTTGAGTCGATTGGAGAGCCAAGACCAAACTTTTTTTTTTTACTTTGAATCCTATTTGTGAACAATGGACAATTTGAGTATTTCGGGGTCTCGGGTTAAATGAGTAATGTCTTGAACCTTAAACTATTTGAGAAAATAGTTATCTGGAAATTTACCCCGACACTATGGGGGCTGCGGGTGTGCTGTGGGGGATAAGGCAATGTGAGAAGGAATTGTTGCCCTTCCATCACTTTCGGTCTTTAAAAGGGACGTTAAAACTTTGAATTTCTAACCAAATGAACACCCTTCCAAGCTTTTGCTACTACCCATTCCATACAAAGTGACCGGGGAAAAAAAACCGAAACCACATGGCTGTTTACTAATGCAACGCTAGAGCCTTAGCTCTGAAAAGACTTTTTTCTTATGTTTATGCATTGAGATCCACCAAAAGTTTCAAGTCCATCGAAAAAAAAATTGTTTACCTTCGAAGTGCCTGTGCTCCTAGTTTTTTATTGCATTTGGGTCTTCTTAGCACAGACACTTCCAAGTTCAGCTATCAAGCGTTTTGGACAAAATAGTTTTTGGTCCCTTTTTTGGACCCCATTTACAGTTGGGTCAATATTTTTTCATCTTTTTTGTTGTTACTGTGCATCGTGGTCCTCTTAGCCCAGGACCCTATAGATAGAAGTTTCAAGCTGTTTGAAATTTTGGCACTTGGGCATTATATGGGCCTTTCTGAAAAGTCAAGTTTGGTTAATGCTAATGAAATAAAATAGGATGAATGTATAATAGTTTAGAAACAAATTTGGGCTATATATTTGCACATTAGGGGTGGGGGTGGGGGGGGGGGTGGGGGAAGGTAAAGCATAGCGTATATTATATACGTAATCTAACCTAGGTACCTCCCCCCCTCTACACCCCAAAAAACAGTTTAAATATCACATACGCAATAAAAACCACGCTATCATTGTATTACTCTATAGCGGTTAATCCGTCAAAAACGGGTTTTCGTGACTGGTTTCCTTGTAAAGGCCCATATAGTGCCCAAGTACCGATTTTTTTTTGGGCCCTAATAGGCTATTGACTAATATTTTTTCAGCTTTTTGTTGTTACTGTGTAACTGGGGCCTCTTAGTCCATTACAGATATAAGTTTCAAGCTGTTCCAAAAGAAAAAATTGGCTATGATATCGGCCAAATCAATATATTTTTCACTTTTTTTCTTGTGCATTTGGCCTTTCGGTTCAAGGCTTAAGGATATAGATTTCAAACTGATTGGAAATAAATTAGTTTTTAGTCCTTTTTTCGACCTTATTTCTGAGAGACCTGTATCCTTAATCAGTTTTTTTTCACGTGAGGTTACGCCTGGCCAAGCGACCTGTGGTTGTAAGTTTCAGACTGATCAGAGACAAAACATTCTCCTCCCTTTTTCAGGCTCCGATCACCCCCCCCCCCTCGGAAAAGAAAGTTGAGCCACCATTGGCCCAAGGAATGATCTCTGAAAGTTTAAAGTCGATTGGAGAGTCAAGATCAAATATGTGTGTCTTTTCCAATATGAAACCTATTTGTGAATAATCGGCAATTTGCATAATTTAGGGCCTGTGGTTGTATGGATCATCCCTTCCACTTAAGCACATTTGTTGAATCTTCAAATATTTGAGAATTTGGCTATCTGAAGTTTTGACCCGATGCTCTGGGGTTACAAAGCCTCCTGGGGAAATAAGGGGCACTATAAAGCGATACATGGCCCTCCAATCACTTTTCGTCTTTAAAAAGGACTCTAGAACCTTCTATTTTCAGTCAATAAGCCCGCTATTACATAACAACTATAGGGAATATGAAAATATAACACATTAAATTTCAATACCTTTCTTTTATTGAAGGACGTTTCGTGTTATTGTTTTTAGGGTTTGATCAAAAATACACCCCCACTCCCCCTTCAAAAAAATTTAATTGCATTATATAAAAATTAAAGAAACAATGTGGAACATTGTAAAATAGTATAAATATCGTAAAATAGTATGTTAAACCCAAGACCGGTACGGCTGTGACAATCCAAAAGACGTTGTGTGGTGTTTTCGAAAACTTCAATTTTAAGCTTATCTCCTCAAAATTGAGCAAGTTAGATCGTTCGGTCTGATAATTGACCTTCTGTCTTACTTGGCCGTCAAGACATTTAGAAGTTTTGGTTCTTTTCAAACTGTGGTAACCAACTCTCCTGTTTCGTCACATACAGAAATAGTAAGAAATTGAACATTTTGATTACAAAATTAATTTTGCCGCACATTAGATGTCCATCATCAAAATTACCTATGTCTCAGCTGCTAATTGCCTACGAGTCTGATAGGCACAACAAATTCTAGTATACTTTACTTGAATGTGACGGGAGCAGGGTTGCCACCTGCAGCACGAAATTGCTATTTCAGTACTATTTCATTATGCCTAGCACGTGCTCAGAGTTGCCACCTGTAGCACGAAAATGCTATTTTAGCACTATTACAGTCAATATTTTGACTGAAGCACCGAAAATCGTTGTTTAGCCCGCAAATTTAGACAATTGTAGCACTTGAGGAACTGACCGCGGTGGAAACCCTGGATGGGAGTCATGGGTTGCTTGGGATAAAGCTTGAAGATTTCCCTTGAGGTATTTATCTGATATACCGTTCAAGGATATAAAACTCAGGTCTAGAAGGATCTGATGCATCAGACTCTTTTTAATCATTAATCTGAGTTTAAAATTTTGGTCAACGCATCCTCTCTCCTTTCTGAAACTACACCGTTCCCTGAAAACTTTATCTGTGACAATTGCGATGAACACTCTTATCATCTTTCTTATAAAAGGGTTAATTATTTTTCCTAAAATCTTTAGGCACTTATATAGACGGATAAATAAATGTTTATTCATTCCACAGAGCTAAACAATGCATGTATAAACCACTCAGCGGAAATGTCTAATGGCGAGTTTAAGTGCACTAACGCGGGAACCCCTGTGTTCAGTTAGCTTATTGCAGTTGGCTTTTGTATTCTTTCGTGTTCAATAGGCAATGGCAACTGTTGAATAGCGTTCGAAAGCGCTTATACAAACCTATTTAATTAATTATTCGCTTATTATGTTTCAAAGCTAATAAGCTACAATTCCTTCTTTTACAGATAGAAAATTCTTGGTATATTTATGTATCAGTACAAGCTGGCAACGTTTTGGGTTAGTTTTTATGAGGTTGCAAGATTGTTATTTTTTTTTCTTTTTTTGCACAAAATTAATTGATGCTCAAACGGCGTTCTGTAGAGCATAATGCTTACGTTTGTTCACTAAGCTATTGCAATTAATTGCAATAAACTCTATTGAACGTGGGGGAAAGAAAACAAAAGCGGTAACCATATAAATTTAAATTGGGGTTTACATCCTGAGTCTTTGCTTCCTAAATAAATCAGAACTGCTATATGTTTATTAGGAATTATTTTATGCGGTTAATTTAAGGCAGACCTGGTGTTTGTTTTCTAACTAAATGTAAACTGATTTTAGAGCAGATTGGGCAGTGCTAAAGCATTGCCTTCTTGTTCCAAAATCATATTTATAAGTTTTAGTATCATATCTCTAGTTTCGTAATCACCATATTTTAAAAACTATTTTACTATGTTATCAAAACTACCGCCTTATTATTTTTCAACCCTTTTAGCACCGTCTCTGACATCTTATTGCTAAATAATCCTTCCTTCACTTCCAAATTATCCGAAATATTTCCCTTCTTTTCTATATAATTTCTAACAACTTTCTTTCGAGATAATTCTTCTCAAAATGTTCTTCCCATCTTTCTTTCACTCTTTCATTTCTGTTCCTATCTTAAACTGGAACTAATCAGGTCTCACTACTTCCTTTCAGTCTTTTAACATTTAAACATAATATCTTACTATTGTATTCTACCCTTACTTCCCTTGTATCTTTTTAATATCTATTTTGGAAAACAATTGCTAATAGGCAATTACACAATTAATTACTGGATACATTTTTCTCAATTTGGATTCATGACAAAAAAAAATCAACTGAACTGGCAATACATGAACTTTCACTAATTGTAAATGACTCATGTGATGACATGCCTGAGCGCAGGGCCGTATCCAGGATTTTTTTCGGGGGTGGGGGCTACAAAACAATTTAAAAAAACGCATAAAAAATTTGTTTATATTCCTTGTTTTTACTTTTTTACGATTCAGCAAACATTTTTTTCTTTTTTTTGGGGGGGGGGGGGTTCAAACCCATTAATTACGGAGTGCCTCAAGGGTCTATCCTAGGGCGTGTTTTAGTTAATATTAATTTCTTCGATTATTTGTATGGATGAGTTTACAAATCATATTTGTGAATGACGTATTAATTTTTCTCTCTCCCCGTGATCTACAAGTTCTCTTCCTTAATCTTGAAAGTAGATTTATAACTGGTTCTGATTGGTATTAGAAAAATCTATTGTTTCTTATTGAAAAGAAATGCCAATATCATCCAAAAATCGGGAAGTTTCATTTTAGTGTCATTTTATAGATTTTGAATAACAGACGCCTGATGCAGATACCATTTGAAGACTTCGAGAAGGTAATGGCTCAGTGTGTTGAACTGTTTTCTGTGTGGGATGATGAATATGAAAAACTGCAAGGGATCCTCAGGTACCCGTTTTTTTTAGTTATTCTTATAGGAAAACAAACGGAACGAAAAAGGACATCTAACCCTTTGCTATTATTTACTTCTTTTTTTTTATGTTCAGTTGCTGAGTATGATGTTCAGTATTGTTTTTTTTTTAAATGTTCAGTTTTATAAGTTGATCTTATTCCTTTTTCTAAGGCTCCAGAAATTTTTCTTTGGTTTATTATTCTCCATGTATATTTTTTTGATATGTATGTTCTTTCTCTTTATATTAAAAGTTTTTAGATCTATTAAAAAATCTTATTTGTGTAAAGCGCAGTGAAGGGTAGCAAAGACACAAAGATCCTCCTACCTATTACTATCTTTTAACAAATTTTTGTTTCAATACTTTTCATTAATTCATTTTAGGTAAACTTAAAGAGGGATGGTTTACATTCTTGCTAAGAACTCTAAATTTAAATTACCATGTATTTGCTGTCCTTTGCAGCACTTCCACAGCACGGACTTTTGTTTTACTGAATTTAGAAACTAGATACGAGGAAATGGAAATATAGTTTAACTTAAAAAATATAGGGGTCTACAGATGTTATAGGGTCTAGAGATTGATCGTTTTGTTAAAAATGGCCGAACCTATGAATAAAATTTATGCCCAGATAAAATATTTATAATCTAATTGTCAAAATTCGACAGCAAAAGGGAGTGTAAAAGATGAACCCAAAAAAGAAAAGCTATGGTGTTCTTTAATATTAAAATAAATACGCATTTAAATGAGGTCGTACGGTTACATAATTGTACCAACACCAAGGAAAGGCGACCAAAACTCGACACAATTTCAGGTACAATAGCAAATACCTGGCACCTATAAGGTTGTTACTACTAGTGCAAACTTAGAACAAAAGAAATATATCGCACCAACACAAAAGAATACTATATTTAAAACATTAGAAGGGTAAAAGAATAGTGAAAGATTTTATTATTAGTGCATATCTGAACATTGGAACCGAAACATGCCCCAAAACAAGTTCACTTAGATTGTGATAAGGAATCAGTTATTTTTTTTTATTATTATTATCATAATTTTCATCTTCCTATTCTGACAATTTATGTTTATTGTGAGACAGGGGTGAGGGTTCTTCTGCCATTTATGTGGAAAGTGTGGACCTCAGACCGTGTCGATGAATATGAAATTGCAGTTTGGAAAGCGGGACATAACCCTTGCGTGGGACCAAAGGATGGTTTTTGCTTGTAATTGAGAAACCAAAACTGAGGGTTTGTCGCTACATGGAGTGAGTTTTTATAGCATTTGTTGGAGAAGACTGTTTGGAGTTGTTCCGGGAAGCTTTCGTTTCTTCGAGCTATGTTTCTGCTTTCAAGTGAGAGCAAGGACTCATCCAGGATTGTTGCTCGGGGGGAGAGGGTTACAATGAAAAAACCCTAAAAAATGCATTGAGCTGGACAAAAAGTTCAGGGAGGTTCAAACCCCGTAACCCCCCTGGATACGGCCTTGAGTGGGAGCCTCTTTTTAGGCAGGTAAGCTAGCAGGCACAAGTTTCAAGTTGAAGTTAGACAAAAATTAATAAGCTCTTAACATGTGTGACGGTTCCTTGGCCCCATTGGTAAAATATTTTGGTCATGATAATAGATAGACGAATTCAGATAACCAAAAAATAGCATTTTCCCACGGGTCAAAAAAAGTTGCTAGATACTGTTCAAGTCATTTCCCATTTTAATTTTGGTTGAGTGTATTATTTCATTTTCTGTATGAGGGACTGATATAGTGGAATGCTATCACGAACTCCTTCTAAACTTAAATAGTCTTATAATTACTACAGAGTTTAGTCTTTCCATCTTTTTTAGTTACGTTATTTAAAACTTGGCAAGAAAGTCAACTTTTGAATGAAGAGAGATTTTAATTTTTATTATTGAAGAGGTGCCTAGTATGACATCTATTTTCTGTTAAAAAAAAAAAAAAAAATGTAAAACGCACCATTTTGAAAAATGTTGTGGTACACATCCGCAAATGTCGGGTAGTCAGTGCGTAAAAACTAGCCAGTCATTCTTAATTCGGTGCAATCATGCTCCAAGTCTAGACTTGCTGCAGAAACGAGCTTGGTCACAGTGTGTGCCCACAACGTTTCAGTCATCCTAGGCCAACTTTTTTGACAAAAAGTTGGGTATGTTACACCTTTTTTGAAGCAGAATCATTCAAGCATTGTTAATCTTTCCTTTTTTTTGAATGCACAAAATATACCTACATTCCCTCCAAACCCCGGCCTAACGGCCCTGCCTACTGTTGACTTTAAATATTTAACCATTTTTGTATGATTAATGACGGTTTTCTCATTGGGGTGGGGGCGATAGAGAAATATTATTTATAATGAAATAATGTATCCTTTGCAAAAAGGATGTATATTGCAGGGCTCGGAATTAGTCCCTAAAAGTCCCCAAAGTCATTTTTTGGCTGAGATTCCTTCCGAGCCCCTTTTTATGCAGAAAGTCCCTTGAATCCCCCAAAAGTTGCTAAAATTCCCTATTTTGGAGCATAGTGAAAATTGAGGCATGATATTGTTGACACCCTCTTTAGATAATATTTTTCCTGCTGTGTTCAAACCTACTTGTCTTTCGAATCTTCTAAATGTATTGAGGAAAGACAATTAGCAACTGCAAGTTTTGTCGCTCCCAGTTAAATAAAAAAGGCACAAGAGGCAGAAAGATAAACGAATGGCGTAGGATCGGTGATTGAGTTTTCTTTTTACTGCAATATGTGTAGGAAAAACCTTAGCTGTCGCAAAGGCTTTTGCACATTGAAACAGCATGCTTCGTCGGACGAGCACAAGAAAAAGGTTGCGATCCATCTCAATGTGCTACAGTTACGATTGTGTGGATGTGCTAGGCAACAGTCCCAATCAGAAGAGCCATCAGCTAGCAGTGGAAATAAAACTATCGAGATGCTCCGTACAAAGCAGAAATCATCGGGGTGCTCAAGTCCTTGCAAGCTTCTATGTCTGGAGCTTCGTGCGACGGAATCATTGATGTCTTTAAAGCCATGTTCCCTGTTAAGCTACCGCCTGGGATGTCGATGAGTGCGAAGAAAGTCATGTACTTGATAACTGATGTATGTAACCCACACTGTAAACAAAGTCTTATGAAGGATATATGCAAAGCTTACTTTGTTGTTGAATACGACGAAACTACAAACATCTTAAGGGAAAAAAGAGCTACAGATTAGAGTACTTTTGATTCTCTTTAAAAGATAAAGTTGTGTGCCGCCATCTGGCGACGTATTTCATGGGACATGCAACTGGTGAGGACATTGCAAATAGCTAATGTCATGCGTTGGGAGAATTTATCCCTTGGAAGACTAATAATGATAAATAGCTATGGGCATAATGTCAATAAAAAGGTATGGTCGCAAATGAATGCATTGAGGAAGAAAAAGTCTTCGAAAGAGCTTGTGAACATTGGAACGCGTAATATCCATGTTGTGCACTTCACATCCATGAATTTGCGAGGAGTCATCCGACTTTGTTGTCCTCTTGAGGCATTTTCCCCTTGGTTTGCCTGCATGATGTTAGGATTTGAGAATACCAGAAAAAGAAAGGCGTCCCATACAATGATTTAATTCTGCAGGTCCCAACAAGGTGGTTGACGTTGGGTCCTGCTATTCACTAAGTGATTCTTCAATTTCCTGCACTCTTCGAGTATTTTGCATTCCGTGCCATTGCAGAAATATGTAAAGAATGTTGCGTCGTCAGCAAAGTACCTCAAGATTGTAAGTTACCTAAAAAGGAAAGATATGCTTGCAGAACTTGACTTCGTGCAGTTATTGTCTGAGATTTTTGCGAAATTCACAGCAGCGTTTCAGAAGAACGAAGCCCCTGTGCACGCCCTTCATGCCGAGCTAAAAAAAACTTTCTTCTCACCATTTTGATGAGACTTCTGAGACCCGACATTCTCATGTATAATGATGAAATGTCTACCAGTTTGCTTGAGAACTTGGACAACTATTTGCAGAACAAAATTGTAGGTGGTCAGCTTGAGCTTGCGTTGGATGCTCAGAAATTCACCTTGGTAGAAAGACAAGGGTTCCTTCGAAGGGCGTGAAGGCATTTCAAGGCAGCTGCCGAACACTTGATCAAGAAGTGCCTTATCTCTTCTAATAGCCCTCTCGAAGCGCTTGGGTGCCTGGATCCCCGGAAAAGAGCTAGAAATCTATCAGATATAGTTGTGCTTGCTCGAGAGACCCCAGTAGGAGTAAATTTTGATGATATTAACAGTGAGTGGGTGTTGCTGCAAGCCTAGAACTCAGTAGAATCAACGCCATCACGCGTCGACCATTATTGGCATCAAATCTTCTCTATGAAAGATGCTTTTGGTGGGTAAAAGTATACGCTTTTGTCGAAGCTTGTAAAAGGTGTGTTGACATTATCGCACAGCTGTGCTGACGTAGAGGGGTTTTTATAAGCTGTTATTCGCTTGTCACATGGTCGTTATTAAGGAGATATAGTCACTCGCACTAGGAAAAAACGAATGCTCTCTTGCCATCCAAAAACTAATTGACTTAAATCTGATTGTAATTTATTCTCACATTTCTGCTTTGAGATAAACAATTTTTTGAAACTATTTTGAATGACTAGATGGGTGACTTGTGTCTCTTGATTTCTTAAGTATGGACAAAGACCGTGTTTCTAGAACAGTTTATTCAAGTAGTCTGCATGCGGGCAATAGAAAGGTGCTATACCTTAAAATACCTGAGGCCAGAACATCTTGGATTTTTTGCACTAAATAGTTTTTTTTTTTTTTTTTTTTTTTAAGTAACCAATTCCACTAAGTTTGTACGATATTTTAAAAACAGTTTGAAGACATTTATTTTTAACGACAACAATAAATCCCAGATTCATGCTACAAATAAACTCAATTTGAAACATAATTTTTTAAGATGGTAATTTAATTTTTAATGTATGAAAAATCCAGTAATTTATCCCATAACCGAAAAAACAGCACAAGAATAGAAATATCCAAAAAAGCTTAGGAGAAGCATCTGAAGAGGTAGGACTGGAAGGTTAGGTAGGAAATAGACTAACCTAGCGTTGCCAGCTAAGTCCACTTTGTTTTAAATCAATGAATAGTATTTAAATAAATAAAAAAATATTTGAAATAAACTTTAACAGATTTCTCGTTACTGTCAATAGATGCCGCAAAATTATTCGGTTTCAACTTAAATAAACTTCCTCGTCTAAGATTCCTATTTCTTGCTTGAAATAAAAATTATAAAATAAAAAAAGGTCTTATGACATTTCTTGGGGCGTGGAAAACCAGGTTCGTTTAACTGGATGGAATTTAAGAGGAGCGCTCGCCAGGGAATCAGTCTAAAGTTACTCAACCTCTGAAAAAGCAATAGTCTCAAAGTTATTATGACTAATTCTCAAACACAAAAGCAAAAAAAGCATTTTCTGTCTAGTCTATTGATATACAGCAACAGCTAAATCTCTTTGGTATTTTTTCTAGCGAAACTTTATGTGCCGAAATGATTTACAAAGGCAACATCTAAAAACGGGCGGCTCCATTCTCCACCATTAGTAAAAAAAGAAAGGAGATGAGAAATTCAATGAAAAATTTGTGACAAGATTTTTTTTTAAGAGGTCACAGATGTGCAAGCAGAAAAACCTAAAATTCTCGCGATTTGGGTCTGTCGGCAACCCGGTCCAAGTAAAGGACTTCACTTTTCTGAATGTGTTAACCTGTAAGAGTTGATGTATTGCTTTCCAGGGGTTGCAACATAAAAGAGCGAAATTAATGAATAATCGACGCCTACTCTTGGCTACAATCACTAAAAAATTTTATTTGCAGTTTAGGTGTGGCCTAAAATCTTGACAACCTATTCATAAAGAATTAAGTCCAAATAAATACATGGTACTAATCTCTGCAATTGCTATTTTTCTTTTCATTTGCGATAAATTCTATCTAAACGAGTGCTAGATGGATTCACCCCCCACCCATGACCAGGGGCTCGTTTGGGGGTGGCAAGGGGGGGGGCAGTTTCCCCTTTCCCCTCTACTTCCTCAACAAAACCGTAATGTGAGAAAAAATATTATACATCCCATGCCCTTAACTATCCCAGATATGGACCCTCTTGCCCCCTGCCCACCCCCAATAACATGCTGGAGATTCGCCTCTGCCCATTACCGTGAGGTGGCCATAACCATGAGGTGTGGGGTTGAGACATTCTTTGACCATGAAGGTGGAGGTGTGGATGAGGAAAGGGCAATCCCCCTCTTCTACGGAATCAATTCTGCAATTTGGGATTTATGTTACTCTTTACTTTCATATAACAGCGTCGACCAAAATAGGTACTTGTATGGAACTAGTAATACACGCACGAAGAGAACGCATATAGAATTTCAAAGATGCTAATTCAAAACTGGGGTTTCCGCTAGCTAGTGAGTTTATTTTTTTTTCGTGGAAACTATTTAATCTTTAGTTTTTTTGGGGGGTTTAAGGGGCAAAAAAGTACGCAAGTTTTTAGGGTTAGGTTTTACGCATTTAATATATGCTAGGCTTCACCCCCACCCCCTAATGTCAATATATAGCCCAAATTTGTTTCTAACTATATTGTTTCTCTTATTATTTTGTTTTATTCTATTGCATTAACCAAACTTCACATTTCTGGTTTGTCTAGATTTCCATACAATTCCCAGAAATATTCCTAATCATAGGAATATAATCAATTTCACGATTTGATGCATTTTTAAAGTTCTTTTTGCCCCCCCCCCAAGAAAAAATAGCACAAAGGCCTGGGGACTTTACTCAATTTCTACCTTCACTCTTCCTTTGTCTTTCCTTAGAACCTAATTTCCTGGAACTATCAGTCTTGGTTTTGGACCATTAAAATTTAAGGAGAAGACATGATAGCATATATTTTTAAATTTTAATTTAATTCAAATTGTTTTCCTCTTTTGGAGTTCAGATGACTGCAGGGTAGAATTTCTATTTGAAAATATGAATCAGTGGCAACTGTATATGAATTGTCTTATGATGGAAGTACACATAGATAACAGGCTGGAACCAAGAAGTAACCGTACGAGTAACTTCTTTCATGGACTTGGTGCTGATACTGACCAGAGTAATTTTACTATCCATACTCTTTGGGGCAGGGCAGCGGGTATTACAGTATTTCAATGGGAGGGGGGGGGGGCAAGGGAGGTGCCATTGAAGTAGATACACGTCACGCGGTAGTCAAAAAAGAAACTATTTAAAAAAACCACGTATTGTTGAATTAAAAGCATAAGAATACATTATAAACGTAAAACCATTAAACATCTAAATATACGTCTGGTGCGGATTTACTAAAAAGTCGTAAGCAATGAGTTGCCTGCAGAAGACATTCAGCGTATAGCGTAATAAGCTTCGGGCGGGGCGATGTGAATGTCTTCGCACTCCTGGAGGGGAGTTACACTCAATATCGGTTTTGTATACAACTACCTCACAGAACATCTCTGGTTCTCCTAGCGCTAGCATTGAGTAAACTGAAAATTAGAAAAAGAGGGAATGGTGGTACTGCTTATACTGCACACAAAATTCTACATTATGAGGAAAAAAAATAAAATATTTTTTTTTAATTCACTTTTCTTCTATTCTCCGCACACATTCTTACAGCATGCTGATGCAGAATAAAAAGTCGCCATATGAGCGCTGACGTTGTGTGAAAACGTGGACAATTAGTATAAATTCTTGCCATTTATGTCAATTTTTTTGGAGCTGGTTAAAAGAACTATTTAGAAAACCGGAAATAGCAAGAAGTAGATGGTATATACATAAGAGGCGGTCTGCAATTTATGGGTAGTAACGCAAAATCCGAACGTAAGGAATAAGGCGTTGTCACGCGCTTATGAAGGATTACAATGCAAAATAAGAGTAATCGGAGTTTCAATTAAAATATGGAAATAAAAAACTAAACGATTAAATGATTCTGGAGCATACCCCTCTACCAAATTCTTATGACCAAACCTACAAACAGCGACCTGATCCTATCTTCGATAGCACGAATCATCATTATAAATATCGTACCACTGCTATTATTCTGTTATTTTCTCGTTTCCTCAGGACAAATTATAATCACTGTATATCTACTCTATCTTCCAAGATCCCCAATCGATCCTGTCCACTTATTAGATGTAGAGGGTGTATTCATTTCTGCTTTTGGAAGTTTTTAAAAAACAAGAATCTAATTCTTGAACTGATGATTCTTAGGAAGTAGAAGTATGACCAGAGCCACCAGAGGCGTAAATAGCCAAAATGTTTGGGAGGGAACAATTAATTTCACCACAGGGCAAGCCATTTTTACCGACTCATTTGAGCAGTATTGCTGTCAAAATTAATTAATCTAGGAAAAAGAAAATCAACACACGTTTGGGGTTTTTCTTCCTGGATAAAATACAAAATACCATATTTTTGTAGATAGGAGCTCGAAACCTCGACACTGGGGTTCTCTAATATGCTGAATCGGATGGTTTGATTATCATTGTGATTACTTTCTATTTTGGAGGTGTTTGCCTCATTTCTTGAAAATCAGGTAATTTTTTTAGGCTTGTGGGGTTTGATGAGTATTATTAAACATAATGGGCTTTTTCTATTTGAAATAAGCATAAAATATAACATGTATTATTTGTTATATTATTTTTTTAGTTTTGGTAAGTGTTGGCACGAGTTGCTGATTCAGCTCGTTACAACAAACTTATTTTACACGCTATATTTTACAGTTACATAATACAAGGGAATATAGGTAAGATTTCTTATATAATCTTTCCTTAATTCCTTTGATTTGTCTTAATTTCCCTTTGGCTCCTCATTTTTAAATTTGGAGATAATTTTACTGGGTGAAAATGTCGGGGTGAGTTTTTTAGGGGGATGGTTCTCTGGGGGGAATGTTTTGCCATGGGGAGTAACTTTTTAGAGAATTTAACAGGATGTATTTTTCGGGGTGAGGGCATGCGTCGACCCCTAAGAAGGGCATCAACTAGCAAGAAAGACAAGGCCCAAGCAAACATTTTTGTTTACGACTTAGAAAATTTGGTATTACAGACACATACACGTATGCGGGAGAGAAGTCCTAAATTTATCTGAATTATAATTCATTGTGATCAAACAAAATTGTAATCAAACAAAATTGTTTCATCAATTCGTGGTTGTAAATTAAAAATATCGTGGCGCAACATACATACGTTAAATACGTAAAGGCATATCATACGTTAAATACGTAACCTAACCTAACCTAGGTACCGCCCCCCCTAAAACCCCAAAAAAACAACAGTTTAAATATTGAAACGCAATAACAAATCACGCTTTGCGAACCATTTATCTAGCAAATACCTGTTTGTCTCGTTTCCTGTCTGGTTTTCTTATACAGTATATAGCGGCGGACACCACGTAATGCATAAGTACCTATTCACCTGTTTTTTTTTTATCGTAGATTCTATAGATGCAAATTTTATAATGAGTACAGTATGAAATATTTAGCGTATCTCACCAATTCCCTAAAGGGGGCATATTATCTCCTAATGACTCGAACTGTGAGTATGCTTACATTGAAAAACCCGAGTTCATTTAGTTCATATAATTCGGTGTTGAGGAGGGGGCAACCCCCCTCGTATATGTAATAACTTCTTTTCATTTTAAGTTTTAATGTTGCTCCTTACTTTCAGTTGAAAAAAACATGTTTTATTTTATTTGAGTACAAGACTGAAGCTGTTATTCCCCTTTTTCTTATCCGCATAAATCAATGAATTTTAACACGTGATACCCTCTGTACTCAGCCAACATGGTTATTGGCACACGCTAATTAAATTTATGTCTGCTGTAAGTAAAGTAAAAATTATAGAAAATCAAAATCTATTGGAAAACAGGGCTGTTAGCAATTTTCCCTTCTTGATATTTCGTTACTCTCCCTAAGATTAACTTTTATATTTTCTTTGAACAAACCTTTTCTCAGGAATTTCTATTGGACAAGAGCATCAAAACTACTCCACCTATGGACGCCCCTACGAGGAAATCCAAGATAAATAACACATTTAAACAAAATATACTTCTCATGTATTTTTATATACTCTCCTTCCTAAAGCAAAGGTTACGATAGATCAATAAAAAACCCATAAAAAAAAACCTCTACCCGTAGTAAGCAAAGCGAAACTTAAAATCTATATGGGAAAGATGGTTTTTATTTGGGAG
Organism: Artemia sinica; assembly: GCA_027921565.1. NCBI lineage: Eukaryota > Metazoa > Arthropoda > Branchiopoda > Anostraca > Artemiidae > Artemia > Artemia sinica. The sequence continues at coordinate 38,563,464 of CM051268.1, forward strand.
AGGGGCATCTCCCCTCTGTGAAAACTGGTATCTCTTGATTTTAAAATACGTTTTTTTTGGTATTTTCATTAAGAAAAACTTTTTTTGGTGTTTCTGTTGGACAAAAAAAAAATACAACGAAACTATCCCCTTAGATTTAATAAAAGTATATTTTCCCTTATATACAAAAGTATATATACGCCCTTATATTCTAATAAATTGACGCCCTTGGAAGAAAACAAGGATACTAAGCATAGGTAAAAAAAAACAAAAAACTTTTGCATATTTTTATAGACTCGCGCTCTCAAAACAAAGTTTCAAAAAAAGTTTGGTAGCAAAATTATTGATCACAGAAAATCTTTTCAATATGCATTGCTATACCAAATGAATTGACGCCCCTGGAAGAAAACAAGGGATATTATGCATAGGTAAAAAAAAACAAAAAACTTTTGCATATTTTTATAGACTCGCGCTCTCAAAACAAAGTTTCAAAAAAAGTTTGGTAGCAAAATTATTGATCACAGAAAATCTTTTCAATATGCATTTCTCCTTCCCCACTAAAAAAACTACAAAATATGTGGTTTCTATGTCCGAACACTCTAACTGCATTTGAACTTGGTAGTAGTAGTGAGTTTTTTTAAGTCTTATTTGATATTCACTTTCCCAGACAGATAGACCCCGGCGCCGCGCCGATGAGGGAAGACCGGCGGCGGCGGGGCCAAAAATAGCGCGCCACGCCGCGCCGGCGCTAAGAAGTAGGCGGCGCGCCGCCGGCGCGATCAATGTTGACAGCAAACATTAATGTTTTCATCAGTCTTTCTCAAATCACAGCTTAAATTTACAACAGATTTGAGCTTCAAATACCGTATCACAAAATTCGCCAGTTATCTGGGTAAAAACTTTGAATATAACTTTGAACTTAGAAAATTAATTTTTCATAATGCCCTTTGCCTATATCTGTTTTGTCACCTTTAAAACAGTTGAAATGGGCGACTTTGATATTGATTGTTTTTTTTTTGTTTTTTTTTGCTCTTTTGGATTCCTAAAAAGCCTTCGTGTATTAAAAACTGGTTTTTAATAACAATTAAAAAAAATGCATTTTAAAGTTTTTTTTGGCCTCTTTATAGAATATATGTCATGTAGGCTAAGGCTGAACTGCTGCTTTTTTACTGGTTTTGGCTGCTCTTTTGGATATTATTCATTTTTCTTTTGGGGATTCATTCCAAATTATAAACAGATAAATACCTAATATCAGTCAAATTATAAACTGTATCTAAAAGGAGTAAATTTATCAAATTAAAAAATACAAGATGAACACTTCACATGAGAACATTTCAATTACAATGAAACAAAAACACTTAATGGTTTATTCGGTATGAAGAAAAATGAAGTGCCAGCTATTTTCTTAGGTAAAAAATGAAAAGCTCATCCGTTTTAAGTGTAATTAAATGAAATAATATGCAGACTGAAGTAGCTTCAGGGAGATGTTGTGATTTTAATCCTAGTTCGTCACTTTTAATCCAAGCAAAATGTTAGGATACTTAGTATCAGCTATTGAGTTTAAGCTTTGATTTCCAAATGCTCACAAAATTACCAAATTTAAGAAAGTCGCAACAATAAGTCACATGTGGTCAAAATACTCAAAGACTCCTCTTTGATCCCCACCCAGGCTCAAAGCTTCTGTTATGGTCATTTCCATGGAAATCTCCAAAGAGATTCTTTTTAAAATAGCTTTTAAGCGTAGTTAGGGGTATTTAGCCTTTTTTGCTTTTCTTCAAAGCTTTGAAAAAAGTGTTATAATATTCCAAATGTTACATTTGTTATATTTCTGCATATTTTTGGTAATCATTTGTGGGGTGATCGAATTTTTTAAACCACTGTAGATACTTCAGAACGGTACAACATCTAGTACCCTGAGGTCATAAGACTGTCAAAGACTCCTCCTTGAACCTCCCAAATTGAAAGCTTTTATTATGACCTGGCCTTTTAATGTAACTTGGGCACTGGACAAAGGGCGCCATTGTTACTCGAGCGCAACGTTAGGTGGGGATGTCGATATCGCTTTCGTCACACCAATTCGTTTAGTGTGAATCTGCCTGGTACTTATGAATGAATGTTTTTAAAGTAAACCCGTTTCATCAATAAGAAAAAAAACGGGTTGGACGCATATATCCCTTTCCCTTTGGACGACAAAACCATGCAAGTGCTGTATCAAGTATAACTCACGACAATCTTGTTAATTTTTGTCAACTTTTCAACTTTTTGGCATCCCTGCTTTCAATAAAGAAAATCAAGGTACTATCACTTAAATATAATAACTCCCTATGCCCCCCCCTCTGGATACCATCTTGATAGGATACCGTTTCTGACTTAAATAAAAAAAATAATTAACTTATTGGCACCCCAGCTTTCAAAAAAAATCGAGGTATTATCATTTCAATATGATAGCTCACTACCCCCTCCCCCCGGGATACCACCTTGATAGGATGCCGTTTCTGCTTTAAATTAAAAAAAATTAATTTTTTGGGATCCCTACTTTCAATAAAAAAAATTCGAGATATTATCATTTAAATGTAATACCTCCCTATCCCCCCCCACCCCTCTGGATACCACCTTGATAGGATACCATCTCAGCTTTCATTAGAAAAATAATTTGCTTAATAATTAACTGGGTCACTGTATGGTTCAAACAAACACGCAAAATAACGTTAAATACCTTAGTGTTCCTTGAAAAAAAATTGAAGGTAGGAGTAAAGGGGTACAAGAAACAACAAAAATGTCGAAATTATTTAGATATACATCAAATTACTGAACAACTGAGTCAGAGATTCGCCGTGGCATTCAATAAGATCCAAAGAATCTAATTAAAAGGGAGCACACACAAAAACCAAATTAGGCCAGTAGCCTATGAGAAATCGCAAAATACCCAAGACAACGAAAAAGTCCTAATGGGGGGCCCTGGGTCTTTCAAGATATTTCAATGGTTTCTCAGGGAATTTGATATCATTTTCTTCTGTCTCCACTTAAAAAAAAAAAAATAATTATCTTTTCGGCATCCCTGCTTTCAATAAAAAAAATGAAGTATTATCATTTAAAAATGATAGCCCCCTATCCCTCCTATAGGCAATAATTTACAATTTATTTATGAAGCATATTTTTGGGTAACTTCCGGTTCTATCTTTAATTCCCCAACCTTGTACATAGCTTAGTCTATAGATAAATTTTGTCTCAATAGAAGGCTTTTTTTCGGGGGGGGGGGGGGGGGTAAAACGTTTCAGAAAGAAGATTGTATTTTCTATCAGGGTTCAACAATTGAGTATTAAACATTAAGAAAATCTTATCTAAAAACAGCAAAAAAAAATCTGCAAATTTTTCAGCTGTAGAAACAATCTGTCGGCTGTCAATTTCAAATCCAACTAAAGGCTGAAGCTGTATAGTAGTGAATGCGTCCTATAATTCTATTCAACTTGAAAATAAAATTCTTGACTACGAATGATGTAAGAAATAGCGATTAGGAAACTGCATTCGAAATGACTTAAACTCATTTCATAAAGACGATTATTTTTTTGTCAACATATGAAGAACTGTGTATATTACAATATTTGCAATTGCATATTGCATCTGTCTGGTTTTTATGCAAAGTAACAAAAGAGACGAAAATTAATGAACAAGAGAGTAGTGAAGAATTATGGTATACAAAGTAATATTTGGCAGGGAAAGTCACATAATATTTGACATGGTGATAAATCGCTAGGGGTGGCGCAGTGATTGAGTGATTTTCGGGGATTCGGGGAACCAAATTTTTTTCGGGGTGACGCATAGATTTTTGGGAAAATACCCGAAAATTCAGGGATAGTGCAAGCCCTGCTTGATTTCTAATCAGGCAAATCGAATTACTAAACCACACGAGAAGAAAAAGCTCCGACTTTGCGGTTGACGCAATAAAGAATTGCCACAAAATTAATTTGAAGTCGACCGAACGCCACCGCCTCTGTCGGTGGCGGCGCGCCAGCGGCGGTACGAAACTTCGGCGGCGTTCGACCGGGCCTCTCGTCGGTGGCGTTCGGTCGATCCGTCGGTGTGGTGCCGGGGTCTATAGACAGATATATTTTCGAATTTCCATCCATTTTGTCATAGTTTATCCTTTCGCAGTCAAAGGACATTTTACCTCCAAGACTGCCTTCTCACCAGATGGAAAAGTTCTAAGGGAGAGACGAGGGGAGGGTGGAGGTAGAAATTGATGTATAATCCTCTGGGCCATATCCAGGACTTTTATTTGGGGGGTTACTTTTTGGGTGGGGAGGGGGGTACAAAAAACTTTAAGAACATGTCAAAAATTCAAAATTGATATTTATTCTCTCTTGATTTCCAGGAATATTTCTGGTCCGCGCTGCTATTATAAAAGTAAAGCGTAACATTTAACGCCAAAATCAGCAGAATTTATTCCGTATAGGAGTGGAACAGCACCTCCTCATCCCCACCCCCGCCTCATAGTCGTTATTCGTCTCTCAAACCTCGCTTATTCCTCTTTTTTTTATGGCCTATTATTTCACTGTTTTTATGGTTTGATTGCGTGCTATAAACAAACTGTGAATGGTCTTTGCAAATCATTGAAGACCTTCGAACTTGCTCCTTAGCGGCGAAACCACGTTTACCCGGAGCCAAGTGGAAAGCCCCTTTCCTCAATTTATGTGTCAAGATCTGCTTTAGTTTGACAGATACAAGACCCTTTGTCGGATTTTTTCCAAATATCCGAGCAGGTATGCGAAATATTCAAAGGGACTGCGTTCATTAATCACTTATTGTGTAATAAAATTTCCATTTATTTTAAAGAATATTTTTTACTTTATTTTTTGGTACTATTTATAGGAATATCGAACAAAGTAGCTTATAAAGCAAACCTAAAATAGGTTTTGGGCTTTATCTCAAATTTCAGCGAAAATATATGTCGGCTTTCACTTTTTCTCATTTAAAATATTCGTTTCTTTCTCTTTTAAAAATAACAGAAAGACCAACAAAATCCCTCAAGTATTTATCAATAGCAAACTAAAATATACTTAACATGGGAGAGATGACAAGTTGATTTGGACTGGCGTGACCCCTTAATGCTTATGTGTGCATGTTTATATAGTCCATAAGACTCTGTCTTTTATTGGAAGCGGATCGGAGGTATTATTCATGTGAGAGAGGGTGGAGTGTTATGCATCAACAAATATTTTTTAAGTTTATATTTTATATCTTTTTTTTTGATAGGAGGCTTGTTCTTTTGTACCAATCTCAGAGAGACAGTTTTAGCCCTTCTTTCTTGCCGAAGATTCATGTATGTGTATGTTAAATGTGTTTCTATTTCAGGGATCTTGTTAAGAAGAAGCGTGATGAACATATAAAGATGGTATGGCGGATTCAACCAGCACACAAGCGCCTTCAAACACGTATTGAAGAAATGCGAAAGTTTCGACGGCAACACGAGCAACTCTGTGCTGTCATTACTCGTGTTCTACGTCCTTCAGTAAATCAGCGTGCTTCTCCTGAAGCCAATAAGCAATCTCCCGTTGAACAGCCCTTGTTTGATTTGACAGAGAATAACCCAGTTGAGGTATTTGTAACTTATATCGTTCGAATTGACAACCGAATTCTTGTATCCCTGTTTTTTCTTTTTATATAAAACCAGAAACCAAGGGCGGATCCAGGATTTTTTTTTCGGGGGGGGGGCTTACTAATTTTTGACTCAGTTTTCGACTAATTTTACTGATTTTTACCTAGGTTTTACTAATTTTCGACTCGGTCAAAAATTTCGGGGGGGGGGGGTTCAAACCGGGTAACCCCCCCCCCCCCCCCTGGATACGGCCTTGCCAGAAACTGAGTATATTTTGTAACTGATGGTTTTTTAAATTTACAAGAGAACAAAATATTTTTTTTAATCTTCACAAGAACAATTCTTCTCTTCAAAGATTTATTTAAAAAAAAAACCTCTGTTGGAGTTTATGGCTGAACTAGCTAAAGAACCTGCTTGACGATAGGCATAAAAAAAAAAAAATAAATAAAAAAAAAAAAAAAAAAATCGCCGTGCAAGCTGTTTTGTGAGGACTGGAAAATAAATATTTTGCCACTTCCCCCGAAATTCTAAGTGTCCTGACCCCTTCCTGGTCAAAAAAGTAAAACTTTTACCCGAAAGTTTCAACACGAGCCATGAGACAAAACAGAGTATTCTTACAAACTACATATAAAGTTCGTCGTCTACTAATAAAACCTTTTGATTGCCCAAAGAAACATCTGTAATGAGATATTGTCACTCGCCTTTAGGAAAATAAATGTGATGAACTTCTAATGAAACAAGAGGTTTAACAGAGATATAATAAATTACTAGAGACATTATATATTTAGAAGCATACATTCCTACTTTTTTAATTTATTGTAAAATTTTAGGAAAGCCAAAACAAACACAAGTTTGTTTTCTAGGCCGTTATTTGCTTGTTACATGGTCGTTATTAAGGATTTAGGAAAAAAGCATGCTCTCTTGTTATCCAAAAACTAATTGACTTAAATTTGATTGTAAGTCTCCGGGGAAACTGTTACCCGCTCATTATCATCATATCATAGTTTTTAGATTAGCTATTGGGTGATAAGTGTTACGGACAGTTACGAATTATGTTAAGTACGGTTTGGTTCATAATATCACATAAAATGATGTCACGTGGTCTTTTAGCTAGAGATACTGAAATATTTTTTACACCAATCATGGCTGATATTCATTACTTCCTATGAAGTGATTAGGCTTCAGCAAATGTAACAAGTGCATAACGGCCCCAAAAAACAATATTGATTTTTTTTTTTTTAGCTTTTTTCAATTTTGTACTAAATTTAAAAAAGAAGAAATTTATGCTGCTGAACATAGTTTTTTATTTATTCTTACTTCAACATGTATTATATTGAATGAACAATTTTTTCCCCTTTGTCAATTAGCTTTTAGATGTATTGGCAAAGTAGCTAATTTTGCCCAAGTTCCTCATGGCTCTAATATTATTATTATTATTATATATATGTATATATATATATATATATATATATATATATATATATATATATATATATATATATATATATATATATATATTATATATATATATATATATATATATATATATATAATATATACATGAACACAAAATAATAAAAGTTAACATGAACACAAACAAACATTCTTTTATAATTGTTAAAATGCTACTTTACTTAGCAAATGAAGTAACTATTCACAAGGGGATATGAAAAAAGCAATCAAGAAGTGTAATTTTACGTAGAACCGTCTTAGAAGAAAAAGAAGATAAAAAAGAGCAACTAACGACCGTAAATGGCATTACATATTTTCTTAAAATTATTTTCAAAATTATGATGCCAGACCACTTTGAAACATTATTTGGAACTTAGGAACAATTTTTGGGACACTGAGTGCGAAAAAAGAATTCTAAGTGTGATGATGATGATATTGGTATCCTAATATCAGTAACCATATAGTATTGTTTATAACTATGAATGACGTTACCAGAAAGAAACATAATATGAAAACACATTCCAATAATGAGCCTATAAATCGTCCTAACATAGGCACTGCCGCATTTATTTGCCGAAATTTTGATCGTATTATCTTGCAAGACATGAAGAAACTGGAAATGAACATCGAACGCACTGGTCCAAGTTGAACAACAATAAAATAAATCAGAGTGTACTAGTGAATATACATAGTACGAAGATTTAGGGATTGTAGTGAAGTCCGCTATATTTTATCTAAAGTGGTAATAATTTATTTATTTCCCTCCAATGTTCGAAAGTGAATGAACGGATTACTGTAATCCAGAAAAGAAAGTGATTAAAAAATAAAATACACAACAAAAACTGACTAAACAATGCACTAGATAGTGACTGATAAGGGCCTAGACGATTAAAGAATGTAGGGAACCGCTCTTGATTAAACTATCAATCTCTTTCCAATAACCTTTGCACCACACATTTTGATAACAATTGAGGTACTAGTCGTTTTAGTTTGCATAAAAAGTACTTATGATACCTGAAATGCAGTTGAAAACAAGAATAGCCCCCAAATTTGCATAGCAAAAAATATTGTAAATCCAGTTTACTGGAATACAGAAATGGTCTGAAAAATATGGTTTATGAATTTGCCGAAGCGACGATTCAAACAATTTCATTTTGAAACAGTTTTGATATAACTGACCTGTTATTTTTTTGAAATTCACGAATTCATTGTCTTAACATATTCAAATTGGTTCAGAATTATTGAAGTAGATGAACTAATTAATTAGAAATTTGGAAATACCAACCCAAATTTTTCAAGAAAATGGCTGGATAGAAGGGGTGTTCACTACAATCTTGGCATTAGGTTGTTTAATGTAAATACTGAAGAGTTTACATTGCTAAAGGTAGACGTCGTATTGGGGGAACTTTTTGATAGTCGTAAAACGTCAGAAATTCCAGAATATTTAAACTGCTGTTTGAGACTGAAAAAGAAAAGGTCGATCCGTTGTTTTGTCTTGTTTTCTTCTCTTTCGTATTTCCTGCTCAATTTCCAAATCGTAGAGATTGCTCTTGAAACACCTGTAAGTTCTCTTATCTAATATAATTGACAATTTTAGGAGGTAATGCTGGCCTACGAAAACGTCAAGGAGGTCGACGTCTTGGACATTACACGAGATGGAACAGAATCCTGGGAAGCTGCTGTCAAGCGGTATGATGATCGAATTGACCGTGTTGAAACCCGCATTATTGCTAGACTCCGAGACCAATTAGGACAGGCTAAGTCAGCTCACGAGATGTTTCGCATCTTCAGTCGTTTCAATGCCCTCTTTGTTCGTCCGCATGTGATGGGTGCGATTCGTGAATATCAAACTCACTTGATTCAAAGAGTTAAAGATGATATTGAGACTCTTCAAGAAAAATTCAAGGTGAATTTTTTTCTCATAAAATATTAATAAAAAATAGTAATTTTAACGGTGTAAATTCACGGGAATTAGGTTGGCAAAAATGTTTTTTCCAAAATCTAGAAAAGCGTAAAAAAATCTCCAAGATCAATGACCCTCCTCCCCCTCTTCCCAATTGACGCCACAGAACGCTTAAAGCAATTGATTTAAATACTGAGTAATCAAAAGAGAAGCAAAAAGTTATATCAAGAAAACTAAACAGATAAAAGCAGAGAGAGAGAAAGATAGGTTTAATGAAAGGGAAATTTTCTGAAATTTCTCATCTTTTTGCTTTTCTAGTACCTCTGCCAATATCTTATAAGTATCCCTCTTTCTTATCTTGCTGTTTACTGGAATGCGTTCAATAAAATTCATTTTATTTACTTTTATTATATTCTAATGGAATTTTAGTTGCAATTACATTTGTCGATATTTACTAGATTCTAGCAGAATCTTTATAACCGCCCTAGGACATTTTCTAATTTATAGGAGAAAGGAGAAGTCACTGCTTAAGCAGAATTCCAATGGAGATGAGCGTTATAGTTAAGTTGAAGACAAAATTTGAACAGATGAACTAAAGTGAACATTAGATTAAATAGGTTTGTACACCGTCTAATGCTAGAGGTTCGAATAAAAATTTGTTACACTTTGTTATATGCAGTTTATTTTATACTCCTATTACAGCTATTTTTGCTGAACAGAAAACGACCCTTTTTTGCATTGAATATATTTTATCTTAAAAAATATACTTTATTCTCCCTTTCCCAGGTATGCCGCATATAAATCTTTGAAGAAAAAAAATCTCGCCCGGCCGCTTTTGTCCCCCTGGGCGAAATTTGACCACGTTTTACACGCCTTTTTCTTCTTTTTGTTCGCTGTTTCCAAAATCGGAGTCATGCTTCGGAACACATCTAGCATGAAGTTTTATTTCTGCTGTAAAATCATATTTTTTGACATATTGACTTTTTTTTATTTATTATATAGCTTTTTGTAACCCAGTTTTTTTTGTAAAAAATGGTTTTATAACAGATACCTTGTTATATATCTCATATTTGAAAACCATGTGGCTCTAATTAAAAGCGTCACTACCAAAAATGTTTTTTTTTTTTTTGGAGGGGGGGGGGAGGAGCAATGGATTTACCGGCTGATTTAGATGATGCTGCTACTAAGACTTCTTCCTTTTCTCTACCGACTGGGACCGGTCTTCTTCCATTGATTTTACATCATTTATTTCCATTAGCTCTTTGTCTCATGAATAAAAAATGGACCCAATAAAATAGCGGTGATTGTCGCCACTACTCTACTGACTCAATCTTTTCCGACTGCTGAAAACATTGAGGGAAGGGAGTCTCCCCGTACATGACGCCCCCTGGCTCTCTTAAACTTTTGATCAATATCAGTGGTTTAAGCAAGGCATAACCAGAGTAACCATGACCTTTTCGTTGTTTTTGAAGCTCTTATTATTTTTTTTTTTTTTTTTTTTTTAATTTCGAACAATTTATTGATTGAAAATTGCAACTCTGGCAATGACTTCATGTAAGCTACGATTTTGAATTCGTCACTGCGTCTCTTTATTTGTTTGTTTTACTCAGATTCAATATGGGAGAAGTAAAAGCTCACGAATGAGTCATTTTCGAGACATTCCTCCAATATCTGGATCTATTATTTGGGCACGGCAAGTAGACCGACAACTGTCTGCTTACTTGAAAAGAGTTGAGGATGTACTAGGAAAAGGCTGGGAAAATCACTTAGAAGGACAAAAGCTCAAAGAAGATGGTGACTCCTTCAGGTAATTACTATTTAGTTTTTCTAATTAAGTTTATAAAATATTTTTTACTAGTTAAGTTTGTTGGCCTCATAATGACTTTATTAAGTTTACGTCCGAAACAAAAGCAAAGAAGATGATGGCTTCTTCAGGTAATGACTAGTTGGTTTTTTTTTTACTATAATTCAGGGTTATAAAATGTTTGTTTTATTACTTATTTTGTCGGCCTAATTATGTTGTCCTCAAAAACAAAAGCTGAAAGAAGATGGCGACTCCTTCGGATAATAACTGTTGGTTTTTATAGTGCTTGTTTATAATATGTTTTTACTATTGATGTTTGTTGGTCTCGTAATGGCCTCACTGACTTGTCTCATTGGCTTCATTAATTCTGTTTTTACTGTTCATTGTTTTTAGGGACTAAAGGCACTTTTTTCAATTACTTGGTAGATTGAGACTTGATTAAACAATAGATCTGTTCTAAATCGGTTCGGCTCTTTGTTGAATTTTAAATAAGTCAATCCATATGATGATCTGTGATTTCGGTCTCTAATCCAACGAATCGCGGATGTTACATTCCACAATTCCACTTTTTTCTTTATTTTAAAGGTAGCCTGTTGCATTATAATCAATGGCCTTTCGTGGAAGAAATTTTGGTCAGACGTGACTGACCCAGCCAATTTTTGAAAAAAATCCGTAATAGTTTTTCTCTTAAAAGAACCCGTGTTACGAATTTTCGCGCAATATGATATTTTCGTGGACGAACATTTTTTGGTTTTGGCTAAAACGGTATAATCAGTTTTTTTCAAGACTATCATTACTGATGACCAAGGGATGCTATTTCGTTTACAGTTTGTAACAGATTTATGTAATTGAATGTTTCATAGATGAACTTTTTTGGTTTCGGCTGAAACGATAGTTTTCAAAATGCTTTTAATATTACCTCATGCACAATTTATAAAAGAAGAGTTACTTTTCTGTATAGATAGTCTCTTAAACTATCGAGACTAATGAAAGCTTTCTAAACAAAAGTACACTGATAAAGTTCCCCCAAACCCACAAAGCCTAACCACAAAATTTTCATGTGACACGGAGTTAAACGTGGTGTGTTAAGTCTTATAAAAGCTATTTCATTGTTGCATCCTATAAGTTGTCAAAGAATTATTCAGGGAGATATCTTTGTAAATTATTTATTGGTTGCTGATTGTTGTTAAATGTAAATTTCTTCGTTAGAGAATTTCGCTTGATTAATTATTATAATCTTGTTTGTTTTTTTATTTATTTATATTTTTTTTGGCTAGCGCGATTATATCTTTGGAGGGAGGGTCCAATTTTGCTAAAACAACGGGATAGGTAAATTGTTAAGTTTTGAAAATATTGTAAAAAAAAAATCAAGACATCGTTATTCGTTAGATCATTATTTCGGTGTCCAATATAAATTAGCCCCTGAAATAATTTATTTTCTTGTTGTAAATTGGAGAAAGTCAGCATGTTTATACTGAATATGTGTTTTAAAAGAATAAGTAATATTCAAGTCCAGTTTAGTTTATTTTGAATGGCAATTTAAACTCTAAACAAAGTGACTATCGGGAATTAAATGTAGATAATTACTACTACTACTACTAAGAACTCACCGCAGCACCAAGCCGCCTGAAGCCAACACAGCTACGCATGCTCCTCCTCCATCCCAGTCTATTCAAAGCTCCCCTTTTTACACCCTCCCAGGAAGTTCCCATATCCTTTTAATCTTCCTTTATGACATCCTCCCGCCCCAACCGAGGATGACCTGCTTTCCGTTTAGCCCTAGAGGGTTGGTCGAAAAGGAAAAAAAATGTGGAACGCTTCACGATTTTGCGTGTCATCCATGCGCAGAGGCCATGTTAATCTTCTCTGTATCGTTCCAATTTTGGTATATGTCCTCCCGAAGGAGGTTAATTAAATAAAATAATTAATATTGTAGATAATTAAATAAGATAAAAAGGTTGCTTAAAGGAAAAGGTTGACGTGAAATAGGATCAGTGGTGCTATCAAAATTAACTCTATAAGCTAATTACTCTATTGCTCTATTCGACTCATTTTCAAAGAAAAACAAAGGGCTAGGCATGAAATAATTCCTTGGCTTACTTGACTTAAATCTCTTGCTCAGAAACGTCGCTAGTATAGAGGGAACCATACGTCAGCGCCGTTAGTTCTCTCCAGAATTTTCTGTCCTGGGCAAGGATTGGAGCTTCATCGGGGTCGATGTTCATGATAGTAAGTCGACCGCGAATGACCTCCGTCCATCTTGTGCTTGGTCTACTTCTTCGGCGTTTCCAATCATTTGAAACTGGATCGAAGTCGAATATGAGTCGGGCGGGTGATGAAATAATGCATATCATTTTATTAGCAAGGCCAAAAAAGAAGACAAGTAGTGTCAATAGAACTAATTTTCAAAATAAGAAATAGAACTAATATTGGAAGTAGTAATCAGTTCTTTTTCATCTTGTTTTGGCGTCATCTGATTTTAGGGCTAAGCTGAACACTCAAGAAATTTTTGAAAGTTGGGTTAGAAATGTTACACACAAAAACTTTGGTGTCAGCGGACGCATATTTTTGATTGAAAGCTCTAGAATGGGCCGTGCTGGAAGAGGAATGCAGCTTCGACTTCGTGTGAACTTTTTACCAGAGATTATTACTCTAGCTAAAGAAGTAAGTGTCTATTCTTTATTCCGTCTATTATTTCCTTTGCTTACTATTGATTAAAAAAAACTTTTTCCACAAAACAAGTTTTTCAAAGAAAAGTAGAGAACTCCATTAAATCGAAAATGAGCAAAAATAAAATCAAATAATCTACCAAGCGTGAAACTACCACAAATCAGCATCGATAAATAAATGAAGCCCAAAACAAACAGAAATTACAATAAATAACCGAGTCAAACTCAAAACGAGCAGAAATTAACATGAGTTGGGCTCAAAACCCCTATGCCTTCCCAAGGCCAGAACATAATTTGCACTTTACTGAGAAAATATAAATGTTTTTACTTTTATAACTTTAATAAATCAAATAATATTAACATCTTGATTGCTAAATATCAGTATATGTGTATTTAACTGATAATGCACATTCATTTGTATTTTTTTCAGTAAAGTGCAAATTATGTCCTGGCCTTGGGAAGGCATAGGGGTTTTGAGCCCAACTCATGTTAATTTCTGCTCGTTTTGAGTTTTTGGACCCCTTTTGAAGTTTTTACGACAACGCTATCTATAAAAACCTTTTATGCCCCCAGGGCATAATCTACAACCTTTGTTCTGGGGGCTCTGGGGAGTTTGTCATCCTCAAATACATAATTTCCAGAACTTTCAACTACGTTGAACAAAATGGCTATATCTAAACTTTGATTGAATGTGTTTGGGGAAATGGTGGGCGTGAGGGGGGGGGGGTTAATTATTCTCCATTCACTTTCGACTATTAAAAAGAGCACTAGCCCTTTCAATTTCCAATCAAATGGGCCCTTTTTGAAATTTCTACAACAACTTTCTATATAAACCTTATATGCCCCCAGGGCATAATTTACAGCCCTTGAACTGAGGGCTCTGAGGGGGGTTATCATCCTAAAAGAACTAATTTTCAGAATTTTCAACTACGTTGAACAAAATGGATATCTCAAAATTTTGATTGGATGTGTTAGGGGAAATGGGGGGCGTGAGAGAGGGGTTAGTTTCCTTTCAATCACTTTTGACCATGAAAAAGGGCACTATCCCTTTCAATTTCTAATTGAATGAGCCCTTTTTGAAGTTTTTAGAACATCGCTTTCTATATAAACCTTATGTGCCCCCAGGGCATGACTTACAATTCTTGCCCTGAGGGCTGTGAGGGGGAGGGGTGGTCATCCTTAAAGACCTAATTTCCAAAACTTTCAACTACGTTGAATAAAATGGCTATCTAAAAATTTCTATTGGATGTGTTTGGGAAAAAGGTGGGCGTGAGAGGGGAGTTAGTTGCCCTCAAATCACTTTCGACTATTAAAAAGGGTACTAGCCCTTTAAATTTCCAATTGAATGAGTCATTTTTCAAGTTTCTACGACAAAGATTTCAATAAAAACCTTATATGCCCCCAGGGCATAACTTATAACCCTTGCCCTGAAGACTGGGGGGGGGGGTGTCCTGCTCAAAGGTATAATTTCCAGAAATTTGAACTGCGTGGAACAAAATGGCAATCTCAAAATTTTGACTGGATGTGTTTGGGGAAGATGTGGGCATGGAAGGGGTGTTAGTTGCCTTCCAATCACTTTCGACTATTAAAAGGGGCACTAGCTATTTCAATTTCCAATCGAATGAGCCCTTTTTGAAGTTTCTACGACAAAGCTTTCTATAAAAAAAACTTATATGCCCCCAGGGCAAAAATTACAACCCTTGCCCTGAGGGCCTTGGGGGGGGGGAGGTGTCATCCTCAAAGACCTAATTTACAGAACTTAAAACTACGTTGAATAAAATGGCTATCTCGAAATTTTGATTGGATGTGTTTGGGGAAAAGGTGGCGTAAGGGGGGGGGGGGGTTAGTTCCCTCCAATCACTTTCGACTATTAAAAAGGGCACTAGCCCTTTGAATTTCCAATCGAAAAAGCCATTTTTGAAGTTTCTACGACAACGCTTTCTATTAAAACTTTAAATGCCCCCAGGACATAACTTACAACTCTTGCCCTGAGGGCTGTGGGGGAGTGTCCTCCTCAAAAACATAAAATCTATCTGTAAATCAACTACGCTGAACAAAATGGCTATCTCAAAATTTTGATTGGATGTGTTTCGGGAAATGGTGGGTGTGGAAGAGGTGTTAGTTGCCTTCCACTCACTTTCGACTATTAAAAAGGGCACAAGCCACTCCAATTTCCAATTGAATGAGCCCTTTTCGAAGTTTCTACGACAACTTCTTCGATAGAAAGTGCCCTGGTCTAAAGGAAAAAAAAAAATAATACATTGTGCTAACATCGTTCTTTTTTGCCCCCAGGGCATAACCTAATACCCTTGCCCTGAGGGCTGTGGGGGAGTGTCCTCCTCAGAAACATAATTTCTATCTGGAAATCAACTACGCTGAACAAAATGGCTATCTCAAAATTTTGATTGGATGTGTTTCGGGAAATGGTGGGTGTGGAAGAGGTGTTAGTTGCCTTCCAATCACTTTCGACTATTAAAAAGGGCACTATCTGTTCCAATTTCCAATCGAATGAGCCCTTTTCCAAGTGTCTGCAACAACTCCTTCGATACGAAGTGCCCTGGTCTAAAGAAAAAAAACAACAAATAAATAATACATTGTGCCAACATCGTTCTTTACTTAGGCAGCGCTATTGCGCTGCCTATGATGAAAGAAATATTTTTTCTGTCTCCTTTGTTTCTCCCATAGTTTGTTCTGGTATAGTTGTTCTTTGAAAATGTCACTTTGAAAATGTGAGTTCTAAGATGTATCTGACATTTGAACTCCAAAAAAAATACTCCCAAATATCAAAGCTACCACCCTGAGGGTTTCTTCCTTTTTTCCGAACATAGGCTCCCTACGTCTGTAGAGAATACTACTGCTCCTTCGCTCTCATTTTTACATACAAATAAACCCCTTAATCCATCCCCTGTCCAGTAAAAAATTGTCCCTTTTCTCTTCGTCCAAGGTCTTTGAGCCTCGATGACGCATTTTACGAGTGATCGCGTAGCTTGCATGGATAGTTCTTCTTTTCCCTTTGTCCTTGACTCACGGCTCCACTCTGTCTCCCTTTTTGTGGAAAGACACCATTATTGAATCCACCTTCGCCGAATCTAATTCTTCTGTAATAAAACTTGATGAAATAAATGCCTGTGTTAATAGCCGTTCTACTTTCTCTTAAAATTTGCTTAGTAATTCAGATGGCCTTCATTTTGAAAAAATACCTAAACTAGAGGCTCTGTCCCAATTACTTGGAACTGAAATGACCTTGCTCTATGTACAAAATTTTTGCTCCCTTAAAATGAAGCTTATAAACCCACTGGTCACTTACTTGCAAAATAAGGGAGGCGTCCTTTCTTTGCTCATACCGAAAGTTGATCCTGATCCAAAACTTAAGGGATCATAATGAGGTCCTCTTATGAAGCCTCAAATTAACTGTGCTACCATGTCCCTGAAATTTACTTGAAAATACTGTGGTTTAACGTTCTCCAAACCAAGGGATTAGGTATGAGTATATAATTCATTAAGCAATTATTTATTAGGGCCGATTTTGTTATTTCAGCATATCCCAAAGGCGAATCCTCTTATTTGGTGTTCTTAGTGGTTTAGAAATTGACTTTCTTTGTAGAAGCTAAAATATAAAGCAGGCTGGTAAAACTCCGACAACCAAAGTGTTTTACCTCATTTGCATCAGCACGAGTACTTTTTATACTCTTCCGTCCTGCTCGTGGGTCTACCTCTCCTAGGAGGCACATATCACTTCTGCCTCTTTTAATAGCTTATGTCAAGCGCTCATTTTCAGCCAGAACCTATTTTTTCTTCCTTTTTCCAAACTTTCCGGGATGCAACTTAAGATCGTAATCACTAACGAAAACTGGATGAAGAGGAGAAATGCACAGTTTAAATTTACTTGATTTAAATGTTCAGAAATTTCAGAAACACATTGAAAATAATCTTCAGCTTCCTGAAATAGCCTTTAAAAAATGTTTTAAGTGATAAACCTTATTTTAGCAGTAATTGACTGTCTCAGACAGCTAATTTGAAGTAAATTCAATTTCATTAAAATAGATAGATTTCTGTCGCTAGCACTATGAGGAAACGTTAAAAAAGAAGGAGAAAATCTGTTCTTCCTTGTCATAAAAATGAAAAATTAAGCTCTGTTAGTCACAGTAAAGCGTTAAAAAAAACTTTTGAATGATAGAGCTTATTTTAGACAATATGGCGATATCTCAAAAAGCCGAGAGGAGTAAATTCACCTTCTTTAAAATGGTAAGATTCCTGTCACTAATTAAGGAAGCATAAAATAGTAGAAAATTTGTTCCTCCCTATTAAAAAACAAAAAATCCAAGTTCTGTCACTCACGTAAGTGATATTTGTAATAGAAAAAGAAGGAAGGAAAATAATGTCGTATTTAGTTTCCACCTCCTACGAACTTGTTGTAACTGTATACATCCTTAAGCATACTCTTCTCTTATAAATACTAACTCCCCTCCTTTGTCTTGGGACCTCATCTTCGGGGCACCACTTTTCTTATTTTACCTCGTTATACGGGACAGAAATCTAATTTGAATACTTTCTATTATTCTTATTAAAGCTTTTTCTGATTTGGTTTCAAAACCTCCTTTTCATTGCTTCTCAACGATTAGATTTACTTCTCACATGATGTCAAGAACACCGTTTTTTTTTTTTTTTTTTTTTTTTTTTTTTTTTTTTTTTTTTTTTTTTTTTTTTTTTTTTTTTTTTTTTTTTTTTATGTTTGTTGATCAAGAGTTACTTCCGAGCTTTTTAATTGTGGCTATCCTGTTCCCCATGCAGGAAACTGCACGCATGATTTTATAATTTTATCAATGCTCAAATTATCCTTCCTATAGCTCTACATCAAAACTACTTCAATACGTATATGTTGCTATTTCGCCTGAATTCTTTTCCATATACTAATCGTCATCAGTCTGTCTATAAGAAATAATTTAGCTGGGATTCACCACTTTCACTCAGTGTACTGCTATTACTGCCTATCGTGTTTTGTTGATGTCCGTAAGGTGTACGTTCCCTCTGTTACAAGTGATTTTGCGACAAGTCTGTAGCTGTAGCTTGCACCAAAAGGACAAGATACTTATATTTTTTGTTCATTAGGCTCAGATCTATCCATCCACAGAGATAGAATTTTGATATTACTTAGACTTATTGTTTGAGACGGATGTAAACTTGCTTAGAAAAATAGGAAAACAATTGTTTTTCAAGGACTTTCAATAGATTTTCGAGGGATTTTTAATCTAAAGAATCTTTTATGCCAAATTTCAAAATTTTAATTCGGTAGATGGATCGAACTCAATCTCAGCTACAGAGTGATAGTAAATTTTTCATAATTCTTTAATGTATTAAAAGTGTAGTAGAACAGGAAAACGACGTAGCGAAACTTACACAGGAAACATAAGCCTTAAGGTGTGAGCATGGCATTTGGAACTGATTGGTATTCTAAAGGATGTGGTGTCCTCCCCGCCCTCTAAACCCCCTTTCTTTTCTGTTGAATAAAGAGAGTTTTATGATTTTTTCGAGGTTCTGAAAAGAGTCCACCTTTATCTCAAGAAAAGGGTGTTCGCCAGAGAGCTCTTTTGTTGGTTTATTTGAATATTTTAATTAGTGCCTCATTGCTAGTGGACTTGTTTTTTTACACCGGATCTCTCTCTCTCTCTCTCTTCTCTCTCTCTCTCTCTCTCTCTCTCTCATCTCTCTCTTCTCTCTCTCTCTCTCTCTTCTCTCTCTCATCTCTCTCTCTCTCTGCTCTCTCTCTCTCTCTCTCTCTCTCATCTCTCTCTTCTCTCTCTCTTCTCTCTCTACTCTCTCTCTCTCTCTCTCTCTCTTCTCTCTCATCTCTCTCTCTCTCTCTCTCTCTCTCTCTCTCTCTCTCTCTCTCTCTCTCTCTCTCTCTCTCTCTCTCTCTCTCTCTCTCGCTCTCTCACTCTCTCTCTCTCCTCTCTCTCTCTCTCGAGATTTATATAAATATATATATATATATATATATATATATATATATATATATATAATATATATATATATATATATATATATATATATATATATATATATATACTTTATGCGCTTTTTGGGTGCAATGTTTAGGATATGCGTATGTATTTATACTAAGGTTCCAAATACAAGACTGAAATCTCAAGATCCTGGTGACCCTGTTTTGGGGTAAGGTTGCTATCTTTTTAACTGGCTTTCGTATTGTTTTTTTTTTTTTCTTTTTTTTAAGTTTATCATTTTTATGTATAGATGTTTTGAACAGCTAACATAAGGTTAGAGCATAAAAAAAATGAAACAGACTTACTTGTTAAAATAAGCTTTGATTACACAGAAGAGGAATTACACACGCACTTAATTTGTCTGCTGTAATTTTGCTTGATTTTCTATTCATTCTACCTGTGGATGTAATATCTTTACATTCCAATCAAAATTAACCTAATCAGTCTTGGTCATTTGTGAATCGCAGTTTGCCTAATTCTGTTTTTATTTTCAGGTTCGTAATTTGAAAGCAATGGGCTTTCGGGTTCCATTGGCGATCGTCAACAAAGCGCATCAAACTAATCAGCTCTATCCGTACGCGATCTCTTTAATCGAAAGTGTACGGACCTATGAACGCACTTTGGAAAAGGTAAGATTTAATCATTTATTTTCGTGCTAAGTAGCAAGTGTGCGCTTTTATGAATTTTATAAGATGCTGCAATCCTACCGATAAGATACTAGGAACCACAACAAAAATTTAAGTTTCTTTGTCAAAAATTCGCACTTTGTTGTGGTTTCATCTCTTTTGTTACCTAAAAAGGGCAATAGATCTTTAAATTTTTGCACCATTTAACCCTCTTTCGATAATATACAACGACTAGATTGACACGATCCTCCCTGGGGAAAACAAACTTATACACTTTCATGTTTCAAAGAAAAAAAAAATGCAAAACTATGTGTTTTTGTAGATATTAACTTTGGGGTTCTCTTACATTTTTGATTTTATTGTATGATTTTTTTTTTATATCGTAAAATTTTTGTATGTCCTTAACCTCTTGTTCTAAAATTATAAATTTTTATTTATGCTAAGAACTTCTGAGAAAAAAAATTAAAATTAATATATTTTTGACATTTAGTGCCCCAGCCATTTAAACATTTGCCTCTCAATTACTTGGACTATCTGTCTTGGCTTTTCTCTGTCTACAATTAGCCATGTCTTGATGCAACCTATGCAACTTATTGCAAAATACTTGATAACTTCAATTCAAAATTAACGGATGTCATTGAATTGAATTGAAGTTATCAAGTATTTTGCAGTAGGTTGCATATGTTGCATCAAGACATGGCTAATTGTAGACAGAGAAAAGCCAAGACAGATAGTCCAAGTAATTGAGAGGCAAATGTTTAAATGGCTGGGGCACGGGTAAATAGCGGGAGTATGCATGACTCTCTTATTGGACACATACTAGTTTGTTAGTTTTTGGAAAGGTATGCCTGCCTAGAGTATGCAGTTCTGTCTGTATCTAGACAGAACTGCATACAGTTCTGTCTACGAATTATTTGTTTCAGAGCTTTCTTAAATGTGAGGGAGTCTGCCCTTAGACGGTAACCGCTTATAGACGGTAATCTTGAAATATTAGTGCATATTATTTATTTTGTTAATCCCGTTAGCTAATTTTTTAGACAGAAATAAAGCAGTGAAGATAATGATAACCAGAATGGGGCATAAATGGGAACATGGTAAACGATAGATTACAATTAAGATTTTTTTATAAGGTTTTTATAAGATTACAATTAAGGTTTTATAAGGCCTACTACTGTTTTGACCAATATTGGTCTGCTTTCGAGACACGGGGTCATTCAGATATTCTTGGAACCTGAAATTGATTTCCAGCTCATTCTCCGTCTAATCTTAATGTTATTTTTCCTTTATTTCTTTTTCTTTTTTTTACATGATCAAAACTGGTGACATCCCCTTTTTATACCAAAAAAAAGAAAACGCAAAAAATCTGGGAAAAAAAGGAAACAGAAAATTCATGTTCTGTGTTTTGTCTGAAAATCACGCCCTTTAATGGAAAATAATTTAAATTTTTGACATATATTTCTCTTGTTGCGCATGTAATTCAACAGCCCTTAGCTCATCCTCATTAACGCAACCCTCGCTAATTTAACGCAACCCTTATTCAACTCAACCCCCATTCAACTCAAGCCCCGTGCAACTCAACCCCCATCGAACTATTCACTCAATCCCCATGCAATTCAACCATATTCAGTAAATTTGTTGTAGGTCGACCACATCTACAGGAAACACACTAATAAACTAAAAGTAGTACCATTAGATTCCTTAATTTATGTTCTTTTCAAATGTTAAGATCGTTTTCTGACAAGGCACCTCCCCTCCCTCCAAGCCTTAATAATATGTTTCTCCGTTGTTTCGCATCTCATGATGTATCATGTCTTCATTGTTAACCCATTTTTTTCGCTATCTTGGCCCAGTGAAAAGCTTTCCAGCTAAAGATTTCAATTGCTGGATAAAAATATCGTTTGAAATGATTTTTAAAATGCGGATAGCTATGGAAGGAAACATTATAATCCGATAAACAGCCCCCTCACATAGGGAATAATTAGTATTCGTTTCATATTTGAATGTTGCTCCTGACTTTCAGTTGATTTTTTTTTTTTATTTTAATGTATTAGCTGTCAGAAAAAAAAAATTACTTCGAAGACCAAAACCGATGTAGACCTTATGTTTTGAAACTGTTTAACGTAAGTAAGAGTGATAGAAAAGAAAAAAAAAAATGATAAATTTCAAATTTCTGCCTAGCCCTATAATTATGTATTTTTATTTAGTAAGTTAGCTCAAAGAATAAACCGCACCGAGAACATGCTAAAGCTTCTTAAAAAGGGGATTTTGATAGCATAAAATAGAAATTGCATAACTTTGATTGCATAAGATTGAAAATATGATTGTATTTGATATGTGCATAAAGATATGTTTTTTTTTTCGATGGTTTCACATATGCGAAATTCATGAATTTTAGATTTAAAATCCAAAGTTATTAGCCTAAGACGGACTATAATTTTTTAAGAAGGGTCATTCTTAATGAAAATGTACCATCAAATTGAAAATATCTGAGAATTCTTAGTTTTAAACCCGTGTCTACGAAGATACGAAATTTTATATTTTTCAGAATCAATGAAGTAACGTTGACCTAGCACAGAACGATGTGTCTCTTATGTAATTTTGACCCGCGTCTCCATGTTTTTGGGACATGTCTCCATTTTCGGCTTCTTAGTATAGAAGGAATAGTATTAGAAAATCGAGGAAGCTTATTCGAACAGAAATAGAAAGTTCTTGTGCCTTTTTCAATGGTCAAATGTGATCGCATGGGAACCATCTCACTTCCTATGCAGGTGCATACCACCAGACACCTCTAAAACCCCAAGTAGATTCAGATCCAATTTTTAGATATTCATTAATCTCTGGGTGGTAAAATGGTAAAAAAAAGCCTCTGGGGGATAGACCCGTACAACTTCAGGGGAGACGGCTCCAGATAATAAGTTAACTGTTCTTCACAGATGTATGTTACAAGAAACTTTGCACCACCTTATTTAAACTGGAAATATATCCCAGAATCGTGGAGGGATGTATAAGTTTTGATGGAAACACGAGTTAAGGCTAAGCCTCGGACTGGCTTCCTGCACAACTAGTCAAGTCCTGACTTGGTACAAAAATGAGTTAAGTTAGGATTCACTTCAAAACCCAGCTAAGTCTTGGTTCAGTTTAATAAAAGGAGTCGTGAAGTGTAACTGGAGGCACGAAGTGTGCCTGTCTCACATTTCACATACCCCCCCCCCCCCTGCTAATTTGTCGTTTGAAATATAGGTGTTTTTCTCCAATCAGCTTAAAACCCATTGGGTCTTTATGTCGGTAAACATTATATCTTTAAATGAGCAATAAGTGTGAATATAATAATGCATGTATATATTTTTTCTCGAAAACGGTTTTATAGTTGTTTTTTTTTTTTTTTTAAATTGGCACACTAACATTATCTGGCCCGAAAAAAAAACCATATATGCTATAATGTATTCTTATCGCATTGGTTTTTTCTTTTCTTTATCTTTTTTTTTCATGCCCTGGCTAGCATGGCCCATCCACCTTATAATAATTGAATTTGCTTATGCTTTACATGTATTATTGCTCTTGTTGTACAGGGCAAATAATTTAATTTCATTGGTTATCCATTTGAATTCTATTCTTTGGGGGGAGGGGGATTTCCCTTATATTTGTGCTATTCTCAGTTCTTCCTTTGCGAACTTGTCGAATAAAACCGGAGGTACTATGTATAACTTTCAAAAAAGGGTAGCGTCATAAAAAGGTAGTTTTTTACGATATCTAATGTGCGACTGATTCACCAATTAACATCTTTTTGTTAGGTATAGGATATTCTTGTTATAGCCTTTGACAGAAGTTAAAAATATCGAACATTCATTGTATGAAATGTTCTTCGATTTTTCATCATTTAAAAAAAATTACAGTTTTTTTGGGGGGGGGGGGATTTACCTACTTTTTTCTTTTTTTCATTATCTTCTTTTATTCTCATTATTGTTTCTGTTGATTGTGTCATGTCTCTTTTAGCTAGAAGATAAGAACAACATATCAATGCTTGCTGCAGGTATATACAGAGATGTCCAGACTGTCATCAGTGAGGTAATGAAATTCACTTCTTCTATTGGTCTTAAAGCTGTCGTCTTCTTTTTTCCTTTTTTTTCATATAATTAGGTATACCACAATATATGAGCTGAAAAAATCTCCCTGAACACTGTCTTACAATATAAAAGTGTTCTTGTTACTACAACACAACTGGAGACTGCTAATTGTTATAGTCTTTTTGACATTTTAACCTAAGAAATGATAAAAAAATTAAAAAAATGATAAAAAAGTATAATTTATATGACTCTCTCCTGGAATAAAAGGTGACAGTCATAAATATTTTGACCTCCACCCCCCCTTAAAAAATAATAACTAATGAAAAGTATTCATTGATTAATATTAATAAATTAGAATACTATGTTGATTAAAATACTCACAATTGCCAGTGATGTTGTAAAAAACTGCTTACAGATCTGATGATAAATATCACATTATCAAAAAAAAAAAAAAAATCGAGCAGGTATTTAAAGTAGATCGCCTGGGAAGATTCTTTATAGTTGTAGGATTGACACTTCAAACTTGAAATAGATGGTACGGCATGTGCTATAAAGGATGTTAAATCAACTTCCCAAATAGCTGCTTTGGATTCTCTGTCCACCCATTGTTTAAAAAGCTTCAATTACACCGACGCAGAATCTACGAATGCGCTTATAGCATTTGCAAACTAATAGTAAATAAATTATGGCTCGAACTTTTTTTTGTCAATTTCGAAGTATATATTTCTTCACAAAATATAGCGCAGGCTAAGTCAGCACATTCTTACAGGTTCATATAGTCAAACATTCTAAAGAATAAAGCCAAAAAAAATTTGAGCCCACAATAAGATGGACTTAACACAAAATTTGAAAATTTGCTTAAAACTAGGATTTCAATGCTTTCTACCCTTTTTGTAAATTGAACAAACCAAGAAAAGCTTGAGGATTACGCTATTGAGAGCACGAATTAAAGTAATTATAAAAAAAAGCTAGGAATAATGACAAGACTAGGCAGGGCTGCCAGAAGGAAGTGAAACGAGTTTTAAAATGTTTAGATAATCTTTAATTTCTTACAGGTTTATTTTGTTTCAGGGCATTGGACTTGTTTGGGAATCATACAAACTTGATCCTTACGTTCAAAAGCTAGCTGACCTAGTTTTCCAATTTCATGAGAGAATTGACGACTTGCTTAATATGTCCGAACAAATTCAAGCAGATTTAAAATCTTTGGACACATGTTCATATTCAGCGCAGACATTTGGTGATATCCTTGCCAAAGTTCAGCGTGTGGTTGACGATTTGTCTTTGAGACAATACTCAAACCTTAACGCTTGGGTTGTCAAACTCGATGAAGAGATCGAAAAAAAGCTTGCAGTTAGGTATGTTCGGAATTTTATTGTACCTCATGATTGAACTTTATTTATGTTTTGAGTAACGAGTTTCAATATGTACCACTCATGTATCATAATTCGTATATTTTGAATGTCATAACTCCAAAAGCTGATACAAATTGTCGTTTGGAATTCTTACATTTAATGAGTTCAATGGTGTCAACTCACAAAACTTAGGGGGTGAGGATAATGAAGAATGGAAATTCCCCCAAAAAGGTATGTTTCAAGATCTTGTTGGGAGGCAGAGGCTAAGGGTCTTGTTTAGTACCCCACTTTTGGGATAATCTTATGCTAAGATAGCCGCTGTCTGCGCACCAATTATGGACTCTATCCAGACAAGACTTATTTATTAGTACAGAATTTGTAGTATCATATTGAATAGTAAACGACACAAATCAGTTTCTCTTAATTTGATACATACTCTCCAATGATTCTTCTATACTTCATTTTATTGCTTGCTGCGAAGCTTTATCTTTAGTGTAGTGACTTGGCTTACAAGATTTTGCTCGCTCGTGCGTTCGCGTACGAATGAACTGATTTCTATGTAGGTGGGATATATATATATATATATATATAAAAAAAAGGTAAAGAATACGGCATTGGACCTTACAGTCCCTACCGATGGTGCTGATCTCCGTTTCTTGGCCCAGGGGGGTTGGGGGCCAACCATCCTGTGCACACCCTTCCTGTTTACCTTCTCCAGATTTCTCCAGGTACCCATTTAATGCTGGGTCGACTCTAGCTGAGCTTACAGAGTCGGGATTATATTCTAGAATAAAATGGAACCAGCCATTTTGACCCGAGTTATTTTTCATAGTCAACGGGACATGTTACTTATCTTTTACTGAAATATTTTTCATTTATTTATTTTATTCACTGAGCTTCTGCCCAATCGTCCATGAAAGGATAGTCTTGGAATGTTTCGGAAAACTTTTAAGGAACATTTTTGGATATTCGAACATAGTTCATCGTGTAACTTTGCTTGTTATGTATGGCTAAACCTCCTCATCCATCTTCTCGTTCAAAATACAGGGAACTATTTTAAAATTGTTGTATAAGAGAAAAGGAATCAGTTCTTGTTTTTAATTTTTAGGTCAAAATTAATGTTTTTCCTATAATCAAAGGCCAGGTGAAAGAAGCGAAGTTTCTATTAGGAAAGGGGTCCAGCTCATTCTAGAGGGGGTCGGAGATGAGGTAGGTTCCGATTATGGAATAATTCTGTTTATTCGTAATATTGCAGGGAAGGGGTTTGATTTTAGACTCCCATCCTTCTTTGGGAGACTAAAAGTACACACAATTGCAACAAATCGTAATATTCGAATATAAAAGAAACTTTGCTGGCCGAAATCTCGATCGGGCTATTAAACTGATGAATTGTGTTTGCCCGATTCCTACTCTTTCAGAAGATTTTTGGAGGAATAAGCTTTCTTGTTTCAAAATCAGCTTAAGAGAAAAATAAAGAAGGATTAGAGTTGTTGTGATGGATTATTGGCGCGGGGACCACTGGTGGAGTTTAGGAGACATCGTAAATTCAGTACAAAAATATTTTAGAGGCTTTGCTCTTTAAATAAGCACAATAAACTCTCACCATTGCGATAACAAATAACACCGAAGACAATAAAATCTAGTATCCACATTCACCTACTTCTAACTTCGCTATCATTACCTTAGGCTTTTTTTTTTTTTTTTTTTTTTTTTTTTTTTTTTTTTTTTTTTTTTTTTTTTTTTTTTTTTTTTTTTACTTCTGCAACCCATGAGGATCATCTTGGAAAATCTTGGATTGTCCAAAGGAATGAACACGGCTCAATACCAGTTACTTTTATTGTAAATGGTTATTTTACGGCAGAATATAATTGTATATGTCAAGGGTATTCCCTCATCACACTTTTCGGAATATTTTTGGAATGAATTGAAACCTATTTCTCGTTATTCAGTTTTATTCTGATCTGCTGCTTCAACAATTGTGTCTAATTTTATCTCACATAAATCCCCACTCGGATGATCCTGCCAAATTTTTTGTCTGCGTACTATATGAAAACTGCTCATTATTTGAAAAAGCAAAGAAAATAAATAACATCATGAGCTTTCAATGAAAGAAGTTGGCCATAGGTACTCATTCTTTTTTCAGTGCACGTGCCTAGCGACAATGTTTCCAAATTGATTAATTAATTACTGAAATAGTGTACTGGCTGCTTCCTGCATAAATGCCTCCAATTGTCTGGAGGTATGGCTTTTAAACTATTTACGGTATATTAATTAAAATGGGAAAAATAAGATTCAAATGGAGACCAAAACGAGATAAAATAAATCTGCTATCGGTTATATAGATTTGTTCTGATCTAGAAAAGATCATTGCCATTTAGAAAAAAATAGCTCCCCCCACCAACAAGAAAATTTAAAATTTAAAATTTTTTCCTGTGATTGTTTAGGCCTTTATATTGGTGACCGTAAGAAACTATATAGCAAAGCTGGTCTTTTTTTTTCGTTCAGCATACGCTGAAACCGGATTTTAGGGACATACGAGAACAGAGAGGGGTTTAATTCCCTTCTTTTGAGAATCCTTCCGGTTCTCCTGCTTTTAGTATAGTTTCACTAAGAAGATATGAAAGTATGTAAATCTGCTTAATTTTGTTAGGCAATCAGTAATTTGCGATATGTTTTTATATGTCAGATATTCTTGATCATGTAGGTCATTGTGTCGAGGCGAGACACATTTTTGAAGTGACACTCAGATCTTCCCAACTACTATGTAGATATTTACTGTTTTCATATCTCAGCCTAAATAAAACTACAAATCCTGAGAACTTTTTGGTAATTTTTTGAAATGCTGAATTAGATCGGGTGGTGAATTCTAAAAATATGTCTCATACTTCACAATTAAAGTTTATTTCCAGGAAAATGAAGGTTTTGTTTCCAGACAAAGTAATTTCAAGCTATGTTTAGATATATACGAAACAATTGAATCCATATATAATGCCATTAGTATAAACTCTTTGTAAGTTTAAACATAATTTAATAAAGGATATTTTTAATTAAAAAAGAAGATTATCTAAAAATGTACTTATGGTTAGTTGCTTCCCTCATAAATCGGAAAACTAATTAAAACTTTTTCGAACAAAAATTATTTAATATTATTGACCAAGATTAAATGTGAGGGTGCTTTAAATGTAAATAGAGAAGATTAATTGGCCTCACTTTTATATTGAATAAATAAATTAGTAACTAATAAATAATTTAGTAGACGAAATGGGTCTGTTATTGTTCACACGATTGATAGGAATAAGAATTGAAATTAGGCATTGTGCCATAATTGGGATTCTACTGTAGCCAAAATTGCCCTCGGAATTCGATTAAATTTGGAACTTGCTCCACCATTAAGATGTGTAATATATTTTATTTGCCAGTCCAACATGCCATAAAAAGAATCAGAACTGTTAACGAAAAATATCTTAATCATTTTTAAATGAAATCGAGGTAATGTTGTTTCTAGCTATATTCTTTTTTTCCATAGGATTCAAGCGGGTATTGAAGCATGGACATTGGCTCTTGAAGGCAAAAAGGACGATATCGATATGACTATAGATACGGAAACAAATCCTGGACCAAAACCTGGTGGCGACCCGGCAATCAATAAGTCAGTTCATGAAATACGTATCACTAATCAGACAATGTATCTTCATCCTCCTTTGGCTGAAGGAAGGTGCAAACTACTGGAGCAACTCCTTGCTTGGGAGGCAATTGTTACTTCACAGCCGCGTATTCAAAGTTCACGATTCCAGGTAAAAGTTTGTATTTTTAACGATGGATTAATTAAGTTTATTTTCTTATCTATAGACCATTCCAAGTATTAGAATATTTTTTATATTTGTTCCCATCATGTTGAAACTTTCATAACTGTATATCTTCGCACAGATACCAGATTCTTTGCCTTAGAGGAATTCTGTGGTAAGTTAAAAAGTAAATATAAAATTATATATGTTGTAATTTTGAAGAATGAAGATAGGCTTACTATCTGCTTCTCTGGGATTATGGTCTTTGAAATTGCGTTTCTGGAGGCCAACCTTTTTAAAACTCATTTCCACAGAATCTTTCACGTCTAAGAAGTAGTAAGATATTGTCGAAGACACTATAAGATATCTTCTTACATCTAATATAGACCTTCAGCTCTTTCTTGAAAGTTTCATAAACGTTATACCATAGTTTACAAGAAAAATCATAACTCTAGAGGGGGTAAGGAATCTTGTTAGGAACTTGGATTCTTTAAAGGACTTAATGTACGCTGTAGACCCATGCTGGAGAGTTTCATTGAACTAGGGGAACCGTAAGTTCATCGATAGTATCTATACATATTAGCTATACCTTAGTCTAAATAGTCTCGGGGAGAGGAAGGGGGTTTTTATTTCTCATACACAAAAATAAGTTACCTTTCTAGGAAAATATCTAAATTGTTTTCTTTAGACCATTCTTTGTTGAGATTCCATGCCTACTACAAAATACTTGATTTTAATTCTATGTTCTAAAGCTAATTCAAAAGGGAGGAACTTCAAGATTGATTTTGCATCTTTAAAATTGACACTATTTATTTCATAATAGTTTTTTTTTTGTTCTGTACTTTAACGCTTCATTTCACTTTACTTTTCCCACGAAAGTGAACAGTTGCTGTTTGTGCCGTTACCGTATACTGTTTGAATTATATCTAAAATGAAAGTAGACCAAAAATACAAAACGTTATTTAAATACATAAAGCTAATTTTGGGTAATTATGAAACTAACCTAGAACCTAATGTGGTACATTTTTTTTTTCAGGTTGGCATTGATAACCAACAGAACCCGTCTTACCGGGACATCCTTGTCAAACTTCCAGGTGGAAAAGATATCCTTAATAAAGCATATAAAGTTATTGAAGACAAGATGAATGATGCCAACGTTTATGTTGAAGAATGGTTCAGATATCAGGCTCTCTGGGATCTACAACCAGAGAAGCTTTATGGAACATTGGGAGAGGACATTTCTACTTGGATGCAGTGCCTAAGTGATATAAAGTAAGCTTAATTACGTCTGCTATAGATAAAAGCATTTCTTGCAAGTCTTTATTCACAAGATTTTCAATATTTTAAGTATACTGATTTAAATATTTAAGAACTAGATGCTGATTTAAATTTTAAGAATAATTAAAAATTTTGCTCATTCCACAAGCTAGATGGCCTTCACACTCGATCTGTCGGGCTTGGGAGAGAGTTGCCCGATAAAACCTGACCCCCCCCCCCCCTCGAGTCAACTCTCCGCCCAACCCTGTCACACAGTTTAAACTAATAAAATATACATGTACCTTCTTCTCATTCCCTTTTTCTCCGGTTCTTTTCTTCTTTATTTACGCCCGAAGCGGTGGCCCGCCCGGTAGTCGTAGCTCTAGGGTTAGGACCTCTACCGTTCATAGCTGCAGGGTTAGGACCTCTATCTGGTCATGGGATAGCTGGGCAATGGGAGCAGATCCGTTATTTAGACTTGGTCTAGCTCTTCCCAAACAAGATCTAGGAGTCTCACTTCCTCCTTGGATGGGAGCAGCTCCAGGAAATATGAATCTCTTCCTCACAGTCTATGAAGAGGTCTTGTAGGGCATTCTTTGAAACAGAAAAAGAAGAGACTGCTAGGAAGGGGAGACAGGGTGTTTGACGCCGAATGCATGGTGGACTAAATCTGCCACTATTGGAGCTTTTCTGGGCGTGGTGGAGAATGAACATACGA
The DNA here is from genome assembly GCA_027921565.1 of Artemia sinica. NCBI lineage: Eukaryota > Metazoa > Arthropoda > Branchiopoda > Anostraca > Artemiidae > Artemia > Artemia sinica. The sequence goes on from CM051268.1 coordinate 38,594,674, forward strand.
AATATGTGGGGAACTGGAGGTTGTTTTTCTAGCTTAAGGGGCAAAAGAAAGTGTTTTGGTAGTTACGTCGACCCGTTGATAGGAATAAGGCAAAGGAGCAGGGTGTGGAAAGAGAAAATCACCTCTAGGCAACAATAACATGGGGAGATGGGCCTAAGAGCGAGAGCCCAGGACAAAGGAACTAGGAAAGGCAGACCCTCTTGAACAAGAATAACGGGTCAGGTGGCACCTGATAAGAGACCCAGGATTAAGGAGGTAACTGTGAAGGTTCTGGTACATGGAACAGTACCAGGTTTCTTAGGATTTGGCTCCAGTTGTTTTTTATCTTCCATTAATGGAGATAGGTCCAAACCTTAAACGAGAATAGAAGTCTGCCCTGGAAATATGGTATAGAATTAGGAATCGTAGGCTCTACCGACAGCCTAGGGTCTTCGCTGGGAGTGGGGGGTAAATTGTAATGAGTAGGTCAAACCTAACGTTGATAGGTGGGGATTCCCTTGTGGGGAAGTGTTGTCGGATTAGGGACGGGGAGGGCTAAGAAACGTGACAATGGGGGCTGTTGATGGGCCAAGACTAGGTGCCAGAGTGACAATATTTATGTGTCTCAGCCTAATGGGGAGCAGTTACATACACTAGTTGAGACGGAGAGTAAGGTAAAACGGTACAAGTTATAGATGTGAGGGAAAAGGTATCAGCGGCTCATGGAGAGAGGGTTCGTCCATGGAGTACAGTTTAAGAAGGTTACGCCCTTGGAAAGTCGTCCATAATTGGCCCTTACAGAGCAGAAACAGTTGCCTGTTGAGGGGCGTGACTTGCTAAAGAACTAATCTCATGCTTTTCTGCCAGATCTATACTATCCAAGACGAGTTCATTCTCATCATCCTCCAGCGTTTGTAATCAGAAAATGGGGAGTTTGACTGGTTTTTGCTGCAGATTTATTGCTCAAATCCTGGCTTGATTCAGTTTTATGAGTAAGTTGACAGGACATACCTCCATCTGGTCCAACTCAACATATAATTGACATCGCTCAACTTCTCTAGTGACGGGTGGGGTTCTTCTCCCCTAACCTCCCCACCCTCCTACCTTAATTTTTTTTTTCATTCTGGTAGAGGAATGAGGGTCTCTTCTACCCTTTTAAGCTCACGCCGACAGACTCCATCCATCATATACCCAGGCTCTGTTATACTCAAACTCGAGTTAAACTTCCTCTTTGCAGCTTCTTTTAACCTTTAAGAGCTCCCTAATTGTTGCATGAATAATTAAATCATCCTCAAACAGGCGCCGGATTTGAACATTAAATGTCTCATACTGAAGGCTGGATTTTCAAGCCAGATGCTTCATTTTCAGAACTGGAGGGTTTACCCCTTATTCTCTAGAAATTGATCGTGAAGGATGGCATTACCTGTAAAACCACTAGTAAACGGAATTGGCACAGTAGGTACTTCATTTCTAAGATCTGGCAGTTAGTCTCTCAATCTCAAATTGAAGAGTAAGGGAGTGCACGAACCAGAACTACATTTGCTCATCGGATTTGCATGCTTGAAGGGCTGGTGCCTCTCAATCTCTTGAACTCGATTGGTTCGGATAATACAAATCGAAGGATCACTTGCATTCTAGATTTGTATTTTAGGCGCTTCATATCCAAAACCGGATGGCTACCGTTGTGATGGGAGGGCTTTTCCAAGAAGTTTGTTCATATAGACATAATCGGATTTCTTAGTGAATTCCTTTTGGTTTATGACATGGGTTTGTTATTCATTGCTTTTTTAAATTTGCGAATGTTTGATCTTAAAATCAAAACTTGAGTGTGGATTGCAACCCCCCCGGCTAGTTGGTCGCTGCAAACACAGAAGGGTATTATTATTGCTGTCAACGGGGATAATCTCATCAACTCAGAAGAACTGTTAATCAACTTGTCAATAATGTGTATTAATTACCAAAGAAAATGATTTTATGCAATTTTTCAAATGTTTGATGCTAGACATTTTACTGAGTGATTAGTAAAAATCTCTTTTAAATCCTCTAATCAATCAATAAAAGCGGTAAGAATCCACCCTTTGGATCTCATGCTGAAAAACTTGGAGCTCTTGGCATGAATTTTCTTCTATTTTAGCGCTTTAACGACTGAAAGTCATACCCTCAGTTTTCATATATTTGGTACTAAATAGTTGGAGACAAGACATTGATTAACTAAATATGTTGTTAAAATCATCGCAGAAGATAGTTATTATACTTCAAGAATAAAAGTGGACCTAATACAAAGCCCTGTGAGACACAAACATCTTCTAGGTCATTCGTACTTGACAGGTAACCACCAACATCCACCACGATCTGACGACCACAAAAATATTGTTTTATTATTTCTAGTAACCTCCCTCGTAAACCTGCTTTGTTCATTTTATTGATAGGAATGTTTTGGTTAAAAGTCAAATGCTTGTTCAATATTAAAGAAGACAGTGGATGCATGGTATTATTATCTAAGTAATCTATTAATTCCAATAAAACAAAACCCAAACTGACATTTGATAAAGAAGTTTATTCTATCTAAGGAGGGAAAAATTCTTCCTTTGAAAATTTTCCCCATGACGTCCTACGATTAACAATAGGGTGATAGTTATTAAATAGTTCGCGGTAACGAACTGTAAGTGAGGAGCAACTCGGCTCAATAGTAACCGAAACTCTAAGAAACAGAATTTTGATTCCAATGAATACACCAAAAGAATTTCCTGAGAAAATTTGCCTTATTTTCGAAAAAAGGGGGAAACAACCACTAAAAGTCATAGAATCTCAATGAAAATCACACCATTAGATTCAGCGTATCAGAGAATCCTACTGTAGAGGTTTCAAGCCTGTATCTGCAAAAATGTGGAATTCTGTATTTTTTTGCCAGAAGAAAGATCACGGATGCGTGTTCATTTTTTTTTTCTTTTTTGTTTTTTTTTCCATGGTTGATCTTATCCACCTAGTGGTTTTAGAATATAGAGAGAGGGCTCATTCGAATGGGAATTAAAAGTTCTAGTGCCCTTTTTAAGTGACCAAAAACATTGGAGGGCAACTAGGCCCTCTCTCACGCTGTTTTTTTTTTCCAAAGTCACCTGATAAAAATTTTGAGATTGCCATTTTGTTCAACATAGTCGAAAAACTATGTCTTTGAGGATGACTTAATCCCCCACAGTCCCCGGGGGGAAGGGCTGCCAGCTATGAACTTTGCCCATTGTTTACATATAGTATTGGTTATTGGGAAGTATACAGACGTTTTCAGTGGGGATTTTTTCTGGTGGGGGTTATCGGGGAGCAGTTTATCTTTACATGGGGGAAGGGAATTTTCCATAAAAGGGCGCTGGATTTCCTAGAATTATTTAAAAAAACGATCTGATATTAAATAATAAAAAAACAAGTTTTTTCAACTGAAAGTAAGAGCAACATTAAAACTTAAAACGAACATAAATTAATACGTATATGAGGAGGTTTGCCCCTGTCAATACCTCGCTCTTTACGCTAAAGTTTTTTTTAGTACTTTCAAAAGAGCTATTTATTCCAATTAAACGTCCTTTGTGATTCAGGGGCTATTCTTGCAGAATTGGAACAAAATTCGGACTTTAGCGTAAAGAGCGAGGTATTGACGGTCAGCCGGTCACAAGCAAATTATATCACCTTACAACAAAACGCTCCCTGTAATAATACATAAAGACTATAGGATTGGTTTATTTCACATATATATATAAAAAATACTATGCAGCTAATATTAGAAAGACCTAAAGGACTCGTTGGCAGAAAGTGGCAAGTCTTCTCTGCTCTATATATGCTGTAACCCTAGTTTTAGATTATCTTTCTTACCATCTAAATACGATTCACACATAAATAACAAGTATTCTACTTAAAAGAAACACATCATTGCTGTTCTTTCGCGGGGAAAAATCTCCTCGGTGCAACCTTGAAGGATGCTAATTTCCCCAAATTTCTAATTTCAATGGGAATTCTATCAAAAAAAGAAAGGGACAAAATTTCTAATCACAAAAGAAGATCTTGTCATATTTCGAAATGGGTGTACCAGGTTTGAGGCTCCTCGTGCATTATAACTATGAAGATCTCTATTAAAGGATAACAATTTTGTTTTAAGAAAAGGAGTTAGATTACACATTTAAATGTGAAAAATACTAACTTGATTATCTTGAGTCTTTGAAATATAGAGACGTTTATAGAGACAAACTCCTGAATTTAAATTTACTAATATTATGAGAAATCAAAGTTTTAGGGGACAATTGCAATATCTCCGGGAAAAATTATTAGATAAAAAAGCCAAGCTACCTGATGCCCAAAATCTGATATTTGTCTCTACAAATACCAGATTACCCAAATATAGTAAATTTCACTAGATTGGTATGCCAAAACCGAAAAAACGGCTTAGTATTAAGGTGATCCACTAAATTTCAATCCTGAAACCCGCAAAGCAAATTCGAGTCAAATCGAAGGAATTAATATGGCAATCCTCTCATTTATAAGAGTCAAATCGAAGGAATCAATATGGCAATCCTCTCATTTACAAAACCATTTTGCCAAACTGAAAATAACCCCACCCTAGTTTAAGATATATTAATATTAAAAATATAGAAAATAGAAAAATAGTGTGTTTCAAAACTTGATACGTAATTAAATTTACTGGCCCTACAAATTCACTTGAATCCTTCCCGGCCTTGCCAAAAAGTATAATAAGCAAAATAACTTGTAGGTAGCCTTAGACGTAATACAATGAGCCTTTTACCTTTACGTCTGTCTGTTTTTAAATTGAATAAATAATAGAACTATTTAAGCTGGAGCTGTCGTCCAGATCAACCAGATTGAGGCCAGATCTTTGGATATTAGACCGGTTCATTATAATTTTAAGTAAATTAGCCCTGAAATATGTTGCATAAATTTGCTTCCGAATGTCAGAAATACTTGCAAGCTTGATTTATAAGGACTGCATTTCTCACCTGAAGAAGAAACATCATTTGCCGCTCTCATTAAAATTTGTTCTATCACTGCAGCACACACCGTAAGTTTTGTGTGATTCGTCCCCTTATAAGCTGTGGACTAATTTTGTCGCACGACAGCAATTTGCTATTTGTATCGCTAAAGGGTAATTTCATGAAATTCTATTTTTTCCAGAAAATCGCGTGCTACATTTGACACAACGGAGACCCGAAAGGATCTTGGACCTATCATTATCGATTATGCCAAAGTACAGAGCAAGGTCACTTTGAAATATGACTCATTGCACAAAGAAACTCTTGGGAAATTTGGATCATTGTTGGGAACTGAAATGTCTCAGTTCCATACTTCTGTGAGCAAATCCCGCACGGATTTGGAAGAACAGAGTCTTGAGGCTTCATCGACTGCTGATGCTGTTGTTTTGATCACGTATGTTCAATCTTTGAAGAGGAAGATGAAAAATTGGGAGAAACAGGTAAGATATTGTCTATCAAATGGTTTAACAGTTTGATTGCTTTGAATTTACACTTCAGTTTTATTTGATTCATCTTTAATTAAGATTTTTTAAGTTATATCTGCATAAGTAGTCTAAAAATATGATCACTAACAATAGCTGAAGACCACCATATAAACGATCTGATACCCAGGCATTTCTAATGAGGAGTTGCATAAACTTTAATACGTCAAAAAGATATTTCCATGCGAATATCTTCTGAAAGGGGCTCTCGACGATAAGTACAATCCTTAATAAAAACTGCCTGGTTAGAAACCCTAGAGGGTAGAAAAAATAAATGTCCATTTGAAAATGCAACAATCGACCCTCATACTGAAAATATTTCCTCTAAAAGACCCTCCCCTCAGAATTATTTGCCCCGTAGTGATCCTCAATATGTTTTGTCTCTCCCTCCCCTTCCCAAATCCAATGCCTTACCCCAAAGTTTATAGAAAAAAAAAATTCGCTATGCAACGGAACCATTAATTATCCATTACCATAGTTTTCTCATTTTTCCCTCCCTGATTCCTCGTTTTTTTCCTTAATATGGTTCTTCCTTTTCACCATTTGCCTATCTTTTGACGCTTCACTCTCTTTGATTAGAGAATCTCCGAAATTTTCTTAAGAAGCTCCTATATTCTAACCTATATATGTTTTTTTTTTTTTTTTTTTTTTTTTTTTTTTTTTTTTTTTTTTTTTTTTTTTTTTTTTTTTTAAGATAGCCTAATGTTCGTGGCTAGATTTCGAAAAAGCTACTGTTAAAAAGGATCTAGGTTAGCAAATAAAGATGCAATGTTGGTAGTCTAAGCTTTCCACCCACCTTTACTTTTTCAGGAAAAAAAATAATTGGACCATCCAATTCTGCGTGTAAATCGCGACAAAAATTCTTTTGATTTACCATCAAGTTAGAGGCATGTTGTCAATCGAATAGTGGGTTTCTATTAGTTCCGAAACACATTTAGATGTAATTGTTAAATACAACATTTAGAGAAAAAACAATATTTTTATTTTCAAGTAAAACAAAAGCAGTTGAAAAATGACCCAGATTTTATTCAAAGCGTTATTTTATCTCTTTTAATTTGAAATTGTCACTTGGGGAAAATCCGTGTAATCTTGTTTAATCTACTGTACAATTACTAGTTTTTGTAATAAGTTACTGATGGTTGCAACTCTACGTCCACGTTTAGAAGCACTGGTGAACCCTTTTTTGTATGCCTTTAGGGTGTTCTGTGCATTTTTTTATGGAATTGTTGTCTGAAATATTTACCGTTTTAGCTACAAAAGTTTAATTTGGTAGAAAAAAAAATGTATGGGAATATATATTTGTATATATGGAATATTTTATTGAAGCATATTTATATGGGAATGCATTTGTTTATCATTTACATCATTAAAAAGCTATTGACATATGGTCGCGTCTTTGTTTGTTGTTCTTATAATAGGAGTCCCTGAGTAAAACTTAATGGCAAAATGATATCTTCCCTTTATCTTGGCTTTCATTTTGTAAGGTAAGCCTACTGATGTACGATCACCTCTGCTGTTTTGGGCACAATTAAACATTGACTTGAACAAGTCAAATCTTTCCCTGGGGCGATTTGGGGCATTGAATGGTGTTGATATCCTTCCAGTAAGGACATCCTTTTCAGTAGATTTGTGACTAGATTTGGAACTACTGATTTAAGTTTTACGTTCTGTTTGATACTTTCTAATACCATTTTGTTTTACTAGAGTCCTCCTCATAAGTCCCTTGGTCAGTTTAGTATGTTTCATGCTAACAAATAATTCCGAGTCGAAAATTTCAGTATTGTTTGATATTTTAAAAGCCACACATATTAAAAAAAAAACCGTGGAAGATCTGAAAAAGGTCTATTTTCAATTAATTTTACTACTAAACAAGTAATTTCAATACTCTAGTATCTGCTAGTTTTAGTTACATAAAAAAAAACAATTATGTATTTGTAGACAGAAGAAAAAAGAAGCTTGTTTTTTTTTTTTTTTTAACAAACCTTGTATAGGTTTATGTAAACGAATTAAATTAAAATTATCTTTAGATTACAATTGTTTTATCGGAATAAGGTAGATGAAAACAAACCTAACCTGAATTGAATTCCAAAGAATCGCTCACTATTCAAACTCTATTTCAAGTTTCTTTATCCAGCGTTACATATTCACATAATTTTATTCAGAAAAGGTTTTGTGTCATTTATTTTTACCCTATGATCAATCTCACAGGTTGAAGTATTCAAAGAGGGCCAGCGTATCTTGGAAAGACAACGGTTCCAATTCCCTAACCAATGGCTGCATGTAGACAATATTGAAGGTGAATGGAGTGCATTCAGTGATATCATGAAACGGAAAGACAATTCTATTCAATCTCAGGTAAATATTTACAAAACTATTGATATTATTCATTTACTAAGATGCTTCAGAAAAGAATATTTAGGCTGGCCTAGTAGCCTAGCATGCACGGATTATGTTTGCAGAGAATGCACACACACACACACACACACCTATCACTGATCCTGTTTGTACACTGTATTTATAAACGTGTTCAAATACACAGTTGTCCTGTATTATTCATATTGTAGTTCACAAACCAAAGAACACATTATATTTTATTATTACTTTTAAAATAAAAGTAATAATATGGTGTCATCTTTTGAAAAACGACTGTCTATCGAAGAATAAAGAAAACAAAATGGACCTCAACAACTGTGCCCAGGAAAAAACCCTTTAAAGTGTTCTCATGAGCACGATCCACTAATTTTTTTTCAATCGAATGAGATATGTAGAGATCGTTTCACATTGACATTGAATTATTTTTTTTTCCAGTAATTAGGAATAAAAGATCAATAAATCGTTCCATTGATCATAAATGTATTTATGCCCATAAATATGTTAGATATTTACAGTAAAAAATGATAATATACAAAAAAAAAACAACTGAGAAGTGTTTCGTCCGGACAGGAAATGTAAATCAATAGGTTTCATCCATAGAAAAGGAGACATGAGTGATGCACAGCATGAACAGCTTTTTTGTGTTTTCAAAAGGGGGCTGAAAACCTCCGGCAAGGTGTTTTTAGCCATAATGGTAATTCCAATGGTGTAGTTTTAATTTCGATCCACCGCCATTTTGAGGTGAAGTACGGAAATAATATCCAAAAATGTGTTTTTTTTTTTTTGGAAAATTGCATCTTACTTTAATGCTATCAACACGAATTAACAAAAAGCAATCGAGTATTAGCATTAGGTTTCGAATGATTCATTAATCAGCTCTAGTTCTACGATTTTCCGATGTCATGCTAGTGGCAGAGGGGAAAAATGGGATACATCCTAGTCATCCAAGCTAAAATGTAAATTTTCTTCAATGTTTAATTGAATCTGAAAACCTCTAGTCAAGGGTTTTTGACCATGGTGATATCTACTGTGTACTTTTTATTGATTTGCCACGTTTCGCTAGGGCTTTGAAGCTATTTTTCAAAATTATCTTCTTTTTTTTCGTTATTACTTTTTGCTTTTAAGTTTAACAGGGACAATTATTGCTATTCTTGAATCTTTGTCAAAAGATATTTTAATGGTTTGTTCATCAAAGGCTATGGTATGTTCTTTACAGTTTTGCAGCTATTGCTGCAACCATAATATGTCAAAATTGTATGAATATATCCAATGTAGATTCATATTTTCAGTCTCAATAAACTGTTTTTATGGTGTTAGTAGTAAATTATGACAAACGACCATAGCCGGGCTTTTTGATGAAAAAAAAGGCAAAACTATTATCCACAAATTATTTGAAGGCGATGTGGTACCTTGAAGAATCGTCCTGTCTCTTCATTATAAACAATTTGATTTTTGTGGCCAAACTGTTTAGAATTGACTGGGTGGTCTTGCCATAATTTGTGGAGCTTTTATGAGATTTTCGAATAAGCGACAGAAAACCAAAGGCCAACACCTACTTTCCGGAAATCTTATCCTGTTTTTGCCTAAAGTATGATCTTTATATATATATATATATATATATATATATATATTATATATATATATATATATATATATATATATATATATATATATATATATATATATATAATATATATATAAAGATATATATATATTGAACAAAGGAAATATTTGAGCACTTTGACACCGTTGAGAGTTCCCTGTGGTGCTACCTCTTTTGATTGGAAACCTTGTCGACACAGATGGCATATTATTTAGGATGCAGGTAATCTGAATAGACAGTACTTTGCTTAACAATTAGTAAAAGATCGGGTTTTTCTTTATTTTAAACTAGCCTCTCGTCAGATTATCGAATTGTTGACGCATTTAAGATCCTCTATCAATTAACCAAAACATCAAAGAAGTATCATTTTAGTATTTTGTGTGCTTTTGTCGGCTTTGGGAAGGACAGCCGACGCTGAGGCTCGCCAAATGATTTTGAAGGCATCTAATGGCCTTAAAACAAATGTCCTTTTTGCAAATTTTATTTTGTCCGTAGTTTAACAGGTTACGCTTGCCAGGGAATATGTTTCGATTTTTATAAATTTAGAATTTTTAAATCCTTCACTATTTATTCGGGCCCAATATCGCGAGTTATTCGTTAGGGAGTATATAGGCATTAGTATTAACCGAATCTTTAAGATGTTAGTTGGGTTTCTTACTCAAGGAATTCGACAAATCTCAGAATAGTAAATATAGCTCGGTGTATATAGTTCAGTAACAAACATAGCTCAATATTCTGATGTGTATTATTTTATCCTGACTTCTTAAAAAGTTGGAAACCCGATAACTTAGTTACAATGCAAAATAATATTCATGCATAGAAAAACTTCTGACTGGAACAGAGAGAGAAAGAGAATAGAGAAATTCAAACTTTTGAAAGAATTTTTTGTATGATCTTCTTTTGCAATATTTTGTATAATATAGTTCAAATTAAAGCTGAAATAAAAGGTATCCATATTTTTGAACTCAATATTAAAAAAAAAAAATATTTGAGGGATTTGACGAACAGATCATGCTTCTTGTTTTTATATACTTTTTTTTTAGGATCAGATACTTAAACAGGAATGGCCTTTGGAGCTTATTCCTTTAGTGTATTAAAACGATCAAACGCTCGAGTCTGGTTTCATCTTTTTCTTTTTAGTGCAAATTTCTGCTTATTTGTTTTCCATATTTGTCTATGTATAGCTTTATGATTTGTTTTGTATTCTCTGTGCCGATAGAAATCGGTAGAATTGCTCTTTGCACCTGTTACATTGGTATGTGAAAGCCTGAGGAAGTCAGGTCTGGCTTTTGAGGAATTGTTTTCAGAAAAGAGCTTGCCATAAAGGATGCTAATTTCGTGTCTAAACACACATTGCGTCACATATTATGGTTAAGAATCGCAGTTTTTCTTCTTTTTTTTTTCTCTCTTTCAATGTGATGTGATGTTAATCTACTGGATGTTTCGGTGTTGCTTTGTTGCTCATCCTCCCAATTGATCGACCAAATACCTTTTCGCATATTAATTTATTTCTTCTTAAGGTATTGCAATTGCAACAGAAGATAATTGCTGAGGACAAAGCAGTCGAAACAAGGACGAAGGATTATCTTCAAGAGTGGGAATCTAATAGACCAATAGAAGGATCAATGCGTCCCCATGATGCTTTGCAGAAGTTACAACTTTTAGAGGCCAAAAGTCAACGTCTTGTTGAAGAGAGAGATCGTGTTGGAAAGGCGAAGGAGGCACTGGAGCTTCAAGACACTGGTATGCTCCTCTTTAGTTACCTTTACATGGCAATTTGCTCTATTAAGTAACTTTGAGAAGTCAAATATTCGGCCACATTTTGTCTTAGCTGACCTTCTATACCAATTATTTCAAGTGGGTCATGCATAATTTAAGTATCGTTAATTACCAGTGCATTCCTCCCTTTGCTTGAACAAAAATATTTAAGTCAACTTATATATTGGCAGTGTTTCTTGTCTTTAAAGGCTTTTTTTAATATAATCCTTCTACTGAGTTTTCTTCTGGATATCCTTTTTCCATATACGTTTAATCTAATAGACAAACTGCTATAGTTTCCATCTGAATGTTATTTTTGTTTGCTTCTTATAAAATATTGCTTTAAGTTGTTTCACTATGTTTTTGCTCCAAAATAGATTTATTATTACTCTTAATAGGGGATATATTCTCATTTATATCATGGCTAGAATATAACCTGTCGGTGACCAGCTACTGACTTTTTTTTTTTTTTTTTTTTTTTTTTTTTTTTTTTTTTTTTTTTTTTTTTTAATAAGTTTGAAAGTTCTTGAACATTAAATAATTGATACTGAAAAGCAATCTAATATAAACTTTTAATCTATTGGTTATAACAACACAATTATCAAATATTCATCCCTTTTTTAAGTGAGAAAATATCAATCTATGTCTTTTTGGTATTCGTTTAATCAAATAGCTTTCGTAGCAAACAAGACTGAACGCTAAATTATGCTATTTTTACATTCATTTAAGAAATTATGCAAATTATGCTATTTTTACATTCATTTAAGAAAAAAAAATATCACTTATTTAATGCACTAACAAAACATGGTACGAAGGAATTTGCAAATCTGTTCGTTCGGCACTTGACGGGTTGTAGTCTGTACTGATGCCTGGTGAGTTTGGGGGTCGGTGCGGTTGGAGGAAGAATTGAGCGACGTTTCTCGTTTGACGTGAGTGATTTCCCAAATCTCATTATCAAATCATGTCTTCGGGCCAACAAAGTGGGCAAGCTCATAATCCCAAGGGCATGCTCGTAACTCTCATACCTGGGTCCAAGAATTATTTTAGTAGCACGTTTTTGAGCGTCTTCTAGTTCCTCTGACATGTAGGCAGTGTTTTGTGCTTGGGGACCCCAGACAGGACAACAATATTCAAGGATTGGCCTCATATATGTCGTATAAGCCAGTAAGAGCTGACGATCTGAGAAACCCAGCCTTCGCATACTCGTTAGACTTTGGATTGAGTAGTGTACTTTGTGCACGATATTGTCTACGTGCAGTTTAAACGAGCAATCGCTTGGAAAAGTCACGCCTAGTATTGTCGCGGACGAAATAGTTGGAAAGGGAACATCTGGTATTGTAATATCTCGTTTGAACGGGTTGAAGCGTAGAACTTTTGATTTCTGCTCGTTCAGTTGCAGGCTATTAGATTTACACTGATTAACGAAGTCCGAAAAAAGTGTTGGTTCGAACTGCTGTTTTGCTACTGCGTTTTCTACTATGTATTTGAGAAGCGAAGACAAGTCGTCAACGAACTTGAAACGCTCCTCAAATTCTGCAAGGATTTTATCGATTACTACAAGGAATAAAAGGGCAGCTAGTTTCGTTCCTTGGGGACAGCCACAAGTAAGTTCGGTCCACTCAGAGCGGATATCATCGGCAAATAACGGATATACCGATTGCCGTCGCCCTCGCAGAAAATCTCACTAATAGCAGCAATTTTTTCCAGCTCCCATCTCTTTTAAATTTGTCAGTGCAATGAGGTGCTTTATAAGGTCGAATGCTTCCTGTAGTCTGCCAAAAGTAAATCAATAACACTATTTGGGCTGTCCAGCCACTCAACTATCAAATGGTACATCCGCACTAGGTATATTGTCGTGCTACTGCCTCATATACAACCATATTGGTAAGTGTCTATTGAGGGTGCAATCTGCTGTAATAGGGCATGGTGGATAAAACTTCGGCCACTTTAACCAAGTTCGGAGTTATGGATATAGGTCTCAGCTGGTTGCAGGACTGGGATGCCTTTACTTTCGGAATGACCCGCACATAGGCAGCTTTCCACAATTTTGGGAATGATTGTTCTCAGAAACACTGATTTATGATTGATGTCATGGGTTTGGCTAGAAAAGGTGAGTACTCTTTCAGTAGCTTCACAGGGAGTTCACCTGGGTATGTGGCACAGTTGTTACGTAGTCGTTCGATTTCACAGAAGACTGAAGTTTCGAGAAGACTGACTCTTCAACAATATCATCGGCACTACAACTATTGATGATATTGCTCATCTGTTCGTCATTTATGGTGGGTTAAGAAGTGCAAATTTGTGTAAAAAACTCGTTAACATCCGAGGCTCTGATTTAACTCCCGTCTATGTTGCTGATTCGTACTTCTTTTAATAGTAATAGTAATTTATTAACACACACAAGGACAATACATTTTACTCACTACCGACCCAAGAACCTGGGGTCAGGTTGTCCTAAGGGTAGGCATATATCAAAATTTCATATTCACAACAGAAATATACAACCTAGGCCTAAAAAAAATAAAATAAAAGAAAAATCATTCCCCTTCGCACGCAGTTCCTACCACCAATCACAAAATCACCATACTTGTCCTCCAGGTACATAAAAAAAAAAAACATTAAAAAAAAAAAAAAAAAAAAAAAAAAAAAAAAAAAAAAAAATTTAAAAATCATATTTCTCATATAACATTCCTTTTATTTTATTTTTAAATTCCTTCAGATCCCCTATTTCTCTTAACTCTTTATTAACCCCATTCCACAACTTTAATCCCCTATAAATAGGCGAGAATGTCGACCTGGCAGACACCACGAGCGGGGCATGTAAATTTTCCCTTTGGCGAGTTTCATGATCATGAATCGAAGATCTAGCTTTTAGCATTCCTGAAAAGCAAGACGGTAATAATTCATTATTATATTTGAACATAAATTGAAGGCTATAAAAATCTCTAAGGCCTGCAGCAGGTAATACTTTTACATCAATATAGGTAGCTCTAACGGATACAAGATTTGATTTACCAGTCAACACACGGATTCCGTTATTTTGGATCACTCGAACTCGATTAGTAATTGATGGAAACGTACTCAGCCAAATAGATGAGCAATACAATATATGTGGATGTATAATAGAAAAATACAAAGTGCGAAGAACAGAAGAGGGTAATACATGTTTCAATTTACGCAGTATTCCCAGATTACGGCACAGGATTCCTGACACCTTTTCAACATGTTTCCTAAAAGATAGTGTTTCATCTAGCATAATACCCAAATATCTAACACACTGATCACGCTTAACTTTACCTTCCAGGTAACTCACTTCTTGGATCCATGGGTAGTAATTAGATGTACGCGAAAATATTACAAAACTGCTCTTTGATGGGTTTACTTTTATTTTATTAACTCTTAGCCAGCTAGACACTTGATCTAAACACTGTGTCATTAATTCAACTAAAAGGCGTTCTGTTTTTGCAATGCAAATCAATGAAGTATCATCGGCAAATAGAGGTACTGTAACGTCACTGTCACTGTGAAACATGTCGCTCATTTTAGTTTTCGCATCCTTCAGGGACAGTACAAGATCATTTACAAATATCAAAAATAGCAAGGGGCCAAGAACGGACCCTTGTGGCACACCACATTTCATATCTACAACGGAAGAAGTAGATCCATTTATTCGCACATACTGCTGCCTATTAGACAAAAAACTACGTAGGAAATCAAGAGCAGGCCCTCTAATCCCATAAAATTCACATTTTTCAAGCAATATACCATGGTCTACAGTGTCGAAAGCTTTTATAATGTCCAAAAAGATGGTAGACACTTTAAAACCAAGGTCCAGGGCAGTGTTCACAACACCACAGAGATAAGCCACAGCTTGTTCGGTCGTGCGTCCATTTCTGAATCCAAACTGGGTGGATGTTAGTATTGAATGGCACTCTAAATAATGGTACAACCTCCGGGAAAAGCACTTTTCCACAAGTCTTGACATGACCGGTAAAACGGAAATCGGGCGATAGTTACTTACCTCACTGTGATCACCCCCCTTATGAACCGGTGTAATTCGTGCCAACTTGAAACAAGATGGAAATACTCCCTGTTTAAAACAAAGATTTATTAGGTTAACTAATACATGCGATATAGCTGGCCACAGATATTTAATTATCCGTAGAGACAAAATGTCACTACCAGCTGCACTATTTTTCATGTCGAAAATTATTTCTTTTACTTCACTCTCGGTCACCGGTTTCAGGTAAACTGAAAATTCTGTTTCGCTATTTCCAAGGTAATGTTGGAAAGGGCGGTCGCCATCCACTATTCTTACTCCCTCAGCCACATTATGTCCAACTGTAGCGAAGTGGTCAACAAATTCTTGGGCTATATCAGACGGGTCACTTAATTCTGCACCTACTCGACCAATAATCTGATCCGGGGCGACTGTGTGGGGAGGATTTATGAGCTGTTTAATTATCCGCCATGTTTTATTGGGGTTTCCAGCTGCATCACCAAACTTTTTCTTATAATGAGCTTCCTTTGCTTTTCGCAAAAGTCTATTTAATGCATTTCTGTAGTTTTTGTATATCCTTTCATTAACATCACTAGGTTGTAACATTTTCTTTTTAAACAGCAAATCCCTTCGATTTATTGATCTGAGCAATCCTTTTGTCACCCACGGCTTCTTAGGCATTTCTCTGCGAGCTCTTTTCCGTACCTCTTTAGTGCAACTAATCAGCAGATTATGCAGTTTATTATAGAATTTCACAAACTTCGCATCAGCATGATCAGGTAGAGCTAGCTCTTCATCCCAATTAACATCCATTATTTTGTTTTTACAATCACGGAGGGCACTAGGATCCAGTACTTGTGTAATCTTATTAAACCTGCCATTTACCGAAGGAGAAGTCTGCGTCGATGTTGAATATGAGCCAAAAACACCAAAGTGGTCCGAGGTATCACTAACCAGGACACACGGATTAGAAAACGGTACATTTGTAAAAATGTTATCAAGGCACTTCGCAGTTGACGCAGTTACTCGAGTACTTACATTAATTGACGGAATCAGGCCATAAGAAATCATCATATCTAATAGAAGATTAGTCTTTTGACCAGGATCAATTAGGTCAACGTTTAAATCACCCATCAAAAAACAAGGGGTCTCCACTGGAATCTTCTCTAGCTGCTGCTCAAGGAGGTCCACAAATTCATCAAACGCACTCGAAGGAGGGCGGTATGCAACAATAACAAAACATTGGAATTTATCAATCTTCAACTGTAACACAAACGACTCAAATACCATTTCTTTATAAACCGACATATCACTTTTTACCGTTACCTTAATATCCGAGCGAACATACGCTGCCAATCCCCCATGTTGACGAAGCTCCCGATTTTTGGTGAATAAAGAGTATCCAGGAATCCGCAGCAATTCAGAATTATGCTTGTTAAGCCAGGTTTCCGTAAGGCCTATTACCTGAAATACAGAGAGACTAGATATATCATTAATAAAATCAAAGCTGGAATTCAACCCTTGGCAATTTATATGGAAAATACTGATCTGCTTCTCATCCCCCCGGCTCTCCGAAGGGACATCACTCAAAAACACATACCTTGAATCCTCACATGCCAGCCGACAGCATCCACCAGGATCAACGTTCTCACTCAAAATTTCATTATATCTTTCAAAACTTACTTTTTTACTTTCCAACTCCTTAAAATCAGGTGTACCTGGAGGTGATTCATTCATTCTAACCAATTCTTACAAGAAACCTTGCGTGCGAAAGAGGGAACCAATAAAGCATATAAAATGTCCACGGCATTCGGTTACAAAAAACAACACATAAAAAAAAAACAAATTCCAATTTACTCCCAACCATCTGGTCATTCATAAATAATGTCAATATTCTTTTCCAAAATAGAACTATATTATCGAACCAAATTCCGGTCGCAGTTAACGGGCATTGGTAATTTTCACCAAAACACATACAACAAAGAAACAAAAACAAAAACACGTATTGGGTTTCTGCATTCGCAGTTTCGCCCATTACATTCCCTAATACTAGTGGGTATCGTAGCTATTTCAAATCATCACATTTATTAACACACATTTCATAACACACGAAAAAAAAATAAAAAAAAGTAAAATGTAAAAAAAAAAAAAAAAAAAAAAAAAAAAAAAAAAACAAAAATACAAAGAAAAAAAAATCTTTATAGGAAAATAACGAAAATAATATTTAACTGGAAAAAAAATCATAAATAATAATATAAATTAATAATGCAAATAAGAAAAAAAAATACGGAAAAATAAAGTAAAAAGAAAATAAAATAGACTAAAAAAAGAGAAAATAAATTCAATTAAGAGCAATAACAATCAATAGCTATCACTAATCAGCCATCACATCACCAGGTGCGTCAAACCGTCCGCCACTTCTTTCTCCTCGCATACGCTCTGGACTATCTTTATTGCAACAATTTACTGCGCAATTCACTTTCGTTATTAGGAAAATAACGAAAATAATATTTAACTGGAGAAAAAAAAAAAAAAAAAAAATCATAAATAATAATATAATTAATAATGCAAATAAAGAAAAAAAATACGGAAAAAATAAAATGAGAAGAAAATAGACTAAAAAAAAGAGAAAATAAATTCAATTAAGAGCAATAACAATCAATAGTTATCACTAATCAGCCATCACTTCACCAGGTGCGTCAAACCGTCCGCCACTTCTTTCTCCTCGCATACGCTCTGAACTATCATTATTGCGCAATTTACTGCGGGCAAACTGATCTAATTCAGGAATAGAATCTTCATGTGAGTATTTCGCCAGTGAACCATTAAGTCGGTTAAAATTCAGCATTGGTGGAAAGCTTTTCGATACCCAGGCTTCAATACCGATTTCACGGAGTTTAATTTTCTTACGCAGGAGGTCATTTCTCATCTTTCTGATTTCAGGAGGAGCGTCATCACTAATGTAAATATCGTGAAACCCAGCAATTGTCTTGCCCCTTAGCTTTTTAGCGCACTTCAGAATTCTCATTTTCTCATCTTTATCAGCAACCTCAACTTTAATAAACTTTTTTAGTTTATTAACCTGAAGCACTTTGAGGCGTGGTACCGGGGATAGCTCAAGTCCTTCTGTAATGATACTCGTGCAAATTTCCGTAGCATTTTGTTGATTATCAGTTGGTACATTCCACACAATAATGTTGCTCTGAAGTTTTTCAAACTCCATCTTTGCAAGCCGGCATACTGTCTGGTTAATAGCGGACCTTTGGTTACTAATTTCATCTGTCATTATTTTGTACTGTTCTTTAAGCAAATCCTTCTGATTTTCGATCGATGATATACGCTGGTCGCTTTCCACGTTTCTTTTCTGAAAGTCTGAATTTGAAACCTCTAGTTGCGTAACACGATCACCAAGTGACTTAATTTTATTTTCAAGTGAGTCCAGTTTATCACCATTGCCCTTGACAAGACTTATTAACGTGTTAATTTTTTCACCAAGACTCGATAATGTCACATTTTGAGACGAAGTTGAACTAGCCGACAAGTTTAGGAAACTTGGCATGTCATTTGTGGGATTATCACGCCTCCTTTTTCGTCCCATTTCTACCACGCAAAAAGAAAAAAGAAAACCAAAATTGGGCTTGGCTTACCTCAGAAAGGATTGAATTTTTTATCCACGCCAATCCGAACGTGCAGTTCGCTCAGCCACCGTTAAAAGGGCACGGCTAACACCCCTCACAGCTACAGAAACAGCTATCCAAATTACAGGAACATCGGCAAAACAGCAATGACTTTACCGTTAGGCACAACCAGTCAAAACTGATTCACTTGCAGTAGCAAAAATTCACAAATCGCCACTGGCATCTGATATAGCCACGACACCCACGAACGAGGTCTTACTCGGTCAAGAGCATACTGAAGACTGAGTCCCATACTTCAGTCCCTTTCTGTTTTCCAGTAAGCCTTTTTACTGCGTCGTGCCACTTGTGGGAATCCGACTTGAGGAGTGGAGCTACTTTTTCCCGTATATACCTTTTCCTAGATACGCGGAGGGCTGAAACGACTTTTTCTCTCAACTTGTTCCCCTCTAATACTTCTCCTACGGCATAGAGATTGCATCGTTATTTGATCATTATTTTGAGCTCTGAGTTTAGCCAAGGCTTTTCTGTTTCACAGACCAAGCGCATTTTGACAGGAAAGAATTCGCTGTATTTTTGTTGCAGAGTCGAATATAGTGTCTCAACCTTTTCATCGATGTCAGTTATAGCACAGATTGCAGCAAAATCGAAGTTCGCAATCCATCTGCCAAAGGCTTGGACGGAGCTTTTACTCAGTGGTCTGTACAGTATTCTAGTCTTTTTTGGTTTAGGCATACGGTTTCTGTTCTTCGACTTCCAGCATAAAATGTTGTGATCAGATTTTGAAAGTGGTCCTAAGGAAAATGGCGGTTCATAGTACGCTTCGAGATTTGTCAGTATGAGGTCCAGTATGCTTTCACTTTCATGAGTGGGAACATCGACAACTTGTTTAAGGTCCAACACACGTAAAATCAGTTTTTTTCTCGGTTAAGTTGAAGTCTCCTGCTATGATAACTGCTGGATTGTTGTACTGTTTTCGAAAACTGTCAACTTGACATTGCAGATACGTCACTAATTCTCGCCTATTATGCGTACCTTCTGGATTGTATATCGCTGCTATTATGATGCATGAGTAAGTCCTTGGTAGCCCCTTCGGCTTGCACCAGAGCCAGATTATCTCGTGGCACGAATCTGAGGGGATACCAAGTTGTTTGCATGGTAAGTCCTCGCGGCAATAGATTTCTACGCCACCTCCACGTCGGTTGTCCTCTCTATCGTGTCTGGTATTAAAAAAGTTCAGATATCCTTTGATTGCACCCGTTTCGGTTGTCATATCCCAGCATTCAGTAATTACTGCTAATGGTGCTAAGTTTATGCGCAAGACAAGTTCTAATTCATCAACCTTGTTGGTTAGGGACCGGGCGTTGCAAAGAATCAGGTTTGGAAGATATGTCTTGGCATTCAGCGTTACAGGTTTTAGTACGGGAGGGGAACTTTGAGGGGAGGTGGTCCACAGGATTATCAGGAGAGTAAGGTCTCAGGGTTGGCATAGGTGCTGAATACTCTGTAGTTACTACACTTAGTCAAGTATTAGTTATTTCTTGGCCTTTTGATTCTGTTATTGTTCTGAACTATGGATATCACCGGTATACAGTGGTAACCACCATGAAGTACACAGCGCTCTCTACGTGCTTGGACTCTCCTGCCTGAACGTTTCCCACGCCGTTTTCCACTCCGCTTTGCTTTAGATTTGCGCTGAACGGGCGTGACATCTTTGCTAAGTTTGTATAGTTGGTATGCGATTAAATTTTGGATGATAGATGGCGCCATCTGGTATGCGATTAAATTTTCGATGATAGATGACGCTAGCGGTCCAGAACTGAAACGCTTGCTTTTCAAAAGCTTTTCGGGCTAGCGTTGACTTCTTTTGCTGTCATTTTTATAAATAAACGTAGCACTATAGTCACTGCATAAATGGCTGAAACGATCTTCGCTCAGGATCAGCTACATCTCCAACACAAACAAGATAAACTAAAGTAGTATGGTATGCATATGGCCTCAACGGCGCAACACTATCTACATTTTATGACTTTAATTCCACAAACGTTATCGTTTTATGATAAGATTGCAAAAACATTTTTGTTCAGATGGAAATAAAGATTGGAGATCTATGTCAAAAATAGTCGTAATTATTCTTCATATAAGGGGATAGGAGGTTACCCACCTCTACTCTCTGTTCTTTGCGTAAAAGTTTTAGTTTCAATTTGTTTTGTTTTTGTTTTTTTAAGCAAAGACTAAAACAAAAAGAAGAAAAACTAGAATCGGGTTTCACAAGGCTAACGAAAATACTGAATGAAACAAAAGGAATATTTTGGAAGAACAACCGCTTCCCTTCTTCAGCGTTATGAGAGAAAGCTTACATTTTATGAGTGAAAACGTGGAAGATACAAGCCGATAAAATAAAAAACAGAAACAGTGTAGAGATCAAATTGAAAGTAAACCGAAAGTGGAAGTTTTTAAAAAAACCTAACAACGCGGACAGAATAAAGCAACAACAGATAACATTAAGATTAACAGAATTAAAAACATTTTTATTCTAAAACATTTAATTTGTTTTCTCAAAACCTCAAGAATGAATGCTCCAAAGTTATATCAGTAGAAAAAAGTTTTTTTTTATCACAGTGAATGGTATTGTAAACCAAAGACTGGCAGGATCTATGCAAGATACAAGGGTAAATAGGAGTGCTGTTATTGATGCTAAAATTAAAGATCATCATCTAATAGCATCTAGGGTTAGTTTAAACCTAAAATTTAAGAAGGGAACTACCTCCCGGGAAGTTTTGACGTTGGTAGACTCCAGGATGAGAATTTGATAGAAAATGTCCAGGAACAGTTGGAAACTAAACTGGAGAGCTTGAAATTTGAAATTTGTAGTAGCTGGATGGAGCAATTTTTAGGAAAATACATTGTGAAGGCGTTGATGGTGTCTTGGGGAAGAAAGTTACAAACGCAGCTAGGAATATTAGTGAAAATTCTCTTTGTTTAAAAGAGAGAAAAATAGGCCTGTACAAGAATCCTTTGACCGATGGATTATATGAGAATAAGAGGAATGTAAAGAAAGTGGAGAAAGCATTAAACTGTGAAGTAAGGAGGTTTGAAGTGGAGGCCATTTATGAAATTGCCAAAGATGCAGTCAGAGGTCATAATAGTAAAATGTTGTGCTGGCATGTTAATAAATTGAGATTGGATAATCTATATGGACTTGTCCCAGTTGAAGACAGGAGCGGGGCCACAGTTAGTGAGAACGAAAGATTTAAAGAGAGATGGGCAGAACATTTTTATAATGTGCTAAACCGTGATAGAGTTACAGGCGAAAGATATAGAAAAGAAAAAAAAGTTAGTGACGCTTTGGATATGAAGGAAGATATATTTTGTGAGGAAGAATTAGTGACAGTGCTAAAAGGATTAACAAATAATAAAGCTCCAGGTGCTGATAGTGTGATAAATCAGTTTTTTTTTTTTTTATGATGGTTGTGAGGTTAGAGATAAGTTGCTGAAGATTATGATTTTTTAAAAGGGGAAATACCTCGCAGTTTTAGAAAAACTCTTATCAAACCCCTCTATAATTTTACTTCACTATTAATCTTTTGATGTAAGTGGGCTATAAATAAATGCTAATATCAAACAGTTTGTGGTGACGAACTGTATAGTAAGAGCGACTCGTCTCAATAGTAACCGAAACTCTAAAAAACGAATTTTGATACCAATAGATACATCAAAAGAATCAGATTTTCATGCTGATTTTAAATATATAAGTTTCATCAAGTTTAGTCTTGTCCATCAAAATTTACGTGCCCAAGAAAATTTGCCTTATTTTTGAAAAAAGGGAAAAACACCCCCAAAAATTCGTAGATTCTTAATGAAAAGAACGCCATCAGATTCAGCGTATCAGAGAACCTTATTAGAGCTTTCAAGCTCCTATCTGCATAAATGTGGAATTTTGTTGTTTTTTTTTGCCATGAGAAAGATCACGGATGCGTGTTTATTTTTTATTTTTTTTTTTTTTTTTTTTTTTTTCCAAGGGTGATCGTATTGACCCAGTGGTCCTAGAATGTCGCGAGAGGTCTCATTCAAACAGAAATTAAAAGTTCTAGTGTCTTTTTTAATTAAAATTATTTATGAGAAAGGTGATTAGAGTGAGTGTGGTAATTATAGAAGTATTAGCCTGATTTCTGTAGGAAGTAAATTGCTTAGTAAGATAATATATTTTAGACTTAGGGATGCTGTATATGAAGTTTTCAGAGAAGAACAATATGGTTTTAGGAAAGGTAGAGTATGCGTCGACCAAATTTTCACTCGTAGTATCAATAATTGAGAAGTGCCTGGGTCATAAAACGCCTTTGGTCCTCAGTTTTGTAGATTATGAGCAAGCGTAGCTGATAGAATAGCTTTAGCGAAGGTAATATCGTTCGCTAAGGAAGTGAGGTTAGTTGCTCGTTTCGTATTAAACCAGGAGTTAAGCAGGGCTGCGTTCTATCCCCGTGCATATGGATCGTTCTGATGAATTTGATCCTAAGGAGCACAGTAAAGGAAATGGGTGAGACTAAGAAGACTAAGCCTGCTAAGACTAGGAATAAGTGAAGATGAAGAGGTGATATTGGGTAACGAAAAGATCGATCAAGTGGACAGCTTCACTTACCTAGGTAGTATCATTAGGTAAAGACAGTGGGTACAGTGAAGATGTTAAAAGTAGATTAGCCAAGGGTCAGGGTGTTTTTTTCACAGTTGGAAAAGGTTAAGAAGAAATGGAAGATATGTCTGCGAACTAAGATTGGAATATTGGAAGCTACAGGGATGATAGTGGTCAAGTATGGTTTTGAAGCGTGGGCGCTTCGAAAAACGGAAGAGAATTTGCTAGATTTTTTCCGGAGAAATAGCGCACGGATTGTTTTGAGTGCCTAACTGACCGTATTTCAAACAATAGGCTCTAGGAAAAATGTGGTTCAATCCTGCTTTCTAGGGCTATAATAAGAGAAAGGCTGAGATGTTTAGGGCCCGTTCTGTGGATGAAGTATGACAGATTGCCAAAGATCGTCTTTTTCGGTTAACCGTCTAGGGCTAAATGAAAAGCAGGTTGTCCCCAAATGGGGTGGGAGGATAGCGTAAGTAAAGATTTAATGGAAATGAAAACTTCAAGGAATGGTGTAAAGAAGGAGGCCTCAAATAGATTGGGGTGGAGGAGGAGCGTGCATAGCTGTGTTGGCCTCAGGCCCCTTGGTGCCACAATAAGTTTTTATTAGTAGTTGTAGAATCTAGAGAGGGCGGATTGAGTTGTGTTTACTTTAAACAATCAATTTTTCAGTTGATGTATTTTGAAGGCAATTTGTTGCCTGTTCGCAAGAGTGGCAAACACTGTGTAAAGTTTAGCGTAATGATCGGACGACTGAGGGACAGTAGTCTTCCTTATTTATAGGATGATTTCTCTTATTTTTAAGTTATAACTTTGCTCTTTACTTTCATTTGAGAAACTGTTTATAATTGTTTTTCGTAATTTAATCGTAATACAAGTAAAATTTGCGTTTAAGTCTTGTCTCTTCCGTGTTAGCTGCATCTTTGTTAAACCGAAATAATCTTTTTTCCTTACTTTTTCAGGTGCAATATCGATGAGCGAAGATAAACTTCATGTCGCCCAAGAAGAACTAACAGATCTAAAAGTGTTTGGACCGAATTATCTAAAGTATGGGTTGAAATTGACGAGATGAAAGACAAATCCTGGTTCTCAGTACAACCAAGAAAACTTCGACAACAGATTGATGGACTACTGGCCCAGCTGAAAGAGCTCCCATCTAAGTACAGACAATATGCCTCATATGAATACGTCAGGAAATTACTCCAATCCTACGCAAAGGTAAATATCCCATTTTTGATGTTGAATATATATATATATTATATATATATATATATATATATAATATATATATATATATATATATATATATATATATATATATATATATATATTTAAAGGAAATAATGGGTAAATAGATTTGAAAAAAATTATGCTCGTATTTGTGCTGTCTTTGCTAAAAAAAAAAAAAAAAAAAAAAAAAAAAAAAAAAAAAAAAAAAAAAAAAAAAAAAAAAAAAAAAAAAAAAAAAAAAAAAGACAACCTGTTCTTTTCTTTTTTTTTCTTCTTCATTTTCTTTGTGATATCTCTGATTTTTAACTTCAGCTTCATTATCTATTTTAATTTATTCGTTTTAGGTTTGTTTTAAATTTGACTTGCTATATGACTTTATTTTTGGTCATTTTAGGTTTTTATTTTACATTTTAGGTTTTTGGCTTTATATTGTAGGCTCTACTTTTCTTTGAATTACTTTATTCAATAAATTCTCTAAAAATAAGGTTTAATACTGAAAACAAGGTCACTTTCTAAAAAAAAAAAACTGGTACAGCCCAGCTTGACTAGTTCGGCTAAAGTTTACTTAAGCACATTCTATGTGCTCAAACGCATAAGGCAAAGCCTTATATAAACAAGAACCACTGATATCCTATCATATCTTCCACCTTATGGTAGGTACAGTTAAATACAATATAAGAATATATTCTCTTTTTGATTTGGATGCTTTTATTATTGTCTTTCATTTTTCTTGTCTTTTTTTCTTTTTTGTTTTTCGTGACTTAAACGTGTTTACCTTTGATTTTGTGTAAATAAAGTGACCATTTTGAAATCAAACAGGGTATCTCCGTTTAAAGCTAAATCATACGAATAGAGGAATTGTCATCGTGTCACAGTATGTGTTAAATAAAAAGAAAAGTTTAATTTGCTTTTAGTTAGTATAGGCAAAATTCCATGTTGGTTATCTCAGTGATTGATATGAATATCCTAACCTGCTAGTTTTAGCTATACTTTCACTGGTAAACATTAAACATGCAGAAATAGTGTATGTATTTCAGTAAATGATTCGGAAATAGAACATTTTCTCTTAGCGTTATAAATATTACGCAGTTGACATTTTTTTTTCTAGTCTTCTTCCTTATTGCACGCATTTGCAAGATTGTCTATTCTCCGTCCACTTCATTTGAAGCTCCATGTTTAATTTTCTTAGCTTCTTCACTTCTTCGCGTAATTCTTTAAGTTCCTTCTGACTTTTTTCTCGGTGTCGTTTAACAGCTTCTCTGTTCTTTTTTATCTTCATTTGAACTCTATCGATTGGTACTGGTCCCTTTATTTGTTCAAGTCTGTTTTTACATGTACATTGATGAGTTCCCTTGTTGTTTCGAAGTGAAATTGTGTAGCTGATGATTTTGGGATATGTTTACTTGTTCTTCTGTTTGTATGAAAGCAGATGAAGGCTGATGGTAATTTGACCTATATATATTCAAGTTTTCATTGACATGGGAATATGTTACGTTGGTTGTAGGTGCTGTTGAGTATAGTTGGAGGTCTTCTGGCCATGATCCCCACTGATTATGGGATGTATGACAATCGCTGAAACTTGTAGAGGGAGTTGGGTTTAAAGTTTCGTCAATA